>CM061750.1:105083715-105465334 GCA_030979885.1 Lolium multiflorum | reverse complement strand
TGGGCCACTCCGGAGAGGACCCGCCAAATCACCAGATTTCAGGATCGTACCTCTCAAACCCGTGATTTCCTTCACTTCTGTACCAAAACCTTATCCATGGTTTACAACTCCATGTTTCCTCGGAATGTCCAACCAAAAACTCTTCCTGAATTGATGGAAAGGTTCAAGGATGCTCACAGTATCCACGATTTTGTCAAAGCACAACTGGTAGCTGGTGCCAGATTTGCTCTTATCATGCTCCAGATCTGTCACTCAAAGCTTGACCTTGCCCAAGTTGTCGAGAGGGTTCATCAAAAGGTAAAACGCCGGAGAGTTGGTGTTGATAGGATTAACACGAAGGTTACGCCTATAGCCGAAGAAATGATTGAGGACCTTCTTCGGATGGATGCCGACTTTTTTGCCGATGGCCATTATGCCGACTTTCTTGGTGCTGCTCCTGAAGAGAACAGAGTTACTCTTGATGACATACTGAATCAAGACTAGTTATTTGCTTCTTGTAGAAATTTCTTCTTTGTAGTCCATGACTATATTGTAAAGCAACCATTATATTTCTATGTTTGCCTAGCCCCCGAGTGTTTCGGTGACTTTTTACTATATTTGTATACTTGCGAGGTTGTGGACCAAGGCATTTATATATTGAAGGCAAATATGAGCCCCCGAGCTTTTACTGAGTACTATTTTGTATTTTTATTGACTCACGAGGTATTTGAATACCAAGGCAAGATTTTTTTCTTCTTGTTGATGAATTCAATTGAAATTCGTCGGAGCGATGACTTTGGTCGCGTTGACAAAGAAAAAGGTGATATCTCCACTATCTTTGTTATATTGCAGCACCACGAGCTCGCGCCTCATTAAAACCTTCTCCGGCCCCACTTGGTGCCCAAAAGGAAAAGAGTGCGTCTGAAATCATGGGCGTTTCAGTACATTGAAGTTTTACAAGGACTGTATTTCGACTCTAGGCGTAGAACCGCCTGAGTTGCGCCACGTTCCAGGGTTTGGCTCTGCGACCCTGTCTTCTTGTCCTTTATCCCGTATGCCTTCCTCCGATTACTCCGTACGATGTGGGGTCCAAGCCATGGTGACTAGAGTTTTTCATGACTTTTTTGCGTGAGCCGAAGAACTAGGTCGCCCACCTGAAAAGATCTTGGCCGCAAACGTCGACTGTGGTAATTCTTCAAGTCCTGTTGATATTTGGTTACTCGAGACAATACTTCATCTCGAGCTTCATCAAGTGCGTCCACATCATCTTCTAATGCTTTTCTCGACGTTTCTTCGTCATACTCCGCGACACGTGGAGAGTTGTGCTCTATCTCGATTGGTAGTACTGCTTCGCCTCCATGTACCGGTAAAAACGGAGTTTCCCCGTGTCGTCGCGTATTTGGAGTTGTTCTGATGCTCCACAACACACTTGTTAGTTCCCAGGTATATCGAGCTTTTTCTAGTGGTCCTAACAAGCGCTTCTGATGCCATTGCAGACGATGCCATTGGCCTTTTCGACTTGCCCATTGGTTTGAGGATGTGCAATCGAGGCAAATTTAAGCTTGATACCCACCTCTTCGCAATAGTCTTTGAATTCATTGACGAAGTTGTCTGCTGGTTCTCTGTGGACGTATGTCAGTGGTGACTCAAACCTCGAAGACGGGGTCTTTTATGAATTTCATCGCAGATGTCTGTCTGGTGAATTTATCGGCTTCGCTCTATCCACTTTGTGAATTTGCTCTACAACATTTAGCATGTATTCCTTTCCTCCTGGCGACGATTTGTGTAACTTGCCAACCATGTCGAGTCCCCATTGTGCAAAGGGCCATGATAAAGGTATTAAAAAGGTTTGTCGCTGGAGAGCAGGTTTTGGTGCAACTTGACACGCCGATTTAAGTTCGTACTATGTCCTTAGCGCCCTCATTGTCACTGCCAACCAAGAGAATCACTGAAACCTTGGCTGCGATAGTTCGATTACTGCGTGGTGGGCTACATATCTTCATGTACGTCCTTTAGAATTATTCTTCCTTCTTCGGTGTAACGCACCTTTGCAAGACGCCTGAAATATTTCGCTTTATATAATTCTCCCTTAACCACCGTGAAAGCTTTGGGAGCACGGATTACTCTCGCTCTGCCTCAACTGGACTATCCTTCTATTTCTTTCCGAGGATATATGATATGTATGGCTGCATCCATGGTGTTTGTATTACTTTTTCCCTTGCTTTCTTCTTCTTCCTCTGCTTCTCCCCCCTAGCCTCCGAGGGTTTCTTCTCCTTCTTTTTGGATTTTGTCGATTAGTGGATCTCTCTGTTATCTCCTCCCAAAATACACCTGGTGGGACTGCAAGGCACTCATACCCCATGTTTGCAAGAACGCCGGCTTCATCGATTGCTCAATCTGCTAATATGTTTTACTTCGCATCCATCGAACAATTTCTCTAGCTCATTGGTACTCCTCCTTGTATGCCATCATGCTATCATTGACCGCGTCACATTGGTTTATAACTTGCTGAGCCACCAACTGTGAGTCGTCAAAGATTTTTAGTCGAGCTGCATGCTTTCGCCATCTTCATCCCGTGTATGAGAGCCTCATATTCCGCTTCATTGTTGTTTGGGAATGTCATCCGAAGGATGTACTTCAACTTGTCGCCTTCAGGTGATATGAGTATCACTCCTGCTCCTTCTAGCCTCTTGGACCCATCGAAGTTCATGGTCCAAATTCTCGATAAATCTGGAGGCCTTTGCAACTCCATCCACTCTGTGATGAAGTCCGGCAGTATTTATTGATTTTTTATTGCTTTTCTTTTTCACGGATGTCCCGAGGGGAAAGTCTGTCTCAGTGAGAGAAACTACTCTGGGTCAAGTTGTTCAAGATATTTGACAAAGGAGCTTCATTGACCACTAAGGATCGGGTGTGCTTAAAACAGAGCACTTTTCGTGTTTCAGTCGTGGAACACCCATATGCTAGCTTTGGTACTGGAGGCACCGTTTTCGAGGGCGACAAGACTTCGCTTACGAAGTATACCGGTCGCCGCCAGACTCATGGATTTTCCCTTCTTCTTCTTCATTAACCAACACCGTGCTAACCACTCTGGGGCGTGGGCTGCACATACAGCAGAGAGGCTCCTTTCCCATAGGTTTACCACTGGTGGTGTCGATATTTTTCGCTTTAGATCTTCGAAAGCTCGATCAGCTTCTTCGCTGCTCCACCGTGAATTTATCTCCTTGCTTTATCAGCGCATAAAATGGTAGTGCTTTTTCTCCTAACCTCATGCACGAACTGGCTTCAGAGCGACTCGCCCAGTTAGCTGCCGTATTTCTTTCAACTTCGTTGGCTTCCTCATTGTTACTATGGCTTGTATTTTGTCGGGATTTGCTTCAATCCCTCTTGCTGAAACTAGAAACCCCAGAAGTTCCCCTGCTGGGACCCCAAAAGAACACTTCGTCGGGTTCAGTTTGAGGCAGAATTTGTCGAGGTTGTCAAAAGTTTCTTTGAGATCCTCGATCAGCGTTGCCCCTTTTTTGATGTTATGACTAATCATCGATGTATACTTGCACGTTTTTTCCCAATCAGGTTGCTAAACACTTCTCGGTGATCATCCCTTCGATATGTTGCTCCCATTTTTAGACCGAAGGGCATTGTCTTGTAGCAAAACACGCCGTAGGAGGTGTTACACTTTGCTTCATCATCTTCTTTTAGTCTGATCTGGTTATGTAACCAGAGTATGCATCCAAAAAGGAAAGACGTTCACAATCCGGCCGTGGAGTCGATAATTTGATCGATCTTTGGGAGGGGGAAAGATCCTTAGGCAATGCTTGTTGAGACTAGTGTAATCGATAGACTGTCGTGTTTTTCTTTGGCACCATCACCGGGTTAGCTACCCATGTGGCTTCTCTAGATATTTCTCTGATAAAACCAGCATCCTTCAGTCGATTTATTTCTGATAGCATGGATTGTTGGTTTGGTCTAGGTGCTACCAAATGTTGTCTCATTATTTCTTGGCTGCTGGATCCAAATTTAGGTGGTGCTCGGCAAGTCCCTGGGGTACTCCCGGCATGTCAGCTGGACACCATGCTAAGATTTTTCAGTGCTCACGGAGACTCGACGAGCGCGCTTTTCTATGCGATATCCATGTTGTTTGCAATGGATGTCGTCTTTGGATCCGTCGGGTGAATCTGCACCTCCTTAGAATTTTTCTCTGTGTATGGAAAGTTGATTCTTTGTTTGGCCTTCCACCGTCTGGCAGTACATCAGTCATGCTCTTCGACGCCAAGTATTCCGCTTGCATCCCGAAGGTTTCTGATAGTCGATGAAAATCCTTTGTCGCACTTATCCGCTAGCGCAAAATCCTTTGACTGTGATTTGTCCCTTTGGTCCAGGCAATCTCCATAACAGTATGTATATGGAATTGCCATAAATTCCACAGATGCTGGTTCAAACCCCAACAAAGCCGGTACTCAAGCATGGGAAATCAATACCAAACTCCAGCTTCTCGATTCTATAATTTTCAGTTCCAACCCAACCTTCGAGGTTGATCTTCCCCAATGGGTAACTTGGTTTCTCTCTGGTGTGATGCCGTGGAACCCTGTGTCTGTTGGCTTGTGTTTGCTAAGGATATGTCTATCTTCCTCAATGTATCTGCATACAGGAGGTTTAAGCTGCTGCCACTATCTATGAATACTCGAGAAACGTCAAATCCTCGCGATAATCGCCGCGTAATGAGTGCTGACTCGCCCCCGGTCGAGGGAACTTGCTGCGGGTGGTCCGCTATGGTGGAGCCAATGTCCTGTCCCGACATTGAGGTACTCAACTGTTAGTGGAGGCATTTTCTCTGCCATGAACACCGTCGCGAGATTACTTTTTGAGCCTCTATTGGATGGCCTTCCCTTCTCAATCATCGAGACCGCTCCGTTAGAACAAGGTGGGTGTGGTGCGGCCGCTATTCTGAGCTGGTGTTGATTGGTTTCTAATCATGAGGGCGGTGATAATTCTCGCCTCCTAGGTTCCCCCGAGGGTTTCTCTCAGGTTGTCGTGGCGTGAGCGTTTTTCTGCACATCTCTAACATTTGCTTGGAAATTTTCATTAATCTTTCTCGCAGTGGGTCTCAAATTTTCTTTTCCCATTGCTATCGAGGAAAAAGTGCATCAGGCATTCATCATTTCTTCGGGAGACATAAAAGGTCGTGGAACCTTGGCTCACTATTTTGCCCGTTACGGGAGTCGGCCCCATACGCTCGTTCATTGCTTCTTCCGATAATCATCTCTCGTTGTTTGCTCCCGTATTTGACCGAATCCCGCCGAATGTCCCAAGGCCAGAATTGGATACTCGCCGAGGAAATCGTCGCTCACTGATAATTTCGACTACGGTCCTCCTCTCGCGACCTGTTTGGCTGTGACAGCCGTCTCTCCTGGCTCCCCCATCTATTTGCTATCTCCATCAACGCGGATACCGTTTTTGGATTGGTCCTTCCCAAGTCCTCGACAAAATCTCCGCGCCGATTCCCGCGACAAACGCATCTATTGCTCTCTCGTCGGATATATTTTCTGCTAAGTTTTTTATGATGTTCCACCTTTGGATGTATTTTCTCATTGACAAATGAGCTTTTGCTCTACTTCACTTTCTACGAACGATGCAGGCTTTTTGCATGTGGATCTGAAGTTTTTGACGAAACGTCTCGGAACTTTCCTGCCTTGCCGATGGATCCCCAAGCGGAAGTTTGATCCAAGATCGTATGTGCTCAGTCAGAGGTGCACCAATACTTTGCATGGCTGTTGCTCTAGTTCCTCCAGCTTAGCTTTACCTGCCTCGAGGTAATCGACAGCTGGCCTCCTCCGGTCTTGCAGTCGTTTGAACTTTTTGAAGTGACGGTAACTTGAATCCTTCGGGGACCTGAGTTTTTCTGACTCTTCTCGGGAAACAAGGTAGGGACCACACATATCCTCGTCATTAAGCTCCAGTTGTACCTTGTATGCTTTGCCTTGCTCTGTCGACCCTTGCTTGTACTCCCATGGTTCTTTGCTCCACTTGGTCCTTCCCAGCTGCCGCCACACGTCAGTCTGTGTGACTATTTTGCCTTGTCGCTTCCTTCCCGGGAGGCGTTGCTACTAACGCTGTCCCCATAGCTCCAACTCCTGCCAATGCCATGTTATACAATGCTTCTCTTGGATCTCCGGGAGGTGGCTTGGATGCTAGGATGTAAGCTTGTGTCGCCATATACCCAGCTTCTGGTGTCCTAGGGATAATATTTCCTCTTGTATCTATCGGCAATAAAGGACATGTCGAGGCTTAAACCAAGTACTGTCTGTTGCATAAAGCAGCTCGATCTTCCTCTGCTCCGAGCCTCCCCGTGCTATCACCCGAAACTCTAATTGTCCACTTAGATCTGCCCTTCTCCCGCCGGGATGCGTAAGCGTCTCCTTTCTCCGTTTAGCTCAGTCGTCAAGGCTTCTTCATTTCTTCGCTCGTGCGAGCATATATTGATAAGCTTCTGCGCTCTTGAGCTGTGAATGCCATCGTCATTGCTCTCCAACCATCTATGGCTTTTGCCGCCTATCCCAGGCTGCCTGTGGAAGTTGGACTCGGACGCGTGGTGGGCCCACATACGGTGCCCATACCCTCCTTAGATCCTGAGACTGCGTGATTTCCCACTGATCGAAAAGCTCTCCGATGTTTCTCTGATCTCTGATAGCATAACCGATGATATTTTGTACTCAGATCTATGTTGGGTTTGAGACATCATTGTTGAGATTGATGAAGACTTCCCACTGTGAGAGATTTGTCGATTTAAGTCAGAATCGTCGACATCGCTGCAGCCATCGTTATATATGAGTCCGCAGATGACCCAAACGATGCGTCAAGATCTTGGCGAGTTTCTCTCTTGCTCCGATGCTGACGTAACGTGTTGCCGAAGTTTCTTCTTCTGACTTAGTTGATGATGCATAGCTTGAACTCAGAATCGACCGCCGACGATCCCGACGAACTCGGAATTTCGACACCCCTCCTTCCCCACGCGGAAGTGAACCTTCCGAACGTCATGTCCATGGGCCTCCACATACGCATATGCATCCAAACGGGAGGTGGGTGAGGAACAAAATCAACAGGACCAGTAGCGATCTGTGTTTACCTCGATCCATAGTGTTGCTCCCGGTTGACGATGTCGAAGATCTTGAACGCAAGCATCGAGACAGATCCTTACGCCTCTAATTCCACAGACGGCGCCAATTGCAAGGGGATTAACTTGTCAATGCCTATGGATTATAGGCTAGGTTATTAGAAGTAGAGGGCAAGTAGATCTCGAAGGTTTCTGCACCTGTAAGGCTCACGATCATGGAAACTAGGTTTGCACAATGATTCGGATGATCTTCGTCCCCTCGACCCCCCCCTTTATATAGGTGGAGCCGAGGATTCGTGATACACAAGGATTACATAGTCCGGGACGGTTTCTAACTCATCCCGCTAGGATTTACAAATAACACTTCCTATTACAACTCTATCTTTTCCTAATTATCTCATAACTGGGCTTCCGAGCTTCATATTCTTTCGGTAGCGGGCTCCTCAATAAACCCCTTCGGGTACTATATTAGGCAGGCCCATTTAATGCTCTTATAAAACACGTGTCAGGTCTCCCTTTGGGGAATAGAACTTTTTCCTCGGGACATCACGTATGAAAAAGAAAAGCACAAAGTCGCAAATACTGGGCTCGTACTTCATCGCAGTAGTGGATGAGTTGCAAAATACAGGACCCCGCATTTATCGAGAACTCCGACTATGAACTGGGTCCAAGAGAGTAGAAGGAGCTGGCGCAAGAGTAGTACTTATATCACCTCAAGGCTTAGAAGTTAGTACATTCGGATGACGTTCCCAAACGCATTTAACAATGAAGCAGAATATGAGGCTCATACACCCGGATGAAGATGGCTAAATACTTCATGATAAATCGATGGAAATCTTAATATTCACGCTTGGTAGCTCAGCGTTATGAACCAATGTGGATGCAATAATGATAAGGGCATGATGGCATACAAGCAGTGTACAATGAGTCTGCAAAGGTCTGATGGATGCTAAGTAATCATATTAGTAGATTGAGCAACGATGAGGCCGAATGTTCTGGAAAACATCGGGTCGCAATGCCTTGCATCCCACCTGTGTGTATTTTGGGGAAGAGATAAATGGGTAGAGATCCACTGTAGCCGACAAAATCAAAAGAAGGAGAAGAAACCCTCGGAGCTATCAAGGAGAAGCAAGAGGAAGAAGAAGAGCAAGACCTGGTCATGGTAATACATGGATGCAGCCATACATATCATATATACTTAGGAAAGAAATACCCGACGATCCGGTTCGAGGCAAGGCGAGTAATTCGACGCTCCAAAGCTTTCGCGGTCAAGGGAGAACTATATAAGAGAAGTATTTTAGGCGTCTTGCAAAGAAAGGCTACACCTCAAGAAGGAAGAATAATTCTAAAGGATGTACACGATGGAATATGTGGCCACCACGAAAGCAGCCGTCCAGCTATCGCAGCCAAGGTTTTTCGGCAGGATTCTACTGCTAACAGCAATTGAGGACGCCAGACATAGTACTTAACTTGCACATGTGTCAAAGGTTTGCCAAAATCCTCACTCTCCAAAGACAGAGCTTTAGCACTAATACCTTTGTCGTGGCCCTTGCACAATGGGGACTCGATATGGTGGGCAAGTTACACAAATCATGGCCAGAGGAAAGGAGTACATGCTAGTAGATGTACAAATTTACAAAGTGGATAGAAGCAAAGCCGATAAATTCACCGCACGGAGCATCTCACAGTGAAAATTCATACAAGGTCTTCGTCTTCAGTTTGGAGGCTCTACAAAGATCGTCACGGCACAACGAGCAACTTCCACGTCCAATGAATTCAAAGACTACTGCGAGGTGGGTATCAAGCTGAACTTTGCGCGCTGCACATCCTCAAACCAATGGGCAGGCGAGAAAGCCAATGCATCATCTGCAGCCAGCCGGCATCAAGAAACGTCTCAAGGGGGACCTTTAGAAAGCCTGACATACCTGGCCCGAAGAATTACCAAGTGTATTCGTGGAGCATCCGAACAACACCAAATACGGCGACACAAGAAACCCCGTTTTCTGGTTCATGGCGCGGAGGCAGCCAATAGAAATAGAGCACGACTCTCCTAGAGTCACAAACATATGATGAAGAAGCTTCAAAGATAGCATTGGAGATGATGTCGACGCATTTGACGAAGCTCGAGACGAATTATCTCGCGTAACCAAGTATCAACAGGACTTGAAGAATTACCACAGTAGAGATTGCGGTCAAGATCTTTTCAGGTGGGCGACCTAGTTCTTCTGCTCACGCAAAAAAGTCATGAAAACTCGAGTCACCATGGCTTGGTCCTACATCACACGGAAGTAATCGGAGGAGGAGCATACAGATTGAAGGAAAGAAGACAGGGGTGGAGGAGCCAAACCCCCCGGAACGTGGCGCAACCTCGGGGCGGCTCCTCACGCTCAGAGTCGAACATAGTCCTGTAAAACTTCAATGTAATCGGGAACGCCCACGGTTTTCAGACGCACTCTTTCCTTTTTTCGGGGCACCGAGTCGGGCCGGGAAAGGTTTTAATGAGGCGGCTTGCGGTGCCGCAATATAATAAAGATAGTGGAGATACACTTCTTATTCTTCTCGACACGCTCGGGGGCTCAAACGCCCAAGTCTCAAAATACATACAATATAGACCGTCAAATATTTCGCCTTGGTACATTAATACTCGCCAAATATAACAAAATCGGAAGACAACAGCAATAATAAATATAGTATACACATCAAAACAACGTAGTGCCTGGTTTAAAACCTCGCTATGAAAATATAGAACTTCATATCAAAGATACTCAAGGGACAAACAAAGATGTTCTATTCCAGCAGAAAAAACAGATTTCAAGGAAGGAAAAATAGTGCAATCTTCGCCTAGTCAGGCTCGGGGGCTTCAACAACATAGAAGACCTCAGCAACATACAATAAGTTACTTCGGAAATACAAAAAAGAGAGAGGAGACACAAGGTTTTCTAACAATGATACAAGTCAATTAAATCCCAAGATAGTATCTACCGACAAACCCTTGGTTGTTTTATGTTCAGCATACGAACCCTTGGTAAAGAACTCGGAATCCATCCGAAGAAGTTCATCAATCATCGACTCAGCCACAGGAGCTACCATGGCATCGATTGAGTCAATATCATTTTTCCGACGCGTTTTCTTGGCCAGGCAACCAGCAACAATCTTCGTCAGGTCCAACTTTGGATAACAAATGTTTATCATAATCATGGCAAATCTAGCTCCAGCAGTGAGTTGAGCCCGCACAAAGTTATGGATGCGAGGAGCATCTCTGAATACCTCCAATAATTCGGGAAGAGTTTTTGGAACCTCGTTTCTCGGGAACAGATTCCTATAGACAAGGGTCAATGTTGACGTACAAAAGCTGAGAAAATCGCGCACCTGGCAAGCACGATCTTGGAACCTAACAATTTGTTGGGTTCTGGAGTGGCCCAGAACAAACATCCATGGTTAAGGGAGATTGACAAGAAGATTTGTCCTCTCATTCACTCTCGATCTTCTGGGCAGCAGTAATCATGAACTGAGCCTGTTAAAAGCGACAAGGCAAGAAATTGGAAGAAAGGCACAGCAGGATAAAGAAGAGGCATCAAAAGAAGGCAAAAACGCACCTAGCATATCTGAGCTAGCCTCTAGCATCAGCTCAAGCATACTATTCTCTCGGGTTGTGGCTCCCTTTGCTTCCAGTATCCTTGGCAACCATAGCCTCTTTGGCTTGATGAAGAGCAAGCTCTTCTTGTTCAGATGCTTTCCGAGATTGTTCCATCATTGCCAAAGTTTGTTTCTTCATAGACTGAAGTTGTTGTCGAAGTTCTTGTAAATCTTCCGACAAATGTCCGCTCGATGAACTCTTGAGGAGACCAGGGTCGACTAATATTTTCTTCGAGAAGGAAGATGCAGGTGAAGCAGCGGCAGAGCAAGGAGGAGTCGAGTAGTTATCAAATATTAACTGGAAAAGAAAGGCCCAGGATCAATGAAAAGCACGAAGGGAAATTTCATTACTTGCTAGAATATTTACATGGGTATTACAAAAGAAAGTTCTCCAGGAGGACTAAGTGAGTAATTGTCGCCAAGGCTAAAATGGCGACAAGAGCAAAAAGAAAAAAAGAGGCATGCAACTAGACCTCCGGCCTTGACGAACTAGGAGTCGACGTTGGCTTGATCCCGAGATACGCCAAGATTTTCTTCGTATTGGGCTTGGCCGCCTTCATCAGTGATTTCCACCTCGACTGTTCTATCTGATCGGTGTCGCCAACCTTCATTCGAGAGTCTGTTGGCTGTCAGCAACCAGAGCAACAGTATTTTCAACAGCCACCTTCATATTTTCATGGCGCATCTTCAGCCCAAGATCCTCCGATGTATTGAACATCTTGGCGAGGTCAAGGAAAGTCGAGGGTTCCTCTTTCTTCGGGAAGAAATAAGGGAACAACGCCGACAAACTCGCGCTGGCATTGGCCACGCCTTCACGAATCTCGCGTCCATGGAGCTCCAAAAGAGAAAGTGCGTCAAGGAGAGGGTCATTGACGGGATTCTCCAGATCAAAATCTTGGTCTGTTTGGGCTGCCACACGAGACAAAACATTAGTTGAAAACAAAGATACAAAGAATACAATAGAATAGAAGAATTGAGGATATTACTCAGCGTACGTCGACTTTGCGTCTTCAAGCGTTTGATGATCCCTTGCTCACGTGCAGCATGTGCAGATTTCTGCTCGTGCAAGGCAGATTCAGCATCTTTGAGCCTTTGCTGCAATTCTTCGACACTAGCGGCCTTTGCTTTGGCATCACAGCTTCAGCTCTAGCTTCGCTAGCGGCAAGCTCAGCTTTCCGAGCCGTCTCACTTTGCTCGAGTTTTTGATCTCGGCACGTTTGTTAGCCTCCGCCAGTTTTTCTCATGGAGATGTGAAAGAAAGAGAAGAAAGATGAAAAATAGCCACAGGCAGCAGGAGTAAAAAACCAAGGGAAAACAGCAAGTATAAAAGTCGTTACCTTCGGCCCTGCTGGCATACTCGCGGTACCCAATAAATTGGGACCCGATGCGGATAAGATCCTTGATCATAGGCTGTCAAAGAAGAAGAAAAGAAGGGGAAAAAACTTCGGCATTACAAAAAGTAAGGGTCCATAAAAGCAAAATAGAGGAAAGATAGATCTCGATAAACTTACATCATCCAAGAGCTGCGACGAAGAGCTGTGCTCAATTGAGGAGGAGGCTCAACGATCATTTCAACCCTTGCCCTTTTTGGCGAAGGGACAAGGGGGCTCGATGCTGGAGTAGTGGTGACGACGTTTTGTTGGGGAGGCGATGTTTCATCTCCTTCAACTAGTGTGTCTGAAACAAGCACAGTACGTGACGTGCTGGTCCGAGGAGCTACATCAGTAACTGGTACTTCTTCTTCCTCATCACTAGTGAACAAAAATCGACAGTATAAAAAGCAAGACAAGATAAATCTTTCGAGTACATAAAAAGGGGAGGAGAGATAAAAGTCGACTTACGAGCTGATGAGGATTCAACATAAGGATCGTAAGCTGCCTTCTGTGAAGGAGCAACTTCTTCAGCCTTAGAAATTAATCCCTGCATCGCTCCTTTTCCTTTGTTCTGGGAGAAACAACAGAGGAAGGGATTCGGGCCGATTCTGATCGTCTCGCACTCAACTTTCTCATGGGAAGCCGCAGATTTGTGAGAACCCGCGACTTCACTTTCAGGAAGAGAAGAGCCTTGAGCATCTTCGGCAACTATACCCATTTCTTCGACTTCTCCATCCTCAGGAAGAGGAGGAAGGGAAGCCATAGTAGGGTGATCCTACAAAAAATAGTGACAAAGGAAAAATAGCGAGATATTAATACAATGAGATGCAGGGAAAATTCAGAACAAGATAAAATTCTAGAAGACAAAATACCTCGGGAGAGATTGGTGGAGTTGTAGGGTACACGCTGACAGAGGAAGGAATAGATCCTTCTTACTCGAGAGGCACTGGACTATAAGCTTCAAGTCCCTTCTCTACGTAAAGATCACCGGAGAGCCTATTGGCTGTTGGCACCGCAGTACGTCCAAAGGGGATTTCTTGCTGAGCTCAAGAGGCTGCACTCTAATTCTAAGAAAATAGGTCGTGATTTGGACACCCGACAACTCCTTGCCTCGAGTATTTTGGAGCTGATAATACGAGACACAAGAGCTTCACGCTTTCTTCTTCTTCGAAGTCAAGGCACCCTGTGAGTGGCGGTGCTTTTTTGAATCTTCGTTAAGCCTCAATGGCTGAACTATGTTGTGTTCCACGGAGTTGGGGCACTTTCTTCGTGTATATAGAGCCACCTCTTGCGCCCATCCTTGGACGGAGTCGGGAAATTTGACGTCAAAATAATCGACCTGCTCGGGACACGGATAACTACGCCGCACCCAAGGTTGTAGAGGTGACAGGGCGCGCCCATTGCGGCGAAGGCAGGCACAAGTGCCCAAAGAGCCCAATTGGGAGCGACTCCAAGGAAGCATCACAAAGAGTGATAAAAATAGAAATATGGAGGATCGAATTAGGAGTCAACAGTTGGATCCCATAAACAAAGAGAAGACCGTTGGAGGAAATCATGGATTGGGGGAGAGAGGCCACTGATGAGATGATCAAAACTAACCCGAATACTCCATTGGAGGGTTGCGCTTTTCATGGGAAAGCTGATACAAGCTTCTCTCTTCATATAAGGCCAAGCCTTTTCATCAGCATGCTTTGATTGAGATTTGATTCCTCCCACTCAAGATCTTCTGTCTATCATGACTCGGAGGCCAGGACAGCCCAGCGCGCTAAAGGCTGTGGCATCAACGGCAATGGGCAGAGCAATGTATGAAAGTGCGGGAAATCGAGAGAGTTGGGCAGTGGGAAAAGCTATGGTGAGAACAGTGGAGCGGGCGCGAAAGCGAGGGGGATGAAATGGAGGTTGAAGACAAAAGTTGAGTATAAGAATTGGGTGAAGCAATAAGCCGTTGGATGAGGAAATCGTGTGGTGAGATAGATCTTCTAGACACAAGGGCAAAAAAGTATTTTACCGGGATAGGGCGCATAAAGATTGCAGGTGGTGGCTTAAAAGCGAGGACTGTGTCCCCCACTTGCACTACGTGTCAACGTGGTGGGAAAAATGGACCCACAAAACAGAAAAATCTCGGCCATTGATGGAGTTGAAGAAAATTTGCCAAGGAAAAATGTGTCGACAAGAAAATAAAAGGAGAATGGCTTAATAGATGACTTATTTGTACATTTCTGGGAGCCTTTGGTCGTAAACAAGCTTGCCCAAATGTCGTGGGCTACTTTCAAAAGTAAAATTCTAATTATGGCAAAAATAGAAAATGTTGAGCCTACAACACAAGTTTGATGTCGGGGGCTACTCCATCGGGAGCGCTGTTCGCGCACCCGAGAGATAAAAAAAAAAAAGAAGAAGAAAAAAGAAAAAGAGAGAAGAAGAAGAAGAGGAAAGAATATCGGGAGATAATGGCAATATAGCTATTGGCAGAGACAAATGTTGAGCCTAAGCAACCAAGCACAAGCTCTGGCTGTAGCCTCGGTTACCCCATCGGGAACGGCTGTCTGCGTGCTCCGATGAACAACAAAGAAAATAGAACACAAAGAGGTATACTGAGTTATAATTAACCTACATATACTCCCATCTGGGAGAGCAAAATAAGTCATATTTGACTCGGATAAAATGTGCCATCCCAACAGCCGGAAAAGCACTCGGCAAACATATTCTCAGAACGCCAAAGTTGCGATCACTTTGAATGCCGTAAATTTGCGAAGGTAAGACCCTGCAACTATTCTCACATTGGCGTGGTATCGCCAAGATCATGTCACATTTTTATCCGTATCAACGTATACGAAGAAAAACCTAACGATCGCGTTAGGTACTCGATAAATTCAACTGGGACTCGACATAATGGTAAGACCTTAAGCGGCACTGTCGAATTTACACCAGTATTCCGAGATCATGTCCAGGGACGTGATTTTGAAGTAGGTTGTTGCTGATTGCCACTAGAGCAGTTAACTAGTACCTGATCCGTCATATGAACTAGCCCCAACTACCAATATCCTCAGACAATATAGAATTTTAGAAAGTACAGTTAGAGCTTTCAGTAAAAAATAACAAGAGAGGGCTCGACTCTATGATTCAAGTTGTAAACTGGCTACTCCATACATCCCAAATGGCTCAAGCCGATATAGTACCCGGGTTTATTGAAGGCCCAATACCAAGGATAAGAAGATTCGGAAGCCCAAGATGTTAAAGGAAAAGATAGAGTTGTAATAGGAAGTGTTATTTATAATCCAGGCGGGATGAGTTAGAAACCATCCCGGACTCTGTAACTTGTACAAAACGAAACCCTGGCCTCCACCTCTTATATAAAGGGGGAGCCGAAGGGACGAAGAGATCATCGAATCATTGTCTGCAAACTCTAGTTTTCATATTCGTCAGAAAGTACTTTTCGGCTGAAACCTTCGAGACTTGCACTCCCCTACTCTAACTCTAGCCTACAATCCATAGGCATTGATAAGTTAATCCCTTGTCACCGCCATCACCGCCAACGCCTCTCCATCAACCAGACATGTTTCCCCCATCCATGTGTGAGTAATTCCCCGCTGTAGGCCGAAGGGGATGGTAGGGATTGGATGAGATTGGTCATGTAATAGCATAAGATTGATAGGGCATAGTGCCTAGTGTCCGTAATTGGTACTTTGATGATATTGTTGCAACTTGTTATACTTAATGCTTCTCACTTTGGGGCCCGAAAGCATGATCTCAGATCTGAATATATTGTTTCATCATGATATTCATTGTTTATGGTCTTACCTGTAAGTTGTATACACATGTCGCTGTCCGGAACCAATGGCCCCGAAGTGACGAAATTGGGACAACCGGAGGGGATGGTAGTGATGTGAGGATCACATGTGTTCACGGAGTGTTAATGCTTTGCTCCGGTACTCTATTAAAAGGAGTACCTTAATATCCAGTAGATTCTCTTGAGGCCCGGCTGCCACCGGCTGGTAGGACAAAAGATGTTGTGCAAGTTTCTCATTGCGAGCACGTACGACTATAATTGGAACACATGCCTATTGATTGATTAGTACTTGGATACCGTTTTTATTATTATCTTCATATGCCCTGCTATGATTGTTACATGAGTTTCTCTCATCCATGCAACGCCCGTTATCTGTCCCCGTGCCTACAGTATTTTAATCCCGCTCGTTTACTATAATCACTACTGCTGTCTTTGTTACTCGTCAAGTATTTTACTTCATCAAGCATCGTTTATAAAACTCTGGCACACGATAAACTCTTGCGAGCAAGTTTGTTTCCTGTGTGCGCCTGAATTGACAACTCCGCCGTTAAGGCTTTCAAGTATTCTTTGTCTCCCTTTGTGTCAATAAATTGGGTTTTACTTCCCTCGAAGACTGTTGCGATCCCCTATACTTGTGGGTCATCAAACCGCTGAAACTTATATCTTCCTTTGTGTTGCTTCAATGCCTTTACTTTGAATTTATTGCTTTATGAGTAACTCTTATGCAAGTCTTATTGATGCTTGTCTTGAAAGTACTATTCATGAAAAGTCTTTGCTATATGATTCAATTGTTTAGTCATTATCTTTACCATTGCTTTGAATCACCGCATTTATTACATATGCTTTACAATTGTATTGATCAAGATTATGGATAGCATGTCACTTGCTGAAATTGTTCTGAAAGATCGTTTACTCACTGAGGGCGCAGTAGAACTGGCTTTGGGATGCTTGATACATCCCAAACGTATCTATAATTTCTTGTTCCATGGTTTTATGACAATACCTCCATGTTTTGTCCCACTTATATCGTTTTGATGCATTTTCCGGAACTAACCTACTAACGAGATGCCGAAGTGCCACTTGTTTTCTGCCGTTTTTGGTTTTAGAAATCCTAGTAAGGAAATATTCTCGGAATCGGACGAAATGAACGCCAAAGATCCTATTTTTTGACGAAGCTTCCAGAAGTCCGAGGAGAGACGAAGGGGCCACGCAGGCGCCGCTTACAGGCAGGTGTACTAGACTCGCACTTAAGGTCTCCACACGAAAAACTCGACATGGCTGACGAAACCCGAGAAAACCTTCCAGCCGCCGCCATCGCGGTTCCAATTGGGACAGTCTTGTTCGGCACCTGCCGGGACGGAATTGCCCCTGAGTCATCTCCACCGCCGCCTTCACCGCCATCTTCACCGCCATCGCCGTCTCCATGATGAGGAGGGAAATTCACCCCTGTGGCTGAGGGCTCTACCGTAGCTATTCATCTCTCTCTTTGTGATCTAGTTGTGTATGTGCTACTCTAGTGATGTTATTAAAGTATTCTATTCCTCCTCCACGGTGTAATGGTGACAGGTGTGTGCATCGTGTAGTACTTGGCGTAGTTTATGATTGTGATCTCTTGTAGATTATGAAGTTAACTATTACTATGATGGTGTTGATGTGATCTATTCCCCCTTTCATAGTCTGTCGGTGACGGTGTGCATGCTATGTTAGTTCTCGGTGTGATTGCGTTGGTTTATCATGCACTCTAAGATTATTTAAATATGAACATTGAATGTTGTGGAGCTTGTTAACTCCGGCATTGAGGTGCTCTTTGATACGTCTCCGACGTATGGTGTTCATCATCCAACAAAAGAGTGTAGAGTGGTTTTATTATGTGATCAATATTGAGAGTGTCCACTAGTGAAAGTATGATCCCTAGGCCTTGTTTCTAAGCATCGAAACTCCGTTTATTTACTGTTTTGTTGCATGTTTATTCGCTATTTATTTTCGATTGTTATTACCACTCATATACATCCATACTACTTGTATTTCACTACTCACCAACTAGTGACCTATACATCTCGACAAGTGTATTATGGTGTTGGGGACATAAGAGACTTCTTGTATCGTGATTGGCAGTGGTTGCTTGAGAGGATATCTTTGACCTCTTCCTCCCTGAGTCTGATAAACCTTGGGTGATCCACTTTAGGGAAACTTGATGCCGTTCTACAAACCTCTGCTCTGAGGCCCAACACTGTCACAAGAACAGAGCACCCGAGATACCGGGCAAGGTTAGGAGGATGGCTATCCTCACCACCAGAGTTCAAACCCTGGAAGTTTGACATCCGTGTGTCTCATAAAAGCGGAATATTCGACGTGTTCTCGCTTCTATTAGAGGCGCTTGTGGTGACTTCACAATTTTAAGATCCAATCCGCCGCTCAATCTTCCGGAGGTGCTCATAGGGGTAGGGTAATGTGTGTGCGTCTAGGGTGAGGTATGCGCGTGTATGTGAGGCCAGCTCTCGCGCTTTGTACTGTGTTTTTAAAAAAAAGTGTTGAGTACACTAACGGGCCAGCCAGTGGAAATGGAGTACTATCTATTGTTGCCCCTCAACTGCATCACATGATCACCAGTGGCTTAACACTTTCTTTCTACCGTCTAGCTTCTCATCATCATCTTGCCATTAGCCAGCATGACCTCTTCCAATTGGCCCAATGAACTCTTACTACTCTGTCATACAACAAAATTTACTCCATGTTGTGTGTTGATTTAGTTGATAAGTTCCCCTTTTCCACATGGCAATGTATGTTACCTTTGCCACTACGCACATGTGGAATCTGTTAGCTCATCCAGCTCCTCTAACAAAATCTGCTCCAAATCTAGTACTGATTAATCAACGTGACCGTGATGCCAAGACTTCAAGTCTCACGATATTGATCTCAAATTTTTGTGTGCTCACACTGCTACTGCTGTATGAGGAAACAATCTTCTTTATTTATTCGCAACGGGTGGAGATTAACACACACTAGGATCGATCAATCATTGACACGATCACACGAGCTCACACTAGTGCCACGCAATAGCAGTCTCTCGGCACTCTCCCGTACGCGCGGAACCAGTCGGTACAATCGTTATTCGTCCTGCCCGGCTACATACTGCTCCGTACTCCATACTAGCGAATGCTGGACGCCGTGGCATGGTTGGCGCTGGCTTATTTGCAGCCGCGAGGGATGCTTACATATAAGGGCATGTACAATGGTGATAACTTAGCTGTCTGTAAGAGGTAGTTATAGGTTATTTTGGTGATGTGGAGGAAAGAGAATGAGGAGAGAGAAGGAGGCTGTCTGTAAAGTTACAAACAGTCCGTAGGCTTCTTACAGACAGCTTACAGACACCATTTTTACTGTATGAAGGGTGTCTATAATTGATACTTACATATAGCTATGACTAAAAATAGATAACTTACAGACAGACTATTGTATAGACTGTCTGTATCATTGTCTATAGATGACATGGAGTAGTATTACAGACAACATCCATCTAAACCAATGTACATGCCCTAACTAGGTGTACTCTGGCCGACGAAATATTAAACCATAGATGTTTCGATTTTCAGCGTATACCATTATTTGCGCCTTGATAGACTTAAACGGATAGAACGGGCTACTCTATCGAGTGTGCATATATAGAACATGGAGGCATGTGAACCCACCTTTTGAAAAGATCCGTTTGTGATGTCAAAACAAATTTTAAAAATCGAAACACAAAATGATTTCCCAGATGATCTCAAATATGTGCCCTGGATGAGTTTATGACGAAAAAACCTTTTATTGCTCGGCAAAAAAGTGAAATTTTTGCAGGGCTATATAGCAGTATATATGTGACGATTTGTCTTTTTTAGATCTTGAAACAAAAGAGCCCGAAAATTTCTACGCACACATGGAACATGCGTACGTACTCGGATATTTTTATTTCAGAATTTTTTAATATGTGGAAAATGCATTTCCAACTAGGGTTCACATGCACCCAGGTTCTGCCCATAATTTACCATGCATTCTAGATTTTATCTTCTTAACTATTAAATTGAAACCCGTCGTTTGTACGGGTACGTCGTCGGTCGAATTTCTCCGTTCGCTCACGAGACTCCTCTTAATAGTTGGGCCTTTTGTTGCTTCACGATTTCAGTTACTGGTTCGCGTATATGTGGGCGTAAAAAACCTAGGGTTTCCTAGGGCTCTGACTCTCCTGGCGGCGACGGCGGCGAGAGGCGGCGGTTTCCATCTCCGATCGACGTCCGAATTCTTTCCTCCGATCTCGGCTCCGTTCGGGCTGATTAAAGGGACGCCTTGCGCGTCTTCTCGGCCTTGGCGGGCGGGTGGGGAGTGTTTTTACTCGGACGGCGACGGGGTAGGCGGTGTGAGAACCAGGCTTTCGATGGCAGCAAAGATACCGAAGGAGGGGGGCTCTTCGGGGGCTAAAACCAAACCGGATCTGGAAAATCTGCTGAAGAAGCTGGTGTTGGTGGATGAGGAGCTGGATGATGTGGTGATCCCGCAGGATGATTTCATGAATCTGCGGGAGGAGGCGCGCTGGATGGCGGTGGTGCGAGTGCACACGGATAGGCACTTCAGTAACCAGCCTTTCTTCCAGAAGATGGACGTTGCGTGGGGTTTTGCAAAGAAGTGGTCGATCAGGCCGGTAGAAGATAATCTGTTTATACTACAGGTGTCCTGCCTGGGAGATTGGAACAGGGTGATGAATGACGGGCCTTGGATCTTTAGGCAGCTGGGGGTCATGATCGAGCCGTATGATGGGATTGTGGATCCAAGTTCGGTAGTGCTGGACCACATCAATGTCTGGATCCAAGTGAGGGGTGTTCCGCCTCTGTTCAGAAAGGAGGAGATTGTGCGTGATATGGCGACACGGATTGGGGAGGTGAAGGGAGTAGATCTTTACGCCCTAGGGGCGAGCGGAACCAGTTTCGTTCGTGTGAGGATGAGAATTGATGTGAACAAGAGGCTGTTGAGGTTTGTTCGTTTGCACCCTGAGGGCAACGAGCGTATCTCTTTTCAGGTGATGTATGAGAAGCTACCCCGGTTCTGCGATATCTGTGGCTATCTTGGTCATGGAGATCAAGAGTGCGGAGATGGGGTTCATGAGGAGGGCGACAAACAGTATGGGAGCTGGATGGTGGCGCCGGTGGAGGACTGGCACCCCCAAACATCTGGGGTGCGGGGGAGGACGCATGTGGATGAAGGGAGCCACAGGGGACGGGGAGGAGGCAGAGGTGGACGACGGGAGGGGGAGAACCGCAAGCGCCCGTCGGACGAAAAAAGCGAGCGCGTGCAGGAGGACGCGGGAGCTGGCATTAACCAGCGGAGCGGGGCGCCTCTGAGCATAACTGACGGGAAGGTGCAGCCCCAGGACACGGAGGAGATGGAGGTGGCCGACGGCGATGCAGGTGTAAAGTCGGGGACGGGCCCGATATCACCGGTGAAGCCGCCAGCCGTGAAGAAGCCCAAGAAAGTGGTCACATCTGGTGCAAAGGCGGGCTCCTCTGGGGAGTGCCGCCAGGAGCAATGAGTTCCATATGCTGGAACTGTCGCGGGCTGGGGAGTGATGCGACAGTTCGAGAGCTTCGTAATCTTACGAGGCAATTTAAACCCACTGTGATGTGTGTTGTTGAGACACAGTTGAATAAAAAGAGAGTAGAAGACCTAGCCAGGACGCTAGGGTATGACAGGTGTTTTGCTGTTAGTAGTACAGGGCGTAGTGGAGGCCTCGGTGTTTTTTGGAACAATGAAACAAATTTTCAGATTTTGCCTTTCTCGCAATACCACATTGATGCTGTTATCTCTGAGGCTGGCGGTACTCCCTGGAGGTTCACTTGCATCTATGGGGAAGCTCAGGTGGCGGAGAGGTTCAAGACATGGGATTTGCTGAAGCATATCAAGGCTTCCAATGATCTACCATGGATGTGCATAGGGGACTTTAACGAAGTTCTACATCAGCATGAACACGATGGCGTTGGCGACAGGAGTCTGGGCCAGATTGCAGGGTTCCGCGAGGCTGTCGATGTGTGTGAATTGGTGGATTTGGGCTTCGAAGGAAGTATGTGGACCTTTGAGAAACGAGTGGCGGGCGGGTCCTTTTGCAGGGTTCGTTTGGACAGGGCTCTTGCCACCTCGGCATGGAGTGCACGGTTTCCTTTGGCCACGGCAAACCATTTGACGGGTGTCACATCGGATCACAAACCGATCATCCTCAGGTGGGCTGAGTCAAGGAGAGAGAGACGACGACTGGAGGATAAAATCTTTCGCTATGAACTGATGTGGGAGTCTCATGAGCAGTTCAGACCGCATGTTGCTAATTATTGGCAGGCCCAAGGGCCAGCGGGGACTATGACTGAACTAAAGGCGAAGCTAACCAGATTGTCAAGCTCACTTGACGTCTGGGGAAGGAATACGTTTGGCAGTGTACAGAAGGAGATACGGGAGCTCGAGTACCGTCTGGGAGTGATGCAATCATCCACGGACAGGCAGGGGCCCTCGGAGGAGGAATCACGTGTGGTAGAGAGGTTGGCTGCTCTCTACCAGCGAGAGGAGACGATGTGGAGGCAGCGGTCTCGCGTCCTAGCGGAAGGCGATAAGAATACTCGGTTTTTCCACCTTAGAGCCTCGCAACGCAAGAAGAAGAACCGTGTAGCTAGGCTTAAGAAGCCGGATGGGTCTTTTACGGAAGATGATGGCGAGATGGCGCAGCTAACGGGTGAATTCTATGCGGATCTCTACCGATCTGAAGGGGTGTCAAACATGGAGGAGGTGATTGATCAATACCCCAAAAGGTGACAGCAGAGATGAATGATCAATTGATGAAACCAATACGGGCTGACGAAGTGAAAATCGCCCTTTTCCAAATGTTTCCCACAAAGGCTCCTGGACCAGATGGCTTTCCAGACCCATTGGGATCTCTGTGGAGAGGAGGTGACGGCGGCGGTCCTCAGGGTTTTGCGAGGAGAGGATAATATGGCGGAGATAAATCACACTTTTGTGGTACTAATTCCAAAGGTGGCTAGCCCGGAGGAGTTGGGACAATTAGGACCTATCAACCTATGTAACGTTATTTACAAGATTGCTTCAAAGGTTATGGCAAACAGGCTGAAGGTTGTGCTACCGGAGATAATTGCCGAGGAACAATCAGCTTTTGTCCCAGGGAGATTAATCACAGATAATATCATTACCGCTTATGAATGTCTACACTTCATGAAACGGAACAAGGCGAAGAAGAATAGATATTGTGCACTCAAGCTGGATATGAGGAAGGCCTATGATCGGTTGGAATGGCGCTATTTGGAAGCGGTCATGATCAAGTTGGGCTTCCATAGACTCTGGGTGCAAATGGTGATGCGTTTAGTAACGACGGTGTCCTTTGAAGTGTTGTTGAATGGAAGAAGGTTACAACAGTTTGCACCATCGCGGGGTGTCAGACAGGGTGACCCAATCTCGCCGTATTTGTTCTTGTTGGCAGCAGAGGGCCTTTCGTGCCTGTTAAAACATCATAGTTTATCATCAGAGCTTCATGGACTCATGGTGGCGCCGTCAGCTCCGGCGGTTAGTCACCTCCTTTTTGCGGATGACAGCCTGTTGCTATTCAAAGCCGATACGGAAAGTGCGGGGAAGGTCCAAAGTCTTTTGGATAAATATTGCCTGGCCTCGGGCCAGAGGATTAATCGAGATAAATCATCGATTTTTTTCAGCAAGGGGTGCCCGAATACTGTGAAGGATGGAGTTAAAGTGACTCTGGACGTACACAGTGAAACCTTGAGTGAAAAGTACTTGGGAATGCCCTCGGATGTAGGGCGCTCTAAGGGGAATGCTTTCAAATATATCAAGGATCGGATTTGGAAGAAGATCCAAGGATGGATTGAGAAAATACTATTTGTTGGTGGAAAAGAAGTATTGATCAAATCAGTAGCACAAGCAGTTCCAATGTTTTCTATGTCATGCTTCAAACTTCCAAGAGGCCTTTGTTGGCACTTAAACTCTTTGATAGTCAAATTCTGGTGGGAAGTAAAGATGGCAAAACGAAGCCAGCCGGTCTCTTGGAAGGATATGACACGACCAAAAGGTATGGGAGGTCTGGGTTTCCGCGACGTTGAGCTCTTCAATCTTGCATTGTTGGCACGTCAAGGGTGGAGGCTGCTCCAGAATCCAGATTCGTTAAGTGCTAGAGTCCTGCGCGCGCGATATTTTCCTTCTAAAGAGCTTCTGACTGCAGATTTGGGACCGTCGCCGTCACAGGTATGGTGGGCCATCCATGCAGGTGTAGCAACTCTGAAGCAAGGTCTTATTAAGCGAATTGGGACGGGGGAAGCAACGGATCCGTGGAACGACAACTGGTTACCACGCAATGGCATGCTGCGTCCGTTGGTTTGTTTGGCGGCGAATCCGCCAGCAAGGGTGTCGGATTTTATTAATCCGACTAACAGCTCGTGGCGGGAGGAGAAACTGCGGCAATACCTCCTGCCGATGGATGTGGAGGTGATCCTAGAGATTCCTCTATCGACTAGAAGATGTGACGACTTCTGGGCATGGCACTATGACCGGCGCGGTATTTTCTCAGTTCGGTCGGCATACCGCATGCTCACAGAAACGAGAGATAGGAGAGAAGGTTGGTTGGATAGCAGATCATCGGGGTCAGACCAAATAGAGAGAGGAAGGATTGGTGTAAGCTATGGCGGACGGAGGTTCCCACCAAAGTCCGAGTGTTCTTGTGGAGGTTGGCGAAACAGTCATTACCGACTAATGAGAGGTCTATGGCTACCTCAGATCAATGCGTGTTCTGCGGCGCGGGGGATTCCTGGAGGCATGCTCTTATGGACTGTACGATGAGCAGGTGTGTTTGGGCTCTAGTAGATGATCACATTACAGAGCATATGCAGCAGACAGAGGAGGGCTGTGCACGTAAGTGGCTGGCCCAGATGATGGAAACATTACCGCATGATGAACAAATCACTGTCTTTGTTACTCTGTGGGCGATTTGGCATGCCAGGAGGAAGGCGATTCATGAGCAGATTTTTCAGAGTCCATTATCTGTACACCATTTTGTGCAGAGCTATCTGAAAGACCTGGAGCTTAGTAAGAGAACGGTGCAAAAGCCCGCGGCTGTGACGGCGACGACCGCACCGAGGTGGATCCCGCCACCGCCGGGGATGGTGAAAATCAATGTTGATGCGGCTGTTGGGAAGAACCTGAGGAGGGGTTCTGTAGCGGCGATTGCAAGGAGTAGTGACGGCGTTTTTTTGGGAGCCTCGGCGCTCATATATACTGGAGTTACAGAAGCTGAGACTTTGGAGGCGCTTGCTTGTAGGGAGGCATGCGATCTCGCGAGGGACATCTATGCATCCAGAGTGCGGGTTGCATCGGACTGCAAGATGGTGGTGCAAAACCTGGAGCAGGGTACTAGGGGGGTTTACTCCCATATTATCACCGAGATCATTGAAGCTCGGCAATCTTTTGATTTTCTTGAGTTTAAGTTTGAGAGTAGAAAGTCGAATAATGAGGCTCATAAGTTAGCTAGGAGTGCTTTATGTGATGTGCCGGGCCGTCGTATGTGGCTGAATGTCCCGCCTGAGGGCATGTGTATCCCACTTGTTATTGAATAATAGACGGCCTGGTTTTACCCCTCAAAAAAAAAAAAGTTACTGGTTCGCGTACATACGTTCTCAAAAAAAAAAAAATTTACTGGTTCACATAATGTTATTGCTCCTTCCAGCTAGAAGTTTGCGCGATGGTCATTCCTCTTTCTCCTCAGCACATATGCTATTCGAGCGCTGTTTCTTATTTCGTTGGCGCTACTCTAGCAAATATTGTTTTTCGAAAAAAGAAGCATATTAACCAATACGAAAATGAACAAAGATTGAATTATCACTTCTTGTACACGACTTAAAAAATGTTCATGATTTTAAAAAATGTTCGTGAATTTAAAATGGTCGTGAGCTTGACTTTCTACAGATTTTTAAAGAATGTTCCTGAATTTGGAAAAACATTCATAAATTGGAAATCATCCATAGATTTAAAATGTTCACGGGTTTTCCTAAAAAAATCCGCGAGGTTAAAAAAATGTTCAAGCAGTTAAAAACATATTTGCGAGGTTTGTAAAAATGTTCACAGAGTTCAAAAAATTATCTGCAAGTTTTAAAAAAGTTCACGAGTTTTAACAATGTTCGCATGGATGCCAAGATCCAGGCCATCCATGTCCGCATGGCCCGCAAGCACGCTCGTGCAAGGTATCTGCATGAGGAGACCAAGCAGAGCAACGAGCACATCGTCACAGAGCTGGTGGACATCGAGTCGCCTGGGCAGCAAGAAGTAGGCCAGGCGAGGTCAACAGGTCCACATTCCAGTGGCTAATTGAGTTGTATGCGTGAGTTGGCTGTGTGTCGTCGGGTCCAGGTTATAAGGACCAGGTCGTTGTATCGAACTGGCATGTTGAGATTGGAATTAAACTCTGAAGTTTCCCATCCCCTTCGTCTATCTCACCTATTGCTGCTCTCTCATCCCCAAATTCTCTCTCCAATTCCCTTGTATCCTCCCAGATCCCTGTGAATGATCCCTCCCAACAACCGGGACATCACAATCTGGTATCAGAGCTAGCCCCGCTCAGCTCGCGCTCCAACAAACTCGAGATCTGACCGGTAAAATCCACCGAAAAAGGTGTGGTGTTGCTCCGGCGACACCGCGCAAAATCCTGATCGGGGTTCGGTCGGATTCAGAGGAGAGCCGCGATGGCACCCGCTAGACCCACACAACCATCGGCTCAGACCAATTTGGTTCTAACTCGGATGGAGGAGTTACAGAAGACGATGGAGGACGTGCTGAGTCATTTCACCACCATGGCCGTTGACATGAAGGGTGTCACGGAGGAGGTCCGTGGTCTGCGTCAGCAGGTGGAGGATTTTGGCGAGGACCTAGATGCCGTCAAACTCCGCCTTGTCCAGATGAACAATCACAAGGGAGCTGTGCCCGTGGAGATCGTCACCGCGAACAAGGGGACCGCACACGCGCGCCTGGCGAACAAGGGCGCGCAGCTGCTCGGACAACCGGCGCCTTCAACCGGGTTCCACACCGCACCATCGTCGCCCAAGGACGGGGATGAGCACCCAGAGAACACTTCAGCAGGGGACTATGTCGTTCGTCCTCGTCGACATGATTTTCCGCGATTCTCTGGTGACAAACCTCTACTCTGGGTAGATCTCTTCCTTACCTATTTCAACATGTACCGAGTTCCTGAGCACAATTGGGTGAGCTCGGCAACCCTGCATCTGGAGGGCCACGCTGTGCTATGGTTCCAGGCATACAAGCGCACACATCGTTTGCTGAATTGGGGTGATTTTATGCAAGCGGTGGTAGAGGAGTTTGGGCAGGGCGAATTTGATGGGCAGATGACCAAACTGTTACAGATGAAACAGACAGGCTCAGTAGCAGAATATCGCTTGGCATTTGAGGAATGTATGTATCATTTGATCTCTTTGGATGCATCGTTGAGCACTAGATGGTTTGTTTCCCAGTTCGTGTTTGGCTTGCGAGAGGACATTTGCCTGGCAGTGAGGTTGCAGGGCCCTACAAGTATCACACGGGCGGCATCACTCGCTCGCATTCAGGAAGAGGAAACGGAACATCATCGGCCACGGGCTCGTCCACCTGCCCCAACACGACATCCTACCGGTGCAGCTACAGTGGTGACATCACCTCAACCAGCACGCACAGACTGGACACGGAAACAAGGCAATGATGATTTCAACAGAGAAAGACAGTTGCGCGATTTCAGGCGTGCATACAATCTATGCTTCAAGTGTGGGGACAAGTACTCGAAGGAACACCAGTGCAAGCGCACAGGTCAACTCCTAACCATTGAAGTGGGTGAATTCGGTGAAGTTCTCTCAGATGATGATGTGGTTGCATTGGAATTACTGGATGAGGCGCCTGTCACAGCTGATTGTTGCCAACTATCAGTTAATGCAGCCGCTGGCACTCATAATGGAGAAACGATGCGTCTGCGGGCCTTGGTGGGAAATCAAGTTACGGTGTTGCTAATTTATTCGGGAAGTACTCATACCTTTGTCACCAAGTCTTTTGCTGAACGTGCTGGTTGCACTATCTCCCCAGCGCCAGCAGTCCCAATGAAGATCGCAAATGGTCAAATCATGGTTTCTGATGCTCAGGTATCTGGCCTACAATGGTGGACGCAGGGCAACACTTTCTGCACGAACGTGCGAATCCTTGATCTGGGAGCCTACGATGCAGTCCTTGGCATCGATTGGCTCAAGAGCTGCGGCAAGATGACAGTCGACTGGACCTTGAAAACCATGGAATTTCTCCAAGATGGCAAACCGATTTTATTGCAGGGTGCTGTCACTAAACAACAAGACAAATTACAAGAGTTATCCCCTGAACAACTGCAAAAATGGCTGGCTGGTAATGATGTGTGGGCAATGGCAATTCTTGATAGCACAGCTATTACAGACAGTACATCCAGTCAGATCTTGCCTCCTGATTTACAAGCAGTTCTCGCAACCTTTGAAGATGTGTTCAGCGAGCCTACCTCCCTTCCTCCCCATCGACAACTTGACCATGCTATATCCTTGGAATCTGGAGCACAACCCACAAATGCGAGACCATATCGTTATTCTCCTCTGCAAAAAGATGAGATAGAACGACAGGTTAAGGAGATGTTAGCAGCGGGTATTATCACAGAGAGCATGAGCCCATTTGCTTCTCCAGTGCTGCTCGTCAAGAAGAAAGACGGCACATGGCGTTTTTGTATTGACTACCGGAGACTGAATGAGATGACAATTAAAAACAAATTTCCATTGCCAGTGGTTGACGAGTTGCTAGACGAACTGGCAGGCACTCGTTTCTTCTCCAAGCTAGACCTAAGAGCAGGTTATCATCAAATACGCATGCGCCCCGAAGATGAACAGAAAACTGCATTTAAGACTCATCATGGGCATTTTCAGTTTCGTGTTATGCCCTTCGGACTCACGAATGCTCCAGCCACGTTCCAGTGTATCATGAACTCAGTCTTTGCACCCTTCTTGAGAAAGTTTGTTATAGTGTTTTTGGACGACATTCTTATATACAGTTCATCATGGGAGGAGCACCTGCAACATTTTCAATTGGTGTTACAGCAATTAAGGACTTCTCAGTTCTTTGCAAAGCTCTCCAAGTGCAGCTTTGGGCAAACAAGCATCCAGTATTTGGGGCACATCATTTCAGATAAAGGTGTTGCTACAGATCCTGACAAAACCCTGGTGATGGAACAGTGGCCCTTTCCATCCAATGCCACAGAACTTAGAGGTTTCCTGGGATTAACAGGTTACTACCGTAAGTTTGTTCAAAACTATGGAATTATCACTAAACCATTGACACAGTTGCTTACAAAGAAAGGTTTTGCTTGGTCTGAGGAGACTACTGCTGCTTTTCAACAACTGAAATCAGCTATGATGCACACACCTGTATTGGCTCTGCCTGATTTCAATTCTCCTTTTACTGTGGAAACAGACGCATGTGATACAGGTGTTGGTGCTGTACTAATGCAAAGGGGACACCCCATTGCTTACATGAGCAAAGCTTTGGGTATCTTAAATAGGAAATTGTCAATTTATGAGAAAGAGTTTCTTGTTGTCATTATGGCTATTGACAAGTGGCGTCAGTACTTACAGAGAGGTCCATTTACTATACTTACAGATCACAAAAGCTTATGCAGCTTAACTGATCAACCGGTGACAAGTGAGCTGCAAAAGAAAGCTATGTCCAAGCTTGTTGGTCTCCAGTTTGAATTCAAATACAAGAAGGGGATTGATAATGGAGCTGCAGACTCGCTATCTCGAGTTGGCCACCTTTTGGCAACCACTTTGCAGTCTAGTTGTAGACCTGACTGGGTACAAGAGGTGCTTAATTCTTATACAACTGACACAGCAGCTGCTTCCTTGTTACAAGAACTGGCAATTAAATCTCCCAATGAAAAAGATTTCTCTCTGGACAAGGGCCTCATAACTCACCAAGGCAAAATTTATATTGGAGAGAATATTTCCTTGCAAACTAAATTAATCTCTTCGTTACATGATAGTGCATTTGGAGGACATTCTGGTATCCAGGCTACGTACCAAAGAATTAAGCAACTCTATTTCTGGCCTGGGCTCAAGTTGGCGGTGGAAAATTATGTGAAACAGTGCCAAATATGTCAATAGGCCAAATCCATGCATACTAAACCTGCTGGGTTGTTGCAACCTTTGCCTCCTCCAACTAAACCTTGACAAGAGATCACTCTGGATTTTATTGAAGGATTGCCAACCTCTGAAGGAGCAAATTCTATACTGGTAGTTTTTGATCGGTTGACCAATTACGCACACTTTCTTCCTCTTCATCATCCATATACCGCTCAATTAGTTTCCAAGCTGTTTGTGGACCAAATCATCAGGTTGCATGGAGTGCCTTTGACAATTATCTCAGATCGTGACAAAATATTCACCAGTCACTTTTGGAAGGACTTGTTCAAATCAATGGGGACTACTCTTCACTACAGCACAGCATATGATCCACAAACGGATGGCCAAAGTGAGAGAGTAAATCAATGCCTCGAACCATATCTGAGGTGTGCTGTCCAAGACAATCTGAAACGTTGGCGTCGTTGGATTCCCATGGCTGAATTCTGGTACAACACCAGTTTTCACACAGCTCTCGCATGTTCTCCCTTCAAGGCGTTGTACAAGATTGAGCCCAACTTCGGTGCTATGCCTAATTTGATCACAACTGAAGATTCAGACATCGCCGCTACTGCTCTGGAATATCAGGTGCAAACTGAACTCTTGCGTGCTCAATTGTTTCGTGCCCAATACCGGATGAAGTCCTATGCTGATAAGAATCGTTCAAAACGCAAGTTTAAGGAAGGGGATCAAGTGTTGTTGAAACTGCAACCATATGCCCAGCAATCAGTGGTCAATCGACCATATCCTAAACTATCATACAAATACTTTGGACCATATCGCATCCTGGCGAGGATTGGAGCAGTGGCTTACAAGCTTGAGCTCCCGAATGCAGCGCAAGTCCATCCTGTGTTTCATGTTTCTCAGTTGAAACCGTTCACGGCTAACTATTCTCCAGTTTTCAGTGATTTACCAACAACTCTAGATTTGGCGGCAACAACACCATGCCAACGGCGATTCTACAACGCAGGTTGGTTCGGAAGGGCAACGCTGCTGTCCCACAAGTATTGATTCAGTGGGCACATCTTCCAGCAGATCAAGCTACTTGGGAGTACTACTACGTCAAGCCAAGGCAAAGTATCCGCATGCAAGTCTCTGGGAAGAAGAAGCTGGCGCCCACCAAGGGCATGTGTCACACCCGTTATCTAGCTGGTGACACGAGTCGTCGGTGATACGTCTCCAACGTACCTATAATTTCTGATGTTCCATGCTTATTTTATGACAATACCTACATGTTTTGCTCGCACTTTATAATGTTTTTATGCATTTTCCGGAACTAACCTATTAATAAGATGCCGAAGTGCCAGTCCTGTTTTCTGCAGTTTTTGGTTCCAGAAAGGCTGTTCGGCAATATTCGGAATTCGACGAAACGAAGACCAAACATCATAATTCACCGAGACGGACCAGGACACCGAAGGGGAGTCGAGGAGGCCCGGGCCCCAGAAAATAGGCCGCCGCGGCTCGGGAAGGGGGCGCGCCGCCTATGGGGTGACCCCTGTGCGCCCTCCCGCCGCTCTTCGCCTATAAGACCCCTTTCGACCTAAAACGCGATACGAATTGACGAAACTCCGTAAAGACTCTAGGGCGCCGCCATCGAATCTCCAATTCGGGGACAATTCTCTGCTCGGCACGCCCGGACGGGAAGTGCCCGGAAGCCATCTCCATCACGCCACCGCCTCCATCATGCTCCGTGAGTAGTTCCCCCATGGACTATGGGTTCTAGCTGTAGCTAGTTGATGACCCACAAGTATAGGGGATCGCAACAGCTTCGAGGGAAGTAAAACCCAATTTATTGATTTGACACAAGGGGAGCCAAAGAATATTTGTAAGCCTTAACAACGGAGTTGTCAATTCAGCTGCACTGGAAACAGACTTGCCCGCAAGAGTTTATCAGTAGTAAGGCTTTATAAAGATAGAGGAAATATCAACAAGTGTAACAAAGACAGCAAGAGTGATTATAGTAAACAACATGATTAAAATACTATAGGCACAGGGATGGATGCGGGCGTTGCATGGATGAGAGAAACTCATGTAACAATCAAGGTAGGGCATTTGCAGATAGTAATAAAACGGTATCCAAGTACTAATCAATCAATAGGAATGTGTTCCATATTTAGTCGCACGTGCTCGCAATGAGAAACTTGCACAACATCTTTTGTCCCACAGCACGGTGGCCGGGCCTCTAGGAATCTACTGGAAATTAAGGTACCTTTTAATAGAGCACCTGAGCAAAGCATTAACACTCCGTGAACACATGTGATCCTCATATCACCGCCTTCCCTTCGGTTGTCCCATTTCACTTGGAGCCTCGGGTTCCGGACAACAATACGTGTATACAACTTGCAGTAAGATCATAAAGCAATGAATATCATCATGAATTGATAACATGTTCAGATCTGAGATCATGACACTCGGGCCCTAGTGACAAGCATTAAGCATAACAAGTTGCAACAATATCATAAAAGTACCAATTACGGACACTAGGCACTATGCCCTAACAATCTTATGACTATTACATGACCAATCTCATCCAATCCCTACCATCCCCTTCAGCCTACAGCGGGGAATTACTCACACATGGATGGGGAACATGGCTGGTCGATGGAGAGGCGTTGGTGGTGATGATGGCGATGATCTCCTCCACCGTCCCGCGGAGTGCCAACGGAGTTTCTGGTCCCGAGACGGATGTCGCGATGGCGGCGTGTTCGGATGTCTTCCGCGATTTGCCTAACCCTCGTGCGTTTTTAGGTCGAAACCTTTAAGTAGTCGGAAGGGAGGACACTGGGCCTGCGAGGCGCCGACACCATAGGCTGCGACCCGGGGCCTACCACGCCCGGTGGGGTGGCTGCCTCGTGTCTCCCCTCCTTCCGGTCTTGGCTCCGTTACTCTCTCGTAAAAATAGGCCCATTGGAATTAATCCCGGATTTTCCCGAAAGTTGAGTTTCGCACAAAACCAGACACTGTGGCAATTCTGCTGAAAACAAATTAGTCAGTCCGTGTTAGTTGTATCCAAAATACACAAATTAGAGGCAAAACAATAGCAAAAGTGTTCGGGAAAGTAGATACGTTTTGGACGTATCAACTCCCCCAAGCTTAGCTTATTGCTTGTCCTCAAGCAATCAGTTAACAACCGAGTGCGATAAAAGAACTTTCACGAACACATTTGTTCATATGATGTAAATATTCTCATGATATGGGCAAGTACTTAAGCAACTCATAATAAGATACATGCAAATAAAATCATCTAATAGCTATGTCAATCATGGAAAAGGTACCAACAAATTAATAATAAGCATCATGAATCATGTCTATCAGCAAGATTGCAATGTTCATAAAAGGATATGATAAAGTGGTATCTCGCTTGCCCGTATTTGTACAGCAAAACATAAATGCTCGGGCACCTTCGAAGTTCATGGGAAGATTGGAAGTAGAGATTATCAAAGATAAAAGCATCAAAGTTATACCACAGTTAATCACATTTTGGGACAAGCATATTATACTAAGAATGACAGTTGTGCTCTCAAGAAGGTGCTCAAAGAAAGGATGGAGACTCAATGTAAAAGTAAAAGATTGACCTTCAGCAGAGGGAAGGAGGGATTAACATGCTAGAGCTTTTCATTTGTAAAACAGAGTAAAATTATTTTGAGAGGTGTTTGTTGTTGTCAACGAATGATAGTGGGTACTCTAACTACCTCGTCAACGGACTTTCAAGAGCGGCTCCTATGAAGGACGTTATCTCTACCAGAAGGTAAATCATCCTCTCTTCTTTGTTTACACATATATTTTAGTTTCATTATGGATGACACTTCCCAACCTTTGATTTCACAAGCTATGGCTAACCGAATCCTCTGGTGCCTTCCATCAATCACATACCATGGAGGATCTATTTGCAATTTAAGTTGCTTACTCATAAATCAGGGTAAAACATGTGAAGAGAATTATTAATGAAAGTTGATTAATTGGGGCTGGGAACCCATATACTTTTTTGCAAAATTATTGGATAAGCTGGAAGTGCCACTAGTCCATTATGAAACCGCAGTATAAATGACAAGATCGAAAGATAAACACCACATATTTCCTCATGAGCTATAAAACATCGACACAAATTGAGAAGTATTTTGAAGGTTTAAAGGTAGCACACGAGAATTTACTTGGAATGGTTTGAAATTCCATGCATAGGTATTTATGGTGGACACTTTTTCAGTGGTTTGGAAGCACGAGCAGCATTCCCGCTCAAGTACAAGTGAAGGCTAGCAATAGACTGGGAAGCGACAATCAAGAGAGCAAGAATCGTCATAATCATGCTTGCGGCAAAATAAATTAACGGAGGCATAAAAGTGATACAAGAACTCTGAGGTAAAGTAAATCATCGAGGCTTAATCGACTTTTGTTCAGCCATATGCATGCGTGAGCATGTGCCAAGTTGATTCAAGTGAATTATTCAGAGGAGGATACCACAATGTCATATCTATTTATGAATAAAACAATGCAAGCAAATATTTATGACATGCTACTCATATTAATAAATTGGAGCTAAACATGAGAGATCATGAACTATTAGACCTTCTTAAATGACATATACCTCACATAAACCAACTAAGCATGCTCACATGGATGAGTATATGTACAAAAATGAAAACAAATAGAGTTCATACCAGCCTCTCACCACAATCAGATTGTCGTATTGCCTTTTCACTTGTGTAGCTTGAATAATATGAAATGAAAACCAAGCTCCAACCACCAAAGACCGCTGAACTCCATAATGAACTTTACAAAACCAAAGAAGAACAGCAAATATTTTTGGTGTTTTCGAATTTGAAACAAGAACAAAAGGAAACAAGCAAACAAAGCAAAATCTTTTTGGATTTTCTTATAGCAAACCAACGATAGCAAATAAAGTAAAGTAGGAACACGAAACCAAAATAAGAAAATGGTAAAGAGAAACAACAGAAATGTTTTTGGTCTTTTTGTATTTTAGGAAAGAAACAAAGCGAAGACAAGAAAATGAATGCTAAAAGAGTCATATAAACACAAAGCAGCAGAAATTCGTCAAACTTGACAGCAGTACAGTAATCGATTTTTAAGAAATTCTTCCGCTGCTCAGCTCGAAAAGTGTTCAACTAATGAAAGTTAGATAATAATCTAGGGAACATGCACAAAAATTGGCTTCATAAAATAACGTTCTGGCTGTTTTTGAGAATTTTTTCGGTATCAGTCCAGAATCTGTTTTCAATCAGCACTTTCCCAAACATCATCTCCCTCTTATTAGAAAACCACTTTAAGAAGCTAAACAAGTATGTACAAGTATCCAGCAATTGTAATATGCAATGAATGAGTGATGCCGGTATACCTCCCCCCAAGCTTAGGCTTTTGGCCTAAGTGGAGATTAATCCCATGGTACCCATGAAGTGGCACCTCCGTAGTACGACGAAGATGGATCTGTTCTGGGTATTAAAATTATTATTACAGGGCAGAAAAAGATGTTTCAAACCTTTAAAAAACTAAGCATCTTGCAAAATAAGTGGTGCTACAGCAAGTAAAGCAAGTGGAGGAAGAAAGAGATGTTGTTTAGCTCCTCTATGCATATAAAATGTATTTGTTAACAAGGTTGATCAAGTCTTGCCACCAAATAAATTTTACATGGCATAAGATGAAATAAACCTCAAATCAATCTCAATCATGTTACCTTGTATTGAATTGATATGGATCCAATCGTAATATTTTGATATCCTTCTTTAGGCTCATATATAGGACAATCAATAGTTCCCACTTTGATAGTTCTCACATTAGAAATTGTATTAACTCCACATACTTTATCAATCCTCTTGGGAAATAAACAGTATGTTCCTTGTCATCAACATTGAAAGTAACTTTTCCTTTATTGCAATCAATAACAGCCCCTGCGGTGTTAAGAAAAGGTCTCCCAAGAATAATAGACATATTATCATCTTCAGCATTTCCAACACAACAAAATCAGTTAATATCAAGCGGTTATTAGTAACTTGAACAAGAACATCCTCACATATACCAACAGGAATAGCAGTAGATTTATCAGCCATTTGCAAAGATATATCAGTTGGTATCAACTTATCTAAATAAAGTCTCTTGTAAAGAGAAAAGTCATAACACTAACTCCTGCTCCCAAATCACATAGCAGTTCTAACATAATTATTCTTGATAGAACAAGGAATAGTCGGTATACCTGGGTCGCCCAGCTTCTTTGGAACTTTGCCATTGAAAGAGTAATTAGCAAGCATAGTGGAAATCTCCTCATTAGGAATTTTCCTTTTGTTAGAGACAATATCTTTCATATACTTTGAATAAGGAGGCAATTTAATAGCATCAGTCAAAGGGATTTGCAGGAATAAAGGTTTCATCCAATCACAAAATTTATTATAGTGTTTTTCCTCCTTTGATTTTAGTTTCTTAGCAGGAAAAGTCATTTGCTTTTGAACCCAAGGTTCTCTTTCGTTACCATGTTTCTTAGCAATAAAATCTTCTTTAGTATACTTTTATTGTTAGCATGCTTTTCAGGTTCATCTTCAACTTCTTCTTTATCAAGCATCATTCTTATCATTATCTTTATCATGTTCATTACCACTTTCAGTTTCAGCATCAGAAATAGAAATACTATTAGGATCATTATAGGCTCAGAGGATTCTACAACAGTTTTATGTTTCTTTTTCTTTTTCTTAGAAGGAGCACTAGTTTCTTTAGTTCGTTGAGAATCTTGTTCAACTCTTTTGGGATGCCCCTTAGGATATAGAGGATCCTGGGTAGAAACACCGCCTCTAGTTGTTACTTCATAAGCATGTTTTTCTTTAGAACTATTTTTTAACAAGTCATTTTGCGCTTTAGTGAGTTGATCAATTTGAGTTTGAATCCATGAAAATGTTTAACAATCATCTTAACATCATTGGAGGTTCTCTCCACAATACCATGCAATTCACTAATAGCTCGAGAATTTTCCATTAAATGATTCTCTACTCTCATATTAAAATTATTTTGCTTAACAATATAATTATCAAACTCATCTAAGCATTGAGCAGGAGGTTTTGAATACGGAATATTGATACGTCTCAAACGTATCTATAATTTCTTATGTTCCATGCTACTTTATGATGATACTCACATGTTTTATACACATTATATGTCATATTTATGCATTTTCCGACACTAACCTATTGACGAGATGCCGAAGAGCCGCTTGCTGTTTTCTGCTGTTTTGGTTTCAGAAATCCTAGTAAGGAAATATTCTCGGAATTGGACGAAATCAACGCCCAGGGTCCTATTTTTGCACGAAGCTTCCAGAAGTCCGGAGAGGAAACGAAGTGGGGCCACGAGGTGGCGACACAACAAGGCGGCACGGCCCAGGCCTTGGCCGCGCCAGCCTGTTGTGTGGGCCCCTCGTGACGCCCCTTGACCTGCCCTTCCGCCTACTTAAGGTCTTCATCGCGAAACCCCGCACCGAGAGCCACGATACGGAAAACCTTCCCAGATGCCGCCGCCAATCCCATCTCGGGGATTCAGAGATCGCCCGGCACCCTTCGGAGGGGAATCATCTCCCGGAGGTCTCTTCATCGCCATGATCGCTCCGGATCGATGTGAGTAGTTCACCCCGGACTATGGGTCCATAGCAGTAGCTAGAAGGTTGTCTTCTCCTCATTGTGCTATCATGTTAGATCTTGTGAGCTGCCTATCATGATCAAGATCATCTATTTGTAATCCTACATGTTGTGTTTGTTGGGATCCGATGAATATTGAATACTATGTCAAGTTGATTATCAATCTATCATATATGTTGTTTATGTTCTTGCATGCTCTCCGTTGCTAGTAGAGGCTCGGCCAAGTTGATACTTGTGACTCCAAGAGGGAGTATTTAGGCTCGATAGTGGGTTCATGCCTCCATTAAATCTGGGACAGGGACAGAAAGTTCTAAGGTTGTGGATGTGTCGTTGCCACTAGAGATAAAACATCGATGCTTTGTCTAAGGATATTTGTGTTGATTACATACGCACCATACTTAATGCAATTGTCTGTTGTTTACAACTTAATACGGAAGGGGTTCGGATGATAACCTGAAGGTGGACTTTTTAGGCATAGATGCATGCTTGATAGCGGTCTATGTACTTTGTCGTAATGCCCTGATTAGATCTCATAGTACTCATCATGATATATGTATGTGCATTGTTATGCCTTCTTTATTTGCCAATTGCCCAACCGTAATTTGTTCACCCCACATCTTATCTTATGGGAGAGACACCACTAGTGAACTGTGGACCCGGTCCTATTCTTTACATCTGAAATACAATCTTGCAATTGTTCTTTTTTTCAAACAACCATCATCATCCACACTATACATCTAATCCTTTGTTTACAGCAAAGCCGGTGAGATTGACAACCTCACTGTTACGTTGGCAAAGTTCGTGATTGTGTTGTGCAGTTCCACGTTGGCGCCGGAATCCCTGGTGTTGCGCCGCACTACACTCCTCCGCCATCAACCTTCAACGTGCTTCTTGGCTCCTACTGGTTCGATAACCTTGGTTTCTTACTGAGGGAAAACTTGCTGCTGTGCGCATCACACCTTCCTCTTGGGGTTCCCAACGGACGTGTCATCTACGCGCATCAAGACTGTTTTCGCGCGTTGTCGGGGAGATCAAGACACGCGCAAGGGGAGTCTCCACATCCAATCTCTTTACTTTGTTTTTGTCTTGCTTTACTTTACTTTATTTACTTCTTTGTTTGCTGCATTATATCAAAACACAAAAAATTAGTTGCTAGTTTTACTTTATTTACTGTCTTGTTCTCTATATCAAAAACACAAAAAAATTAGTTACTTGCATTTACTTTATTTAGTTTGCTTTATTTACTATTGCTAAAATGGGTACTCCTGAGAATACTAAGTTGTGTGACTTCACTAGCACAAATAATAATGATTTCCTATGCACACCTATTGCTCCACCTGCTACTACAGCAGAATTCTTTGAAATTAAACCTGCTTTACAATCTTGTTATGAGAGAGCAATTTTCTCGTGTTAGTTCTGATGATGTGCTACCCATCTTAATAATTTTGTTGAACTATGTGAAATGCAAAAGTATAAGGATGTAGATGGTGACATTATAAAATTAAAATTGTTTCCTTTCTCTTTAAGAGGAAGAGCTAAAGATTGGTTGCTATCTCTGCCTAAGAATAGTATTGATTCATGGACTAAATGTAAGGATGCTTTTATTGGTAGATATTATCCTCCCGCTAAAATTATATCTTTGAGAAGTAGTATATTGAATTTTAAGCAATTAGATAATGAACATGTTGCTCAAGCATGGGAGAGAATGAAATCTTTGGTAAAGAATTGCCCAACCCATGGACTGACTACTTGGATGATCATCCAAACCTTTTATGTAGGATTGAATTTTTCTTCAAGGAACCTATTGGATTCAGCTGCTGGAGGTACCTTTATGTCCATCACTTTGGGGGGCAGCAAAGCTTCTTGATGATATGATGACAAATTACTCTGAATGGCACACGGAAAGAGCTCCACAAGGTAAGAAGGTAAATTCTGTTGAAGAAACCTCCTCCTTGAGTGATAAGATTGATGCTATTATGTCTATGCTTGTGAATGGTAGATCTAATGTTGATCCTAATAATGTTCCTTTAGCTTCATTGGTTGCCCAAGAAGAACATGTTGATGTGAATTTCATTAATAATAATAATTTCAACAACAATGCTTATAGGAACAATTCTGGTAACAACTATAGGCCATATCCTGCTGCTAATGGTAATAGTTATGGTAATTCTTATGGGAATTCTTACAACAATAATAGGAGTGTACCCTGGTCTTGAAGCCATGCTTAAAGAATTTATTAGTACACAAACTGCTTTTAACAAATCTGTTGAGGAAAAGCTTGATAAAATTGATATTCTTGCTTCTAAGGTTGATAGACTTGCCTCTGATGTTGATCTTTAAAATTGAAAGTTATGCCTAATAAGTATATTGATAATAAGATTGTTACTACATCAAATGCCATCCAAGTTCGAATTAATGAGAATATTAGATTGATGGCTGAATTGCATGCTAGGTGGGAAAGAGAAGAAAATGAAAAAACTAGCTAAAGAGAATAATGTATAAAGTTTGGACTATTACCACCACTAGTAATGTTAATGATTCACATGTTGCTACACCTCCTACTATCAATGGTAAAATAATTGGTGTTGGCAATGTTACTACTCCTAGTGCAAAGCGTGCAAAACTGCCTAAAACTCTGAAATTGATAAAACTGAAAATTTTCAAAATATTGGGGATAATGATCCCATTGTTGTAGATCATAATGGTTTAGACTTTGATGATTGTCACATCTCTCAAGTTATAAAGTTCTTACAAAAGCTTGCTAAAAGTCCCAATGCTAGTGCTATAAATTTGGCCTTTACAAAACACATTAGAAATGCTCTCATAAAAGCTAGAGAAGAGAAACTAAAACTTGAAACCTCTATTCCTAGGAAGTTGGAAGATGGTTGGGAGCCCATCATTAAGATGAGGATCAATGATTTTGATTGTAATGTTTTATGTGATCTTGGTGCAAGTATTTCTGTTATGCCTAAGAAAATTTATGATATGCTTGACTTGCCACCATTGAAAAATTGTTATTTGGATGTTAATCTTGTTGATAATGCTATAAAGAAACCTTTGGGGAGGATTGATAATGTTCGTATTATGGTTAACAATAACCTTGTCCCCGTTGATTTTGTTGTCTTGGAAATTGAATGCAATGCATCTTGTTCCATTATATTGGGAAGACCTTTTCTTCGAACTGTTGGTGCCACCATTGATATGAAGGAAGGTAATATTAAATATCAATTTCCTCTCAAGAAAGGTATGGAACACTTCCCTAGAAAGAGAATGAAGTTACCTTATGATTCTATTATTAGAACAAGTTATGATGTTGATGCTTCATCTCTCACCAATACTTGATACACACTTTCCGCGCCTAGCTGAAAGGCGTTAAAGAAAAGCGCTTATGGGAGACAACCCATTATTTTACTTCTGCACTTTATTTTATATTTGAGTCTTGGAAGTTGTTATTACTGTAGCAACCTCCTTATCTTTATTTTATTGCATTGTTGTGCCAAGTAAAGTCTTTGATAGTAAAGGCAATACTAGATTTGGATTATCGCAGGAACAGATTTCTTGCGTCACGAATTTGAGCAGTAGTCCCTGTAGAAAAATCAAAAATCTGCCAATTTACGTGCGTGATCCTCGTATATGTACGCAACTTTCTTTAAATTTGGGCATTTTCATCTGAGCAAGTCTGGTGCCACTTTAAAATTCGTCTTTACGAACTGTTCTGTTTTGACAGATTCTGCCTTTTATTTCGCATTGCCTCTTTTGCTATGTTTGATGGATTTCTTTGTTCCATTAACTTTCAGTAGCTTTGTGCAACGTCCATAAGTGTTAGGAATGATTATGTCACCTCTGAATATATGAAATTATGCACCCTTCTAATGAGTTTGTTTCGAGTTTGGTGTGGAGGAAGTTTTCAAGGGTCAAGAGAGGATGATGATACAATATGATCAAGAAGAGTGAAAGTCAAAGCTTGGGGATGCCCCGTGGTTCATCCCTGCATATTTTAAGAAGACCTGCTGCTTGCTTGGGGATGCCCAAGGCATCCCTTCTTCATCGACAACTTATCAGGTTCCTCTAGTGAAACTATATTTTTATTCCGTCACATCTTATGTGCTTTACTTGGAGCGTCTGTTTGTTTTTGTTTTTGTTTTTGTTTTTGTTTGAATAAAATCGGATCCTAGCATTCTTTGTTTGGGAGAGAGACACGCTCCGCTGTTTCGTATGAACACATGTGTTCTTAGCTTCATCTTTAATGTTCATTGCGAAATTTGAACTACTTCATTCATTGTTATATGGTTGGAAACGGAAAATGCCGCATGTGGTAAATGGTTTAATGTCTTGAATAATGTGATACTTGGCAATTGTTGTGCTCATATAGATCTTGTTTAAGCTCTTGCATCATGTACCTTGTATCTATTAATGAAGAACTACATAGAGCTTGTTAAAATTTGGGTTGCATGATTGATCTCTAGAGTCTAGATATTTTCTAGTGTTTGAACAACAAGGAGACAATGTAAAGTCTTATAATACTTACAATATGTTCATATGTGAGCTTTGCTGCACCTTTTATACTTGAGTTTGCTTCAAACAACCTTGCTAGCCTAGCCTTGTATCGAGAGGAATTCTTCTCATGCATCCAAATCCTTGAGCCAATAACCATGCCATTTGTGTCCACCATACCTACCTACTACATGGTATTTCTCCGCCATTCCAAAGTACATTACTTGATTGCTACCTTTAAAATTTCTATTCTTTGCCTTTGCAATATATAGCTCATGGGACAAATAGCCTTAAAAACTATTGTGGTGAAGAATATGTACTTATGTGTCTCATTTCTTAATAAGTTGCTTGTTGAGCGGTAACCATGTTTCGGGGACGCCATCAACTTTTACCTTTGTTGAATATCATGTGAGTTGCTATGCTTGTTCGTCTGTCTGAAGTAAGTGGATTTTCATGATCAAATGGTTTGAGTATGCATACTGTTAGAGAAGAACATTGGGCCGCTAACTAAAACCATGATTCATGGTGGAAGTTTCAGTGTGGACAATTAATCCTCAATCTCTTATGAGAATATTAACTGTTGTTGAATGCTTATGCATTAAAGAGGAGTCCATTATCTCTGTCTATGTTGTCCCGTATGGATGTCTAAGTTGAGAATAATCAAAAGCAGAAATCCAATGCAGCTTTCTCCTTAGACCTTTGTACAGGCGGCATAGAGGTACCCTTTGTGACACTTGGTTGAAACATATGCTATGCAATGATAATCCGTGTTAATCCAAGCTAATTAGGACAAGGTGCAGCACTATTAGTATACTATGCATGAGGCTTGCAACTTATAAGATGTCTTATACATAACACATATGCTTTATTACTACCGTTGACAAAATTGTTTCTTGTTTTCAAAATGAAAAGCTCAGCACAAATATAGTAATCAATGCTTCCCTCTGCGAAGGGCCTTTCTTCTACTTTATTGTTGAGTCATACCCATTCTTTCTATCCCAGAAGCAAACACTTGTATCAACTGTGTGCATTGATTCTTACATGTTTACCTATTGCACTTGTTATATTACTTTGTGTTGACAATTATCCATGAGATAAATATGTTGAACTTGAAAGCAACCGCTGAAACTTATATCTCCCTTGTGTTGCTTCAATATCTTTACTTTGAATTTATTGCTTTATGAGTAACTCTTATGCAAGTCTTATTGATGCTTGTCTTGAAAGTACTATTCATGAAAAGTCTTTGCTATATGATTCATTTGTTTACTCATTATCTTCATCATTGCTTCGAATCGTTGCATTCATCTCATATGCTTTACAATAGTATGATCAAGATTATGATAGCATGTCACTTCAATTATGTTATCGTTTACCTACTTAGAACTAAGCTTGGGGATTCTTGATACTCTCAAACGATTTCTATGTTCCATGCTACTTTTATGATGCATGTTTTATACATTTTATGTCATATTTATGTAGACTCAATTGAGGGCTTTAGGTTGATAAAGATTGGCAGTCTCGAAATATCTTGATATGAGCTACTTTTATGATGATACTCACATGTTTTATACACATTTTATGTCATATTTTAGGACTAACCTATTGACGAGATGCCGAAGAGCCTTGTTGTTTCCAGAAAAGTAAGGGAATTGACGAAATCAACGTGTGGGCCACGAGAAACGTGGCCACGACACAACAAGGCGGCACGGCCCAGGCCTTGGCCGCGCCACCTGTTGTGTGGGCCCTCGTGACGCCCCTTGACCTGCCCTTCCGCTACTTAAGGTCTTCACGCGAAACCCAGACGAGAGCCACGATACGGAAAACCCGAGACGCCGCCGCCGCCAATCCCATCTCGGGGATTCAGAGATCACCTCCGCACCCCGTGAGAGGGGAATCATCTCCTGAGGTCTCTTCATCGCCATGATCGCCTCCGGATCGATGTGTGAGTAGTTCACCCCCGGACTATGGGTCCATAGCAAGAGCTAGATGGTTGTCTTCTCTCATTGTGCTATCATGTTAGATCTTGTGAGCTGCCTATCATGATCAAGATCATCTATTTGTAATCCTACATGTTGTGTTTGTTGGGATCCAATGAATATTGAATACTATGTCAAGTTGATTATCAATCTATCATATATGTTATTTATGTTCTTGCATGCTCTCCGTTACTAGTAGAGGCTCTGGCCAAGTTGATACTTGTGACTCCAAGAGGGAGTATTTATGCTCGATAGTGGGTTCATGCCTCCATTAAATCTGGGACAGTGACAGAAGTTCTAAGGTTGTGGATGTGCTGTTGCCACTAGGGATAAAACATCGATGCTTTGTCTAAGGATATTTGTGTTGATTACATTACGCACCATACTTAATGCAATTGTCTCGTTGTTTACAACTTAATACCTGAAGGGGTTCGGATGATAACTGAAGGTGGACCTTTTAGGCATAGATGCATGCCGGATAGCGGTCTATGTACTTTGTCGTAATGCCCCGATTAGATCTCATAGTACTCATCATGATATATGTATGTGCATTGTTATGCCTTATTTATTTGTCAATTAACCGTAATTTGTTCACCCAACATCTGCTATCTTATGGGAGACACCACTAGTGAACTGTGGACCCCGGTCCTATTCTTTACATCTGAAATACAATCTGCTGCAATTGTTCTTTACTGTTCTTCGCAAACAACCATCATCATCCACACTATACATCTAATCCTTTGTTTACAGCAAGCCGGTGAGATTGACAACCTCACTGTTACGGGGCAAAGTTCGTGATTGTGTTGTGCAGTTCCACGTTGGCGCCGAATCCCTGGTTTTGCGCCGCACTACACTCCTCCACCATCAACCTTCAACGTGCTTCTGGCTCCTACTGGTTCGATAACCTTGGTTTCTTACGAGGAAAACTTGCTGCTGTGCGCATCACACCTTCCTCTTGGGGTTCCCAACGGACGTGTCATCTACGCGCATCAAATATCTTCCCTAGTAAAGCGTTGAAGAGAGTGTACCTCAATCATGGATGAAGGGGGAGTTGTCTTGCATAAATCTTCTATGGGAGGTAAATTCTTCACATCTTCGGATTTAATACCCTTCTCTTTAAGAGATTTCTTGGCTTCCCTCATATCTTCATCATTTAATTTAATCATACCCCTCTTCTTCAATATTGGTGTCGGGGTTGGTTCAGGTGTAGTCCAATCATCATGATTCCGGCCTATTCTAGCCAATAATTCTTCAGCTTCGTCTGGAGTTCTTTTCCTGAAAACACAACCAGCACAACTATCCAGGTATGCCCTAGACTCTATGGTTAGTCCACTATAAAATATATCAAGTAAATCATGCTTTTCCAAATCATGTCCAGGCCGAGCTCGAATAAGAGAGCGCCCAAGCCTCATGCAATTTCTCTCCATCTTCCTGGTCAAAATTATAAATTCTTTGCAAAGCAATATGTTGAGCACTAGCAGAAAGTATTTCCGAAAGAAAACATCAAGCAAATCACTTGGACTATCAATAGAATCAGGTGGCAAACTATTATACCAAATTTTAGCATCATCCTTTAATGAGAAAGGAAAAATTTTAGCAACGAAATAAGTATGCTTCTTAACATCATCAGAAAACAAGCTACTCAGAGTAGAAAGCTCAATCATGTGTTCTACAACACTTTCTTTTTCAGTACCACAAAAAGGTGTTTTCTCAACAATAGATATATGAGATAAATCAAGAGAAAAATCATAATCCTTATCCTTAATGTTTATAGGAGATGTGGCAAATTTAGGATCAGGAGACAGTTTATATCTAACAGTATGTTGTGCAAGAAGCTTTTTAATATTACTTGTACCAGTAGTAGCATTGCATTTATCAATGAAATCATCATCAAGTTCTACATAATCTTCATCAAGATCATCACTAGAGTATTCAATGATCAGGTGAATTAATAGGTGTAGCAGCATTTTCATTAGGAATTTCAGTATTTTCAATTTGTCTAGACCTAGCAATTGTAGCATCTAGAAAAGATCCTAATGAACCATCATTATCAGCACAACAGAAGCATCATCAAAATTATAAGAGGAATTTTCAGATTCAGCAGAAGTACCAGATTTGAAGCTTGTGGTGGTGAAACAAGTTTACTTATCACAGATGGTGAATCAAGAGCAGAGGTACTCAGAGTTGTACCTTTTCTTGTAGTGGATGGTAATATGGCGACTTTAGTATCGCGAGGTTTACCCATGATGGAGAATTTGCAGCGAACAATATCAATCCAAGTGAACTTGCAAATAAAGCTATGCTCCCCGGCAACGGCGCCAGAAAATAGTCTTGATGACCCACAAGTATAGGGGATCGCAACAGTCTTCGAGGGAAGTAAAACCCAATTTATTGATTCGACACAAGGGGAGCCAAAGAATATTTGTAAGCCTTAACAACGGAGTTGTCAATTCAGCTGCACTGAAACAGACTTGCTCGCAAGAGTTTATCGAGTGGGCACGATAGCAGTAGTGAAATATCAACAGCAGTGTAACAAAGACAGCAGTAGTGATTATAGTAAACATCAGGATTAAAATACTGTAGGCACAGGGATGGATGAACGGGCGTTGCATGGATGAGAGAAACTCATATAACAATCAAGGTAGGGCATTTGTAGATAGTAATAAAACGGTATCCAAGTACCAATCAATCAATAGGCATGTGTTCCATATTTAGTCGTACGTGCTCGCAATGAGAAACTTGCACAACATCTTTTGTCCTACCAGCCGGTGGCAGCCGGGCCTCTAGGGAATCTACTGGAAATTAAGGTACTCCTTTTAATAGAGCACCGAGCAAAGCATTAACACTCCGTGAACACATGTGATCCTCCTATCACCGCCTTCCCCTTCGGTTGTCTCAATTTCTGTCACTTTCGGACAACAATATGTGTATACAACTTGCAGGTAAGATCATAAAGCAATGAATATCATCATGAATTGATAACATGTTCAGATCTGAGATCATGGCACTCGGGCCCTAGTGACAAGCATTAAGCATAACAAGTTGCAACAATATCATAAAAGTACCAAACGGACACTAGGCACTATGCCCTAACAATCTTATGCTATTACATGACCAATCTCATCCAATCCCTACCATCCCCTTCAGCCTACAGCGGGGGAATTACTCACACATGGATGGGGAAACATGGTTGGTCGATGGAGAGGCGTCGGTGTTGATGATGGCGATGATCTCCTCCAATTCCCCGTCCCGGCGGCGTAACGGAGTTTCGGTCCCGAGACGGAGTTTCGCGATGGCGGCGGTGTTCTGGATGTCTTCTGGCGATTTCGTCTAACCCCCGTGCGTTCTTAGGTCGAAACCTTTAAGTAGTCGGAAGGGAGGACACCTGGGGCTGCCCGAGGCGCCGCCACCATAGGCTGGCGCGGCCCAAGGCCTCGCCGCCGCGGTGGGGTGGCTGCCTCGTGGCCCCCTCCTTCCGGTCTTCCGGCTCCGTTACTCTTCAAAAAAAGGCCCATTGGAATTAACCGGGAATTTTCCCGAAAGTTGAGTTTTGCACAAAAACGAGACACCAGGCAATTCTGAAAATGACGTTAGTCCGTGTTAGTTGTATCCAAAATACACAAATTAGAGGCAAAAAAATAGCAAAAGTGTTCGGGAAAGTAGATACGTTTTGGACGTATCACTAGTTGGTACTCTCTCCCCCATGTACTTCAATACAATGATCTCATGAGCTGCCTTACATGATTGAGATTCATCTGATGTAATCGGTGTTGTGTTTGTTGGGATCCGATGGATTGTTACATTATGATTAGTCTATCTATAAAGTTTGTGAAGTTATTGTTGCTGCAATCTTGTTGTGTTTAATGCTTGTCACTAGGGCCGAGTGGCATGATCTTAGATTTAAGTTCATACTTATTGCTTAGATTGTATCTACAAGTTGTTTGCACGTGTCTATGTCCGGAACCCGAGGCCCCAGAGTGACAGCAACTGAGTTAACTGGAAGGGAAGGCTTAGGTATGAGGATCACATGTTTTCACCAAGTGTTAATGCTTTGCTCCGGTGCTCTATTAAAAGGAGTACCTTAATTTCGAGTAGATTCCCTTGAGGCCCGGCCACACCGACTGGTAGGACAAAAGATGTTGTACAAGTTTCTCATTGCGAGAACGTATGACTATATATGGAAAACATGCCTACATGATTAATAATCTTGATGTTCTGTCTTAATGCTATTTCAATCCTATCAATTGCCCAACTGTAATTTGTTCACCCAACACTTGTTATTAGAGAGTTACCACTAGTGAAGATAGCTGGGAACCCCGGTCCATCTCTCATCATCATATACTCGTTCCTACATGACATTGGAAGTAGTATCAACTATTTTTCGTGCCATTTCTCTATACTGCTATACTCATGTTATCATACTACGCTTCTCATATTACCACTGCTTTCACATCACCCCATACTAGTGCTTTTCCAGGTGCAGCTGAATTGACAACTCATTGTTAAGGCTTATAAGTATTCTTTACCTCCTTGTGTCGAATCAATAAATTTGGGTTTTACTTCCTCGAAGACTGTTGCAATCCCCTATACTTGTGGGTTATCAAGACTATTTTCTCACTGTTGAGGGGCATAGCTCTACTCATAAGTTCACCTGGGAGTACACTCTACTCTCTCTCTATTTTATTTTATTTTGTTTTGCTTAGTTTACTTTTGTCTAGTTTATTTGTGCTTAGTTTATTTCCGTCTAGTATTATTTTGCTTAGTTTATTTTTGTCTAGTTTCTTTTTGTCTTGTTTTATTTTCCCTATATACCCGAAAATCCATAAAAATTTGAAAAACCTAAAAATTAAAAACTGCTATTATGGGAGAACCTACAACCTATTTGGAGCTTATAGAATTATATAATAATTATAGAGAATCAAGAACGGGTAAAGTTATGAGTGCTGTGATAGAAAAATTGAATACAATTGCTAAAATCTTGCTTAAACGCCATGATATAAACTGTTGCTCTAAACAGGATACTAAATATCTTAAATTTCAATGTGGCTTTAGTGAAGAAGTTTTAATTAAGAACTATAATTGGAATAACTATATTCATCTTGGGTTCGAAGAGGTAGAACAATTTGTCATATTTATGGGAGCTTCTGAGATAGAATCCTTCATGGCTAAAAATTATGAAACTTGTGTTGTTTGTAAGGACCTTAAAGATTATGTCTCTTCTATCCTTAATTTTTGCATAGAAAGCTACAGTGATAATCCTTATATCATTGATTATAAAGAGAGACTCATTAATGCACAAGAATGCACTCACAATTTGCAGGAACCGGTGAAAGAAGAAATTGATGAACCTGAAAGCTCATTGGATGAAAAAGAGGAGGAAATTGATGAACCTGAAAGCTCATTGGATGAAAAAGAAGAGGAGAGTGATGAACAAAAGGAGGAAGAATGGATTAGCTACCCATGCCAACATTCTAATGAGAGTAACTCTTTATCTCTTACACTATTTGATTGTCCTCCATGCTTACCAAAGGCGGATGAATGTTATGTTCCTGTGGATTCTCTTGAAATATTCCCTATGAGTAAAATTTGTGAGAATAATTATGCTCCTGTTATCTATGATAATCCATGCTATTTTGATAAATCTTATGATAATGCTTTGTTTGTGCCTGATGTCGAAATGCATGGTACTAAAGAGTTTTGCTTGGCAAATGTTTATGATAAATCTCTAGATGATGGTCCTAAGTTACTTGATAATATTAATTGTACTACTAATGAAAATGGGATTGGAAAGGTCTTGACTTTATCTATGAGTCCCATATCTTTTGAGATTGATCAATCATCTTGTTACATTATTGATAAAAGTGAGTTTGAAAGTTTTGATCCTATTATTTTTGAGCTTGATAAAAAATATGTGTTTATGGATCATGAAAAGCATGCTTTATATGATAGCTATATTGTTGAGTTTATTCATGAAGCTACTGAAAATTATTATGAGAGAGGGAAATATGGTTGTAGAAATTTGCATGGTACTAAAACACCTCTCTATATGCTGAAAATTTTGAAGTTACTCTTGTTTTATCTTCTTATGCTTGTCACTTTGTTCTTCATGAATTTATTTGTGTAAAAGATTCCTATGCATAGGAAGTGGGTTAGACTTAAATGTGTTTTGAACTTGCTTTTTGATGCTCTCTTTTGCTTCAACTCTTATTTCTTGCGAGTGCATCATTAAAATTGCTGAGCCCATCTTAATGGCTATAAAGAAAGCACTTTTGGGAGATAACCCATGTGATTATTTTGCTACTGTTTTGTTGTGTGTTGGAAGTTGTTACTACTGTAGCAACCTCCTTATCTTTATTTTATTGCAATGTTGTGCCAAGTGAAGTCTCTAATAGAAGGTTGATGCTAGATTTGGATTTCTGCGCAGAAACAGATTTCTTGCTGTCACGAATTTGGGTAGGATTCTCTGTATGTAACTCAGAAAAATCTGCCAAATTCATGAGTGATCCTCAGATATGTACGCAACTTTCATTAGTTTTGAGTTTTCTGATTTGAGCAACGGAAGTACCTCTTAAAAATTCGTCTTTACTGGTTGTTCTGTTTTGACAGATTTTGTCTCTGTTTTTTGCATTGTCTCTTGTGGACTTTAAGTGAGGCTTTCTAGACGTGGAGAGCTGTAGCTAATGTTTTATTGAGTTCTTGCAATGTGTCACTACAGGGCTAAAGTGGATTAAAGTTTTTGAGTACTAACCCTCTAATGAAGTTTATGAGAAGTTTGGTGTGAAGGAAGTTTTCAAGGGTCAAGAAAGGAGGATGATATATGATCAAGAGGAGTGAAAAGTCTAAGCTTGGGGATGCCCCTGGTTCATCCCTGCATATTCAAGACTCAAGCTCTAAACTTGGGGATGCCCAAGGCATCCCCTTCTCCATCAACAACTTATCATGTCACCTCTAGTGAAACTATATTTTTATTCTTCCACATCTTATGTTCTTTACTTGGAGCGTCTGTGTGTTTTTATTTTTGTTTATGTTTGAATAAATTCGGATCCTAGCAATCCTTGTTTGGGAGAGAGACACGCTCCGCTTTTTCATATGAACACTCGTGTTCTCCGCTCTACTTTTAATGTTCAATGACAAAAGTTGGAAGCTATTGCATTTATTGCTATTTATTTGAAACAGAAAATGCCTCATATTGTCTTGGATAATTTGATACTTGGCAATTGTTTTGAGCTCTCAAGTAGATCATGTTTCTCTTGCATCATGTAGTTTAAACCTATTAGTGGAGAAATACCGTAGAGCTTGTTGAAATTTGGTTTGGTCTAGATATTTTCTGGTAATTGTGTTTGAGCAACAAGGAAGATAGTGTAGAGTCTTATAATGCTTGCAATATGTTCTTATGTAAGTTTTGCTGTACCGGTTCATACATGTGTTTGCTTCAAACAACCTTGCTAGCCAAAGCCTTGTACTGAGAGGGAATGCTTCTCGTGCATCCAAAACCTTGAGCCAAAACCTATGCCATTTGTGTCCACCATAACTACCTACTATGTGGTATTTTTCTGCCATTCCAAGTAAATACTTCATGTGCTACCTTTAAACAATTCAAAACTTTATTATCTCCTTATTTGTGTCAATGTTTTATAGCTCATGAGGAAATATGTGGTGTTTTATCTTTCAATCTTGTTGGGCAGCTTTCACCAATGGACTAGTGGCATATCCGCTTATCCAATAATTTTGCAAAAAGAGCTGGCAACGGGGTTCCCAGCCCCAATTAATTAACTTTCATTAATAATTCTCTTCACATGTTTTGCCCTGATTCATCAGTAAGCAACTTAATTTTGCAAATAGACACTCCTTCATGGTATGTGAATGTTGGAAGGCACCCGAGGATTCGGTTAGCCATGGCTTGTGTAAGCAAAAGGTTGGGAGGAGTGTCATCCATAAATAAAACTAAAGTACATGTGTAAACAAAAGAGAAGAGGATGATCTACCTGTCGGTAGAGATAACGTCCTTCATGGGAGCCGCTCTTGGAAACTCGTTTGGCAAGGGGGTTAGAGTGCCCACTACCATTCGTTGACAACAACAAACACCTCTCAAAACTTTACTTTTATGCTCTCTTTATGATTTCAAAACTTGAAAAGCTCTAGCACATGATTTAATCCCTGCTTCTCTCGAAGGGCCTTTCTTTTACTTTATGTTGAGTTAGTTTACCTACTTCCTTCCATCTTAGAAGCAAACACTTGTGTCAACTGTGCATTGATTCTTACATACTTGCTTATTTGCATTCATCATATTACCCTGTATTGACAATTATCCATGAGATATGCATGTTGAAAGTTGAAAGCAATTGCTGAAACTTAAATCTTCCTCTGTGTTGCTTCAATGCTTTTACTTTGAATTTATTGCTTTATGAGTTAACTCTTATGCAAGACTTTTGATGCTTGTCTTGAAAGTACTATTCATGAAAAGTTTTGCTATATGTTATCTATTTGTTAGCAACTATAGATCATTGCCTTGAGTCACCGCATTCATCTCATATGCTTTATAATAGTATGATCAAGGTTATGTAAGTAGCATGTCACTACAGAAATTATTCTTTTTATCGTTTACCTACTCGAGGGCGAGCAGGAACTAAGCTTGATATTGATACGTCTCCAACGTACCTATAATTTCTGATGTTCCATGCTTGTTTTATGACAATACCTACATGTTTTGCTCGCACTTTATAATGTTTTTATGCATTTTCCGGAACTAACCTATTAACAAGATGCCGAAGTGCCAGTTCCTGTTTTCTGCTGTTTTTGGTTCCAGAAAGGCTGTTCGGCAATATTCTCGGAATTCGACGAAACGAAGACCAAACATCATAATTCACCGAGACGGACCAGGACACCGAAGGGGAGTCGAGGGGGAGGCCTGGCCCCTGCACCATAGGCCGCGGCCGGAAGGGAGGCGCGCCGCCCTATGGGGTGGGACCCCCAGCGCCCCTTCGCGCCGCTTCGCCTATAAGACCCTTTCGACCTACAAACGCGATACCAATTGACGAAACCCGAAAGACTAGGCCGCGCCATCGCGAAACTCCACCCGGGGACAATCTCTGTTCGGCACGCGCCGGACGGGGAAGTGCCCCGGAAGCCATCTCCATCGATGCCACCGCCTCCATCATGCTCCGTGAGTAGTTCCCCCATGGACTACGGGTTTTAGCTGTAGCTAGTTGGTACTCTCTCCCCCATGTACTTCAATACAATGATCTCATGAGCTGCCTTACATGATTGAGATTCATCTGATGTAATCGGTGTTGTGTTTGTTGGGATCCGATGGATTGTTACATTATGATTAGTCTATCTATAAAGTTTGTGAAGTTATTGTTGCTGCAATCTTGTTGTGTTTAATGCTTGTCACTAGGACCCGAGTGGCATGATCTTAGATTTAAGCTCTATACTTATTGCTTAGATTGTATCTGCAAGTTGTTTGCACGTGTCTATGTCCGGAACCCGAGGCCCCAGAGTGACATCAACTGGGATAACTGGATGGGAAGGCTTAGGTATGAGGATCACATGTTTTCACCAAGTGTTAATGCTTTGCTCCGGTGCTCTATTAAAAGGATTACCTTAATTTCCAGTAGATTCCCTTGATGGCTGCCACCGGCTGGTAGGACAAAAGATGTTGTACAAGTTTGCATTGCGAGCCCGTATGACTATATATGGAAAACATGCCTACATGATTAATAATCTTGATGTTCTGTCTTAATGCTATTTCAATCCTATCAATTGCCCAACTGTAATTTGTTCACCCAACACTTGTTATTGGAGAGTTACCACTAGTGAAGATAGCTGGGAACCCCGGTCCATCTCTCATCATCATATACTCGCTCCTACATGACATTGGAAGTAGTATCAACTATTTTCTGGTGCCATTGCTCTCATATTACTGCATGCTGTGTGTTACTGTTACTATCCTCATATTACCAGCTGCCACATCACCCCCGTTACTAGTGCTTTTCCAAGTGCAATGAATTGACAACTCAGCTTGTTAAGGCTTATAAGTATTCTTTACCTCCCCTTGTGTCGAATCAATAAATTTTGGTTTTACTTCCCTCGAAGACTGTTGCGATCCCCTATACTTGTGGGTTATCACTGGGAAGCAAGAAGTAGGCCAGGCGAGGTCAACAGGTCCACATTCCAGTGGCTAATTGAGTTGTATGCGTGAGTTGGCTGTGTGTCGTCGGGTTCAGGTTATAAGGACCAGGTCGTTGTATCGAACTGATATGTTGAGATTGGAATTAAACTCTGAAGTTTCCCATCCCCTTCGTATATCTCACCTATTGCTGCTCTCTCATCCCCAAATTCTCTCTCCAATTCTCTTGTATCCTCCCAGATCCCTGTGAATGATCCCTCCCCAACAACCGGGACATCACAGCCCAGTTGCCGCCATCCGGTAGCCTCGCGGATCGCTGCAATATTTGTGTTGCCCAAGGGGGATCTCACCTCTCTGACCTCAGAGTAGGACAAGGGTGCATAGACTGAGAGAGGCATATGAACGGCAGCAAGGAGCAGCACATCGCTGGATGGCTTCTGTGGTAAGTGGTATCATAGTCAACAACTGTGACGATCATTCGTACAACGAGAACCACATGGCTAATACTTTGTAAATGATTCATAAACACATTGTTCTCGGCACCGACTAAGTTCAACGGTTCATACATAGTAACTGATCTTGTGTCAGAGAGAGAGAGCGTGTGGTAGTGTACTCTCTCTTGGGCTGTAGGATCAGGATCTGAGGAAGATGGTCGATCGCTTGGATTTTCTGCTTAATTGGTTCGTTTTGTCTGTCTCCTGTAGATTAATCGGATGAAATTGGCTGTTGATTGATTCTCTATTTTCTTCAGAACGTCGCGTGATCTAATAGTCGTTGTTTTCTAGATTCTAAGTACAACCTACACTGGATGTGTTTCCGCCTTTGCTTGGTTAAATTATTCATTTAACGAAATTTAATACATCCAAGATTGAGGAGTGTGGTTGCTTGCATGTCCTGCAAATCAAACCACTGGCGGGAGTACACGCTGAAACGAACTCTTCTCTGATTTCCTTTTAAAGAATTTAGAGAATGTTTTCTCCATATAAAAAAAACTGATAATTTAACCATGGAATAGCCAGGAACCAAACACGCTTTTAGTTTGGATGTGTAAGAACCACCGTATTTTCGTTAACCTTTTACGTTCAATATAATAAGATCTAATCAGATGGGTTCAACACAGCTGACCCCGTAGCAAAGCACGGGTATTATGCTAGTATCTTTTTATTCACTCTTAATCATTGCACCCCTGGTTATGAAGAGATATGAAAAGATCCTGACCGTTCATGTGTTTTAGTTCACCGAAGCAAAAGTGCTCCTTGCAAATCTTCCGTGAACTGTAGCTATCTCTTAAAAGATGGAAATCAGAACTCTGCACTGTTGGAGCATGCTCGCTCTCGTCAAAGGTCATCTGTAGTTCAACTATATCAGTCAGAGTTTTGAAAAACAAACCTTCTCAATCCGTACGTGGACGCGATCATTGCATGTGGCATCTGATCGGGCCGCGAGTAGTATATAAACCAGTTGGCCGAACGATACCAGATTGGATTGCTTGTTTGGCAGAAGTCCATCTCTCACTTGTAGAACGATACCTCATTGGATTACGTGTTTGGACTTTGGAGGCAAGAAGCGAGGTAGAGATGAGCACGAAGGATCCAAAACCAAAAGTAAAACAAAAACTGACGTTAGAGATGCACATGCAGCGGCAAGTTGCTCACGATTTTTGATCTGGTTAGAACACGGGGCCATGATTGTTTAATCACTACCACACACACGCTACCACGTGAAACACTTGTAGACCACAGGGCACGCATGCCGGCTTCACCAAATTATAGCATGATCCCGGCAAGGTTGGCAGCTCAGCGCGGGACACACAGAGAGACGATGTACAAATAAAATAATGATATTCGGATTGTCACACGCATGGCTAATTGTCTGCCTAGTGTTTATTCACACTGAAGCTGACAACCGAGCAATGGAAACTGACGTTTTCTCTTCTTCTGAAAAACGGTTTATCGGGCCCTGGAATGATCAGCGACAGCAACAAGACCAGGGTGGGGCGGCTCGTCTTTTATGTGCACATTTGCGCTGTGTCCATTCCATTGTTCTTCATGCATGGATCGGGGTAGCTATTCTGCCGCTACTTCAGTGAACAAGCATTTGAGCAACTTTGAAGTTATTTGTAAAACCGATCGCTTTCTGTATACTGATCTGTCAATGCTAGAGCCCACGGGATTGGAGGTTAGTCATTGAATGGTGGATAATGATCTTTTGTTCATGAAGCACGTGGGAACATATATAAAGGACAATCAAATTACTTTTATTGACAAAAAAATGGCAATCATATAACTGTTGCAGTGCTTAGTCATTGCAATCGATCTACCATCAATCAAGCTCATCTCAACACTCGTTCTTCCTAGCAGCATCCCCAGCCTACGATGGCGACCTTGGGCCCAACATTATCTTTATCAGAGAGCACCTTCCGGAAACGTTTGCCCATTATCTCTATCTCTTCGCATCGTTGTCAGTCTTACGCATTATTATGATACACAAGTAGCAGTTGTAGCAATTTAGGGATTTGGTGAATTATTGCTCCATTGTAGACCCTGTTCCTTGAACCCAACAGATTCAGAATGACTCGTCTCAACTATCCTATATATGACAAAGAACTATTTGATCAGTCCATGTGCCTGTTCGTATTTGTCATTCTTATGCATTATGATAGCAGTAGCAGTTTTAGCAAGGTACGGATTTGGTGAATTATTGTTCCATTGTAGACCCTGTGTTCCTTAAACCCATCAGATTCAGAACCGGGCTGTCAAGACTCAAGAGGGCGATAACAGTAAAAGACAACACAGATCTTTTTAGCTCACGGCCATGTTCGCTGATCCAGTGTTTCCTGTGGCCATATGTTTGGGGTCTGTTAGAGCATCTCCACCACGCCCCCAAAGTTTCCAGCACTCTGCCGACAAAAATCGTTCTGCCTGCCCCAAACCCGAATTTTGTCCGGCGCCTCGATACGGTGTCCGCGCCCGAGCCCGTCTCCTCGTCCCATGGACGGGGACGCCGGACACACCGAAAAGCGAGGGGGTGGCGGAGCCGACCGTCACGGCACAATAAATTTTAACCTAACTGCCGCTACTCGCGACGGTTATTGGCGTAACGGTGCAGTTCCGCAGCCGACGTGGCTTCGCAATGACGGTGTGCTTCCCAGAGGCGACGCGTCCGTCGCGCCTAGCTCGCGTGCGGCGTTAATGAGCGCCGCCGCTCCTCCGCCTCTCCCCCTATAAAAGGGCCGCTCTCATCGTCCCTCTCACACACAAACCCTAGCGCCTCTCTTCCAAACCCTAGCCGCCACCATCTCAACAAGACTCGACGCTATGTCCGGTAGAGGCGGATGCCGACCTCGCGGCCGTGGTCGTGGTCGTGGCCGCGCAGAGCCGAACGATCGCCGTCGCCTCCCACGTCCGTCATCGTCGGAGATGGACGTGGAGCCGGATGTTCGAGTTTGTCCTCGTCTCAAGGGCGACCCGCGCGGCATCGAGGTGCCGGACTCCTTCGCCGACTACGTCGCCGGCGATGACCGCCCGCGCACGATGCATCTGCGGGAGGCTACGTGCGGCTACTACAGGTGGATCGTCGACGTGATCTACGACGCGCGCGGCAAGATGTACTCAACATCGGTTGGGAGAAGTTCGCACGGCACCACACTCTCGAAGCTTCATCCTCCTGTTCTCCTACTTCGGCGACACGGACATGAGCGTCAAGGTCCTGACGACGCGCTGCCCGGGACTACCACGGCGACAACACCGACGAGGAGGACGACTGATGATGAAGAGTGTTGTTTCTTTGCAGCGAATACGTGCACGGAAGTTTCTGGATGTTCACCTCATCGGTAGAACAAACAGGGGCACCATCCTCCCGCTGGATTTTCCAGTTTGGGTGACTGGGTGTGCCCTTGAGTGTTCTTTCTTAGCAGCGAACACAGGAAACCTTCGATGCACGGCCTAGTTAGGTTTAGTTTTTTTGCAAAATTTTATATTTGTGTCCACCATGGTTCAAACGTATTAGTTTGTGGAAAACCATGTTCCAAGTTGTGTCTTCGTGTAAACCACGTTCCCAATTATATATTAGTTTGTGGAAATTGAAATAAAAATACCAAAAAAAGTATTTTAAATGTTTGGGGTAGGCGTTTGGGGGACGCGAGCGACGCCCCCAAACGCTGCACAACAAACATGTCCCAAACGCTAATCCCAGAAGCCAGACGCCGTGATGCTGTGAGATGCTCTTAGTTTTTTTTTTTTGAGAACCAGATGCTCTTAGTTGGTTGGTTGCTGTAGAACATCATATAACTGTTGCAGTTCTTAGTCATTGCAATCGATCTACCACCAATCAAGCTCATCCCAACCCTCGCTCTTCCTAGCAGCATCCCCAGCCTACGATGGCGACCTTGAGCCCAACATTATCTTCATCAGCGACCACCCTTCTCTTCGCATGGTTGTCAGTCTTACACATTATTATGATACACAAGTAGCACTTTTACCAGGGTAGGGATTTGGTGAATTATTGCTCCATTGTAGACCCTGTTCCTTGAACCCAACAGATTTAGAAGATGACTCGTCTCAACTATCCTATCTATAGCAAAGAACTATTTGCTCAGTCCATGTGCCTGCTCGTTGATCCAGTGCTTGTTGTTTTCTGGTCTGCTGGTTGCTTGAGAACAGTGTTGACTAAACTGCCTCCAGCAAATGGAATTTTTTTTTTTTGAACAGCAGCAAATGGAAATGGTACTGTCTATTGCCCCTCAAACTGCATCACATGATCACCAGTGGCTTAACACCTCCTTTCTACCATCCAGATTCTCCTCCTCATCTTGTCATTGGACAGCATGGCATCTGTACTGACAACGAAATAAAAGGGAGCATTCCAGCTAAGTGGTCTTCCCCCTCTGTCCTTAAACAATTACTCGATGTTGCGTTTTAAACAATTACTAAATGTCTGTTGCCATTGCCAATTGCACATGCGCAATCCGTTAGCTCATCCAGCTCCTCTGCCAAAATCTGCTCCACATCTAGTACTGGTCAGTGATCAATCAACATGACCTTGATCATTGATGTCAAGAATTCAAGTCTCTCGGGATCATACTGATCTCCAATCTTGCTTTGTGCTGGTAATACTGTATGAGGAAACGGTCTGCTTTATTTACTGGCATCGATCAATCGTTCACACGAGCTCACACCGTTACGAAGTGTCACACAATAGCAGTCTATCAGCACGCTCCTGTTCGTGAAAAACCAGTCGGTACAATCTTTATTCCTACTAGGTACGTGCTACTAGTAGCGAATGCTGAACGGCCGTGCCATGGTTGGCGCTGGCTTATTTGCAGCAGCGAGATGCTCAGATGGAGATGCTGTTGGGGATGCCCTTGGCGGTGAGGCCGGCTGCGTCGCCCTTGCGGTCAGAGGTGTTGGGGTAGAGCAGCATGTAGGGGAGCTTGGCCGGGCCGTTGCGGTTCTTGAGCTGCGGGTCGTCGTTCTTTCCCACCACCTTGCTCTCGATCTCCACCAGCCGGTCACTGAACCGCTTGAACACCGCCAGCGCCTTGGAGTCGGAGGTCCACTCCGGCGTGTCGCGCTGGCCGAGGTAGAGCTCGTCGGAGGAGTGCTTGGACAGCACCTCCAGAAGCGATATCCCGATGATGGTCTGGATCTGGCTGGTGATGGTGTGGATAAAGGCTCTCTCCGGGTCGCGCCCAAGCTCGGCGTACTCATCGGTGCCAGGCTCCGGCATGCGGCGGCGGCTCACCGTCGGCCGGTTCGGGAGGTACCCCGCGTACGGGTACTGCCCGAAGTTGACGGCGGCGTGCAGCGCAGACGCGATCCAGATGATGGTGGTGCATGATTTTGCCAGCTCGGTCACGGACTGCATCTTGGGCCACCATGGAGCGTCCTTGAGGTCACCGTGCCCGACCTCACGCGTCTCCTTCCACCACGCTTGCAGCTCCACGTCTCCCTGGAGCACGCCATCGTCTGGGTAGTAGATGGCCAGGTACTCGTCCACGTACTGCTCGATGGCGTGCCAGATGGCCAGCCCGTCCGCTGCATACGGGTAGTCCTGGATCAGCAGCCGCACCTTGTACGGGCTGGACGGGTCGGCCACAGCCACGCCCCTCTTGATGAGGTCATCAGGGAGGCCCTGCTCAGTGAAGTTCCAGTTCTTGTAAACGACCGATGACATGCCCAGAGCGAACTTGCCCGGGAAGACGGTCATCTCGAAGATGCCGCCAGCGTTGATGAGCGTCTGCCGCGCCAGCGCGTTGATGGTCATGGTGTCGCGGTAGTGCGGGCTCAGCAGCTTGTGCACCGGGTGCGTCACGCTGAGGTGCCGGTTCGTCGAGATCACGAACGGCTCCATCACCGCGTGCGTGTTCAGCCTGCAAGCATATAGTGTCCATCAGTTCGCTTCGCCGCAGCTCATTGTCATTCGTCAGTGCATTGATACACATCGGTAGTGTCATTGTTACGTACCAGTGGCTGACGAGCTGGTGCCACCCGGAGTCGCCGACGGCCACGTAGGCCTTGGCCAGCTCCCACACCCAGCCTTCGACGGAGCCGCTGGGCACCGGCGTGTAGACCTTGCTCCTGGCAGTGGTCAGGCCACCCTGGATGAAAGGCTCGCTCAGCTCAATGGCGAGAGGTGTGAGCCTGCCGTCGCTGCGCAGGAAGAAGAGGGTCCTGGTGGCGTAGATGAAGTTGCCATCCAGGTTGTTGACGTCGATCAGAAACGGCATGAACCGGTCGTGGTGATCCAGGATGTAGAGCTTGTTGCTTTCCAGAGCCTGCAAATCGCAACACCTCGAGCGTTAATATACAGGCACCACAATTGATGGATGTGCATCAAATTTCTTTATTCACAGCTACCAAATCAAACAGTTGATTGCAATTGCTTGTCTCAAATTACCTTCTGGACGGTGAGGCCCTCGAGGTTCTTCTCGATGTGCGCTGCCGTGATGGTGCTGGTGTGGTCGCCGTACTTGCTAGGGTCCAGAGTACTTTTCGGTGGGAACTCCTGCATACATGCGATGCAACATAAATTAAGATCGAATTGTTCAGACACACTTCAGTGGCCAATCCATTGACCATGTACATATTCAGCAGATGTTGACTTCACTCACCGTGAGACGTGTGATCATGACCGGATTGACGCCGGCGAGCACCTCCCGTGCAAACTCTTCGTCAGTCCTCCACGCCTGCTTGTCCTCTGCATATACAATACAGTTACATCTTCCGTCAGCATAACTTCCGATGCAGATGAATATTGCTCGGTGAATCTTCGGTTGGTTACTTGCCCATTATGATGTGTGGGAGTGGGAGCTTGAGGAGGGACTCGCCGCCAACGGGCATGAGGTCCTTCATGAGCTGGAGCGGGAAGTTCTTTCGCATCTCCTCCAGGGCGGCGATCTTGGGCAGCTTGATGCCGCCCTCGTAGAGGTTAATGATGTCCTGGAACGAGTCGAACTCACCAGGTGTGGTGTCCACGTACGTGCGCACCGCCGGCACAATTCCCTGCGTAATGGCCTTGATGGAGTACCCCAGGAAATCTGACATCTTGAGGTGCCCAAACTTCTCGTCACGCGGCACGTAGATCTGGTCCAGCAGCGACAGCCTGCTCTCCAGGCTGGGGTCTGCAAATATTGCCACACAAACCAACTGTCCAGGTCAGCAAATTCTCTGACAATTTAAGGCAGCAAGAACGTCAGCATCCTGACAGTGTGACCCACTAGAAGCACAAGTGGGTTCACATATCAGTCAGAGAGTGTTTGGCATGTACCGTTGGTATTGGGCCTGCGGCCAGTGCGGCCGCGACGAGGGTAAGGGTGGTCCGCAGTGCCGCCGAGGATGGGGCGGTCCTCGCCAAGGTCGTTGTAGACGTCATAGCGGTACACGCGGTCGTGCTCCTGGTAGGGGCCCTGCTGGTCGTCGCCCCTCAGGTTGCGCAGCTCGTCATCACGGTACGGTTTCAGCGCCGGCGGCATCTGGCTCGGCAGGTATGTCTGCATGCGCACCAAATGTTTAGTTGACAATGTTTAGAAACTCGATGAACATTGAGCTACTTAATTGCAATAAGCTTGAAGACAAAACTTGCTACTACTATATATGTAGGAGTACTAATGTACTATTACTACATTTGAGCAAGGCAGCTACTTCAGTTTTCTTTCTTGAGCGTTTTTACAGTGGTTGGCAGGTACTATGAAGTATGAAGAATGAACCCTTTCTTAAGAAAAAGTACGGACCATGAAAGTTTCAGCCAGGTACTGGCTAGCACTATGTGACAGTTAACCAGGAGTACACTATGCAATGGATAACATAGTACAAGTGGTATTCTTCCAAGGAGGGCCCAGACAATTCATCTTAAGAAACAGAGAATAACCTTTTGCCATGACTGGACAGGGGGGGAAAAGGCTTAAGTAGGGATTTATGAACAATAATAATGGCTATAAAAAATAAGCAACTAATGACTGAATGTCCTATGCGCATTTTTTCCCCTGTCTAGCGTGTGAAAACAATAGCATATTAGGATAAGCTCTTGTAAGCATAATAATGATGTAGAGGCCAGAGGGCACACAAAATATTTGGGGATCTTAACAAACTTGGTGAAATGAAATGCAGAAACACGCCACGGGCATGAAATGCAGAAATATTTGGGGATCAACTGTACACCGGTGGAGTCCTCCTGGACCAGCATAGGAGTTTTCTTACCAGGCATTAACACAAACACGCCACGGGCATGAAATGCAGACATAATTGGTAGCAGCCACCAGCTGCTGCCCTTGATATGTGACGGTGGGCGCGACATGAGTCCAGGTAGGCAGCAAGGAGAGAAATAGGTCGCTGGCACATAGACGGAAAAGAGCTCTGCGTGTATGTGGCCGCGTGAGACTCAGGCAGTGTAGCAGAATCGGCAGGATACAGGGGCTGGTGGAGGGCTTACAGAAGCTGCTGTTGCTAGGGTCATGGAGGGAGGGGCGCGAGACCGGCGGGCGTTGGTGAAGGAGGCGCGCGGGGGCGCCTGCTGCCTGCAGGACAGAGCGCCCGCCGGCGGGAAGGTGGGGGAGGGACAGGCGAGGTGTCAGGAGAGTGGAGAGTGGGATCATGGAGAACAGACGGGAGAGAGCCAGACAGGTGGGGCCATTGGTGTCAAAATGACACATAAATCCCTTTAATGAATATAAAGTAATTGTATTTCAGTACTTTACAGTTTTTTTCTAGTAATAGTACTTTCTACTATTACCTCTCAAATGAAGTAAACTTTGACCAAGTTATGTATGTTCAAAAAAAAAAAAACTTTGACCAAGTTATGTAAAAAAAACTATTAGTATATGTCGTGACAAATCAATGTCATTAGACACATCATAATATACATGTTGGTGTAGTATCTCTTAGTTTTCAAATATTGTATTGACTAGATTGGTTGGTTCCTAAATTCTCAATCATGATATATATTTTTTATGGTCATTTATTTGGAACAGACCAGTGTGGGCTAAGGCCGCTACGACGAGATCATTCTAGATGGCTGTACTTTGTGAAATCAAAGTCGTTGAAGAGTGATGATGATAACATAGTTGAACAACCTTAATAACTACCGTTGTTTTAACAGCGTATGTTTCTTGAGTTCCATGGCGGCTATGCGTGCCCTCGCGATGATCATGTTGAGGGTGGTTGTATTGTTTTTGACCAGTTTCCCACTAATTAACCGTCCACTCTCTTCAGCATAAAATTAATGAAAACAGCTGAAGATAGCAAGTGTTTTAACTTGTTTAAAAAAGTATTTTTAAGATGTCATCGTTTTGCAAAGTGAACGTGCGTGCGTGCATCATCTGGGGCCATGAAACGAGCGGGGAGCCGTGGGTTCGCGTGAAGTGGTGAACCCATCACGTGCCCCTCTCGATCAGCTTCTTATCTAGAGAAACGAATGCAGCAGGTAGGGCACTTCAACTACTCCTACTAATTAACTGCAACTTCACCTACCAAGGTGCCACGTTGCCAGTCTCTCATTGAATCTTCCTAACCCAGCCGTATCTCCTTTGCGACCAACATGGATTAAACAATGCACCAGTCATGGACTTCAAGGTAGTACCGGCAAACAGTAATCTACTGCAAGGACTAGAATGCTTACGTCGTTGGCGAAGAAGACGCGGCTGTAGCTGTACTTGGCGGCGGGGTAGACCCATGAGTTGGCGACGAAGGTGAGCTTCCCCCGCCCCGGGACGTCGTCGAGGGTGATGGTCTTGAGGAAGAACTCGTTGTCGTGGTAGTTGTTGACGACGACGGCGCCGGGGACGCCCAGCTTCGACACGTCCCAGTTGTCGAAGGTCAGCCCGAACTTGGACTCCCCCGTGGTCACCGACGGCAGGCTCGTCAGCCACTGCTCCAGCTCCGCCTCCGCGCCCACCTTGCCGCGGCCGCCGTTGTCTGAAACAGGTGCATGTTCACGGAGTTAATTCAACTTAGCTGCTGCGTACGTGTCTCTCTGCCGGCTCTTCACTTTTTCATGGTTGCAGATTTTGTAGTTTAGATTGTGTCGTCGTTACTCTTTTGACGTGTCCGTTTGTTAGTATCTTTTGCTTTGTCTCGAGCATCCGGTGCTCTGGTGCAGCACCATGCTCTAGCTCGTCTTTCCACGCTCGCTCTGGTAAAAGATGATCCAGGGTCCGAGGCTACCTTTGACCGATGGAGCAAGAGGAAGATCTACCGAGAGAGAGGAGACGAGCAGAGGAAGCGCGAAGCAGAAGCGCTTACTGTTGTCGACGGCGGTGGAGCTGACGAGCTGGCAGGTGATCCCCTTGCCGAGGAACTCGGTGAGGCCGTCGAGGATGGCGGCGCCGAAGTCGTTGAGGTCCAGCACGTTCTTGCGCATCAGCACCACCGTGCCCTTGAGCCGCCCATTCTTGTTCGCCCCCGTCAGGTTGTCGATCAGACCGCCCAGCATCTTCGCGACTAGATCGGTACCCCTACTTCACTGGTGTCTCGAGCGCGTGTTTCAGACTAGAGCTGGGTGTGTGTGTGAGGATTTCGAGCAGCTGGAGCAGGGCATTTTATAGGGACGAGTAGCTAGGGCACGGAGCTACACGAAGTCGTCCGTGGTACTGTGCGACTTGGGGTAGCTACCGTGACGAGTTGGATTTGATTACTCGGGGCCGTACGTGCGTGATTGGCGTGGGTGGGATTACGATTGTTAATTAGTTTTGGCCTCCATCCTGGGGTAGCTCCTTTTTCTGCCGCGCGCGCGAGAGGGAGACGGCGACGTGCCCGGCCGGCTCGTGGATTGGCCGGCCTAACTAGGGAGTCACCGCGCGCGTCATTGCCACGGGTGTATTTCCGTGGGCGCATCCGGTGCGTTCACTCTTTCGCGGTCAAGCTCCGCGCGCCATACGCGCCGCCGTGCTGATCGGGACGCCGGTGGCCGTCTCCGATGGTTGCCTCGTTGTCGGTTGCGTGAACAGTTCGCTCACCGGTGATGTACCGTGATGGAGCTGAATAATGAACGTTTGTTAAGTTTTGCTTCGGGTTCAGGAGCTCACCATCGTGGCTTCCTCGGGACCGCTAGCTATCGTGGTACTTGTGCTGCCTCAAATCTCTGAGTTGAGGATTGTGAGAGGCTCTACTCGGCCCACGGAGGAATCAAATCAACTCAAGTGATGTTTGGTTGTATTCTTATAGTACTAAATCTATTTGTTTCGTAAAGGTCAAACTATTTGAGTTTGTTTTTGTAACGATGGTTGCTAAATTTTCGGTGTTACCACATCGGCTTGGCAACTCTATGTATTCACTTTCTTCGACTATTTTTACAACATCGTTGGCGAATGAAAATTTTACCATAATTTTAATGTTTTTTTAAAATCAATGTCCATCCCATCATCTATATATGTCGCTTTTGTCTAGTATAACAGATCGCAGAGCATGCAAATCTAGATCGGACCACCTGACACTAGTCCCTCTCTCCCTCTTTCTTGATACTCCGTCGAGTGGATCACACAACATTTTGATCAGTTTTCAATTTCTAACTCGCGCCCGCTTTAATGTATCATGCAGACTCTAATATTCCCGTTGAGCCTAAATCTTCGATAAAAGTGGAAAGGCCCCCCGCAGCCTCAAAATCCCTAAAGAGCACTAAGCTCCCAGGGTTGGGGGCTTCCCTGGTAGCTTTGCACGTCCCTTTCGTGGGCCCCACAGATGTGAAGGGATGTTGATGTTCTGCAAATCGTGTTTTCCTCGCTGCTGTATGTTTCCTCGAGTTTCAGTGACGTGTAAGCGAGGAGAGGAGTCGCAGGGTCGGTTTGGGAGTTGGGCGCGCGTTGTAGTCATGACACGCAACGACGGTTGGTTCAGAGACGGTTCGTGCCTCTGCTAACAATCGCTCGCTGCACCTCCATCGGCCTCCTCCATCCTCACCCCATCCCAGCGAGTTTGACGCCTCTCGGATCGCCATAGATGGAGCCGACGATGGCTCCTTTCTCCGATGAGCGCTGCCGCCGCATCCTTCCTCCGACGTTCGGTGCCGCCACGCCCTTGCTCTGAGGAGCGTTGTCGTCGCCTTCCTTCGACGAGCGCCACGGTCGCCTTCCTTCGGCTCGCGGACGCCTGATCCTTCCGGCAAGACGCCAGGCTGCCGTTCCGAGGTGAGAAGCTCGACCTTGCCGAAGATTTGGTTTGTGATTCTGCCAGCTTTAGGTTGATTTCCTGACCCTGACTGCTCCGACACTAGGGGTGAGCATACTAAGATCTTAGCTAATAGGAGCAATCAATCTGCAGATTCGTCAAAGTATTAGTGTTTCCGTGTTGAAGTGCCTAGGGGATTGGGCTCTCTAGGTGCAGATGTCCTCTCTCTATCCTTTCAATATCCCCTTCGGTTTAGCAATGTCATACAACAACTTGATTTTTCTTGTGTTAGTGTAAAACGTCCAATAACAGTGTTTCAGTTCAGCTGAAATCAGTGAACGTTGAATAGTAAATGCAGTTTGTTTTGCTCAAGACATCATAATTTAGATTAGACCAAATGGAATTGTAAATGACAGTGCTGAAATCTATGACATTATTGTAACATCTGAATCTGTCCAACTACAGGTTCGTCGGCTCGATTCCGGCTGAATCGGCTAGATTGAGTAACCTGGGACCTCTCAACCTCTCTTCTAATTGTTTTGGTGGTGCATTATCGTTGGCTTTCAGAATCTAGAGAAACTAGCTTGAAATATTTGGATCTCCATGGCAACAAACTTCGCTGGAAAACTGGATGACATATTTGCACAGTTGCTGAACCCAATCCATGTTGATTTCAAACGCAATCAGTTCTCGGGTCCCTTGCATCAATATCTAACTCGTATGTGGCTAGCACACTGCGATACTTGAATATTAGCCATAATTTACTATCAGGGATAGTGTTTGAGAGTGATCCAACGCGATTGTTTGACATCTTGGATGTGTTCGATGCAAGTTCTGTAACTTGAAATTTTGAATGCTTGATGCCATCTTTACCTTGTGTTATGATAAGATCTCCAGACTTTGTTATACTCAGATATCTAAATATTGCAATACATATTTGAGAAAACGCTATCCTTACAATTCATGCACCTAATAGATCCTTCATTTACTAATTTAATTTACAGACTCAACCATTAAAAGGTGCATGGGATTGTTGAGAGTTATCATAGATTTTTTACTACAAATTTCTGCATGCGTTGTTCTGCCCATGCTATGTAAATTGTGTGCCGTTATTTCAACCTCAACATGCAGTACTTGCTAAGACTTCGATGTGTATTGCAAATAGTAACATCTTGGTTCAGTCCAGTGTACACATAAGCACACTGGATTTAGATCCAAAATTTACAAATATTAAATATTGAGCACTTACAACAGTATTTTACACCCATCAACTGTCACTATAAGGCTGAAATAACTAACACTTCTGGCTAAACATTTCATTTTGGACAATACCATGAACGTGTTATAATGTCGGCTTATAACTACTGTTCTCTGTTTCTCATGTTGCACATAAGGATAACTCCAGCTACTCTTCATGTAGATGATGTAAAGATGGTGTTGTATGGAATGAATGAATAATTCTGTGCTTTTCTGTCAGTTGATTATGTACCAGTGCTTATAACTCATCAAGATACTGGTGATAAAGATTGACCTGGTGGTTGATGGCCTCACGTAACAGTGGTACCACTACAGAATACGCGAGGAGTTGACACTTCCTCCATTTGTTCTCCAGCAACGTCATTTTTGAGAAGGCCATAAGATTTGGGCCAGCTAATTGAATTTTTGGTTTTGGTAAGTGATACGTCTCAAACGTATCTATAATTTCTTATGTTCCATGCTACTTTTATTACAATACTTGAGTGTTTTACACATACTTAACAGCGTTATTTTACATTTTCCGGCACTAACCTATTAACAAGATGCCGTGCAGTCTGCTGTTTTTCTGCTGTTTTTGGTTTCAGAAATCCTAGTAAGGAAATATTCTCGAATTGGACGAAATCAACGCCTAGGGTCCTATTTTTGCACGAAGCTTCCGAAGTCCGAAGAGGAGAGTGGGGCCACGAGGTGGCCACACGCGCGGCGCGGCAGGCCCTGGCGCGCCCTGTAGTGTGGGCCTCGTGACGCCCTTTGACCTACCCTTCCGCCTACTTAAAGCCTCCGTCGCAAAACCCCCTGTACCGAGAGCCACGATACGGAAAACATTACTGAGAGGCCGCCACCAATCCCATCTCGGGGGATTCAGGAGATCGCCTCCGGCACCCTGCCGGGAGGGGGAATCATCACCGGAGGGGCTCTACATCATCATGCCCGCCTCCGGATTGATGCGTGAGTAGTTCATCCTTGGACTATGGGTCCATAGCAGTAGCTAGATGGTTGTCTTCTCCTCTTGTGCTTTCATTGTTATAGATCTTGTGAGCTGCCTAACATGATCAAGATCATCTATTTGTAATGCTACATGTTGTGTTTGGTGAGATCCGATGAATAGAGAATACTATGTTAAGTTGATTATCAATCTATCATATATGTGTTGTTTATGTTCTTGCATGCTCTCCGTTGCTAGTAGAGGCTCTAGCCAAGTTGATACTTGTAACTCCAAGAGGGAGTAATTATGCTCGATAGTGGGTTCATGCCTCCATTTAATCTGGGACAGTGACAGAAAGTTCTAAGGTTGTGGATGTGCTGTTGCTACTAGGGATAAAACATTGATGCTTTGTCTAAGGATATTTGTGTTGATTACATTACGCACCATACTTAATGCAATTATCTGTTGTTCGCAACTTAATACTGGAAGGGGTTCGGATGATAACCTGAAGGTGGATTATTTAGGCATAGATGCATGCTGGATAGCGGTCTATGTACTTTGTCGTAATGCCCTGATTAAATCACATAGTAATCATCGTTGATATGTATTGAATCTTTATTTGTCAATTGCTCACCTATAATTTGTTCACCCAGCATGTTAGTTATCTTATTGGAGAGACACCACTAGTGAACTATGGACCCCGGTCCATTCTTTTACATCTGAATACATTCTACTGCTTTTACTTTGCAAACAAACACCATCTTCCACTCGATACGTTTAATCCTTTGTTTTCAGCAAGCCGGTGAGATTGACAACCTCACTGTTACGTTGGGGCAAAGTACTTTGATTGTGTTGTGCAGGTTCCACGTTGGCGCCGGTTTCACCGGTGTTGCGCCGCACTACATTCCTCCACCAACAACCTTCACGTGCTTCTTGGCTCCTACTGGTTCGATAACCTTGGTTTCTTACCGAGGGAAAACTTGCGCTGTGCGCATCACACCTTCCTCTTGGGGTTCCCAACGGACGTGTTGACTACACGCCAGCAAGACTTTTTCTGCGCCGCTGGGAGATCAAGACACGCTGCAAGGGGAGTCTCCACTTCCAATCTCTTTACTTTGTTTTTGTCTTGCTTTATTTTATTTACTATTTTGTTTGCTGCACTTAAACAAAACACAAAAAATTAGTTGCTAGCTTTACTTTATTTACTGTCTTGTTCTCCATATCAAAAACACAAAAAAATTAGTTACTTGTCTTTACTTTATTTGCCTAGTTTACTTTACTACTGTTATCATGAGTAATCCTGAAGTTGAAGTTCGTTCTTTTAAGCAACAAGGTGGAGAAAGTTTTAAAGATGCTTGGTACAGAATTAGTAATGCTCATCATAGGTGCATTAAGAAACACTCCACCACTATCCTTCTTAGGAACTTTTATGTTGGTTTATCTAGTTGGAATAGGTATGTTCTTGATACTCTTTCGGGAGGTAATTTCCTAGGTACTTCCGCTTTAGAAGCTAGGTGCATCATTGAGAGTCTAGTTGGAATACCACCTGTTGATGAAGTTAAAATTGAAATCTCTCTTGAGGATGTTATGAAAAAATTGGAAACCATAGAGAAAAATTTTCCAAGTATTGAAACTAAATTGTAAATGTTATTGGATAAAACTGATGAACTTGATAAATCCCTAGGAGGAATTCATGAAAGAATTAGTGTCCTAGGAACTTGTGTTGTCCAGGATAATCAAACCAATAGGATTGATGAACTAGAAAAAGCTATGGGAACCTTGGGTTCAACCTTTTCTTCTCTCAAGTATAAGGAGAAAGCTTATGTGGGTAAAGAGCAAAAATTCATGTATGCCTCTAAAGTGCCTAAACAAAAGAATTATTATAGGCCTAAAATTGCTAAACTCCTAGCACCACCATAGAAAATTTAGATAATGGAGCACCTAAAGTACCCTCTGCAACAAGTTGTGTTTGCAAGAAAAATGATAATGTTGATGCTCCATCTCTTGATGTTACTTGATTTGCACTTTCTGCGCCTAGCTGAAAGGCGTTAAAGAAAAGCACTTCTTGGGAGATAACCCATGTGTTTATTTTACTACAGCAATTTTTGTTTTGTTGAGTCTTGGAAGTTGTTTACTACTGTAGCAACCTCTCCTTATCATGTTTTTGTGCCAAGTAAAGTTTCTATGCTAAAGTTGATGTTATATTTGGGATCGCTGCGCAGAAACAGCATTGCTGTCTGTCACGAATTCTGGCATAAGTCTCTGTAAACAATTCTAAAAAATCTGCAAAATTACGAGCGTGATCCTCAGATATGTACGCAACTTTCATTAGTTTTGAGTTTTTCCATTTGAGCAAGTTAAGTGCCCAGTCCAGATGCATCTTTACGGACTGTTCTGTTTTTGACAGATTCTGTCTTTTATTTCGCATTGCCGCTTTTGCTATGTTGAATGAGTTTCTTTGTTCCATTAACTTTCAGAAGCTTTGTGCAATGTCCAGAAGTGTTAAGAATGATTGTGTCACCTCTGAATATATGAATTTGTGGTTATGCACTAACCTTCTCATGAGTTTGCTTGAAGTTTGTGTGAAGGAAGTTTTCAAGGGTCAAGAGAAGAGGATGATATACTATGATCAAGAAGAGTGAAAGGTCTAAGATTGGGGATGCCCCGGTGGTTCATCCCTGCATATTTTAAGAAGACTCAAGCATCTAAGCTTGGGGATGCCCAAGGCATCCCCTTCTTCATCGACAACATTATCAGGTCACTTCTAGTGAAACTATATTTTTATTCCGTCACATCCTTATGTTCTTTACTTGGAGCGTCGGTTTGTTTTTGTTTTTGTTTGAATAAAGTTGGATCTCGCCATTCTTATATTGGAGATATTACGCTCCGCTTTTTCATATGGAACACTTGTGTTCTTAATTGTGCTTTAATGTTCATGGCGAAAGCTTATTGCTTCGTTAAATTGCTATATGGTTGGAATTGGAAAATGATGCATATGGTTTGACAATTTGGCAATTGTTTGAGCTCTCATAGATCATGTTTAAGCTGTTGCATCATGTAGTTTAATCTATTAATGAAGAACTACTGTAGAGCTTGTTTAATTTGGTTTGCATGATTGATCTCTCTAAGTCTAGATATTTTCGGGTAAAGTGTTTGAACAACAAGGAAGACAGTGTAGAGCCTTATAATACTTGCAATATGTTCTTGTGTGAGTTTTCCTGTACCTGTTCATACTTGTGTTTGCTTCAAACAACCTTGCTAGCCCAAACCTTGTACTGAGAGGAAATGCTTCTTGATACGTCCAATTTGCATCACTATTTTGTATCATAATTTGCTGTTATTCATTGATATATTTCATATTGGGATACAATACTTATGTTATTTCATCTATTTTGCATGTTTCATCATTATTGGAGGATCGAGCACCGGAGCCAGGATTCTGCTGGAAAAGCACCGCAGAACACAATATTTCGGAAGATCAACTGTGGAAGGAAATTATATACCAAAAATCCTATTTTTCCAGTGACGAAGGAAGCGAAGGGGGAGCCAGCTGGACCCAAGGTGGGCCCAGACCATAGGGCGGCGCGGCCCATGGCCTGGCCGCGCCACCTTGTGGTGTGGGGGCCCACAGCCCCTTTCGCCTCCTTTTCTTCGCGTACTCCTTCGTCCCGAAAACCTAAGCCACGAGGGTACCTCACGAAGAGTTACACCGCTCGCGGGGCGGAGAACACCAGAGAGAAAAGAGCTCTCCGGCGGGCAGGAAGGCCGGGGAAATTCCCTCCCGGAGGGGGAAATCGACGCCATCGCCATCGTCATCGAGCTGGACATCATCTCCATCATCATCATCATCATCTCCACCATCTACACCGCCATCACCACCGCTGCACCTCGTCACCGCTGTAACGATTTGGGTTGGATCTTGATTGTTTGATAGGGAAACTCTCCCCGCTATTCTACTTGTTATTGATGCTATTGAGTGAAACCATTGAACCAAGGTTTATGTTCAGATTGTTATTCATCATCATATCACCTCTGATTGTATTCCATATGATGTCTCGTGAGTAGTTCGTTTAGTTCTTGAGGACATGGGTGAAGTCTAAATGTTAGTAGTGAACTATGGTTGAGTAATATTCAATGTTATGATATTTAAGTTGTGGTGTCATTCTTCTAGTGGTGTCGTGTGAACGTCGACTACACGATACTTCACCATTTATGGGCCTAGGGGAGTGCATCTTGTATTCGGTTGCTAATTGCGGGGTTGCCGGAGTGACAGAAACCTGAGCCCCCGTTAGTATATCGATGCAAGAGGGATCGCAGGATCTCAGAGTTTAAGGCTGTGGTTAGATTTATCTTAATTACTTTCTTGTAGTTGCGGATGCTTGCAAGGGGTATAATCACAAGTATGTATTAGTCCTAGGAAGGGCGGTGCATTAGCATAGGTTCACCCACACAACACTTATCAAAACAATGAAGATTATTTAGCCACATGAAGCGAAAGCACTAGACTAAAATCCCCGTGTGTCCTCAAGAACGTTTGGTCATTATAAGTAAACAAACCGGCTTGTCCTTTGTGCTAAAAAGGATTGGGCCACTCGCTGCAATTATTTCTCTCGCATTTTACTTACTCATACTTTATTCATCTATTACATCAAAACCCCTTGAATACTTGTTTGTGAGCATTTACAGTGAATCCTTCATCGAAACTACTTGTCAACACCTTCTGCTCCTCGTTCGGATCGACATTCTTACTTATCGAAGATACTACGATACACCCCCTATACTTGTGGGTCATCAAGACTATTTTCTGGCGCCGTTGCCGGGGAGTGAAGCGCTATTGGTAAGTGGAATTGGTAAGGAAAACCTTTACTGTTTGTGCTGATTTTATTTCTGCCTGCTGCTATAAGTTATTATGGAGAGATCTTCTCTTCAATTTCTATTTGGGAAATCTACTACTACTGCAACGGTAGATGAAGCGCCAGGTGAGGAAGTAGTACCATATAAAATACCTATGAAAATTATTGAACGTGTTATGGATAACCGCTATGAAGGGGATGGAACTGTCCATCCTGGTGATCATTTATGTTTTTGCATGAATTATGCGGGTTATTCAAATGTGCAGGTATTGCTATGAATGAAGTTAGAAAGAAACTATTCACTATATCGCTGTCTGGTAAAGCGGCGCATTGGTATAAATTGCTGAAGAATGGTGATTCCATTGATTGGGAGGACATTGTGCCTTTATTTTATTCTAAATTCTATCCTCCAAGTGAAATTCACAAAGATCGGAACCGCATATATAATTTCTGGCCTCATGATGGGGAAAGTATTGCCCAAGCTTGGGGGAGATTGAAGTCTTTAATGCTCAAATGCCCCATTCATGAGCTTCCTGGTAATGTTATTATTGATAATTTCTATGCAAGACTTTCTTTTCAAGACAAGACCTTGCTGGATACTTCTTGTTCTGGATCATTTACACGCAACAAAGAAGAGTTTAAAAGGGACCTTCTTGATCGGATCCAAGAAAATACTGAAGGATGGGAGAACGACAAAGATAGAGAATCAGGTATAATTTATGATTATAAATGCATTGAAGCTTTTATGGATACTGATAAATTTTGTAATATGAGTGCTACATATGGTCTTGATTCCCAAGTTGTTGCAAATCTTTATAAAGCTTTTGCCTCTCATTATGAATTGCCTAAGAAGAATTTTGATAAGTATCATGAACCGTATAAAGATAACGTAGATTCATCTGTAAACAAATGTGTAGTGATTGAAACTGTTGATAATGTTATTCCTGAAGTTTATATTGAAAAAACTCCTTTCCCTGCTAAAATGAAAGAGTACTCTGTTATATCTAGTGCGGTTCATAAAAGTGAAAAGAAACCCATAGAACCTGAAGAACAAATTAAAATTGAACCTGCTGTTGCAATAGTTAAAGATCTTGTGACTGAAATGTGGAGGATGGTCATATTATTTTCTGTGAAGATGCTTCTAATATTGTTTCACATCCTAATAAACCCAAACAAGTTAGTGTTCCTATGCTATCTGTTAGAATTGGTGATCATTGCTATTATGGTTTATGTGATATTGGTGCAAGTGTTAGTGCTATTCCTTATGAGCTTTATACGGAGATTATGCACGAAATTGATTCTTGTGAACTTGAAGATATTGATGTGGTTATTCAGCTGGCTAATAGAGAAACTATTTCTCCAATTGGTATTGTTCGAGATGTGGAAGTTCTATGTGGTAAGATTAAATATCCTGCTGACTTTTTGGTACTTGGTTCTGCTGCTAGTGATCATTGTCCTATCATTTTTGGTAGACCTTTTCTAAATACTTGTGGAGCTATTATAGATTGCAAGAAAGAGAAAATTTTGACTAAATTTGCTGGTGAACCTTATGAATTTAACTTTTCTAAATTCACTAAAACTCCTTATAAAGCTGACTTGCCTAGTAATGATTTTAAAATGGAGCAGTGTGCATCTATTGTTCTTGTTCCTAATAATCCCTTTGCAGCAACATTTGGAGAATAGTGAAAGTGAAGCTTTTAGGAAAGAAAGAGATGAGCTTGAGGAAATTTTTCTTCGCCAACCTATTCTCAAGCATGATTTACCGGTGGAAGATTTGGGTACAACACCGCCACCAAAGGAAGATCCTGTTTTTGATTTAAAGCCTTTACCTGATAATCTTAAATATGCTCATATTGATGATAAGAAAATATATCCTGTTATTATTAGTTCTAAGCTTTCAGAGATTGAGGAAGAAAGGTTATTGGAAATATTGAAGAAACACCGAGGAGCTATTGGCTATACTCTTGATGATTTGAAAGGGATTTCTCCTTCTATTTGCCAACATGCTATCAATATGGAAGATGATGCAAAGCCTGTTGTTGAACATCAACGTCGTCTAATTCCGAAGATGAAAGAGGTGGTAAGGAACGAGGTATTAAAACTTCTTGAAGCTGGTATTATATATCCTATTGCTGATAGTAGATGGGTTAGTCCTGTGCATTGTGTTCCTAAGAAAGGATGAATGACTGTTGTGCCTAATGATAATGATGAGCTCATCCCTCAAAGAGTAGTTGTAGGGTATAGAATGTGCATTGATTTTCGAAAAGTTAATAAAGTTACTAAGAAAGACCCTTTACCCTTTATTGATCAAATGCTAGAAAGGTTATCTAAAAATACTCATTTTTGCTTTCTTGATGGTTATTCTGGGTTTTCACAAATTGCTGTTAAAGCTAAAGATCAAGAGAAAACCACGTTTACTTGTCCTTATGGAACTTATGCTTATAGGCGTATGCCTTTTGGTTTATGTAATGCTCCTGCTACTTTTCAAATATGCATGTCTGCTATTTTTCATGTTTTTGCGAAAGTATTGTAGAGGTGTTCATGGATGATTTTTCTGTCTATGGGAATTCTTTTGATAATTGCTTGCGAAACCTCGATAAAGTTTTGCAGAGAAGAAGAAACTAACCTTGTTCTTAATTGGGAGAAATGCCATTTTATGGTTAATGAAGGAATTGTATTGGGACATAAAATTTCCGAGAGAGGTATTGAAGTTGATAGAGCTAAAGTTGAAGCAATTGAGAAGATGCCCTATCCGAGGGATGTTAAAGGTATTCGTAGTGTTCTTGGTCATGCTGGGTTTTATAGGAGATTTATTAAAGATTTCTCTAAAATTTCAAAGCCTCTTACTAATCTTCTTCAAAAAGATGTACCTTTTGTTTTTGATGATGATTGTAAGGAAGCTTTTGAAACTCTAAAGAAAGCCTTAACAACTGCTCCTGTAGTCGAACCTCCTGATTGGAATTTGCCTTTTGAAATTATGTGTGATGCTAGTGATTTTGCTGTAGGCGCTGTTCTTGGACAGCGGGTAGATAAAAAATTAAATGTTATTCATTATGCTAGTAAGACTCTTGATGCTGCTCAAAGAAATTATGCTACAACTGAAAATGAATTGTTAGCTGTAGTCTTTGCTTGTGACAAGTTTAGACCCTATATTGTTGATTCAAAAGTCACGATTCATACTGATCATGCTGCAATTAGATACCTTATGACAAAGAAAGATGCTAAGCCAAGGCTTATTAGATGGGTACTTCTGTTGCAAGAATTTGATTTACATATTATAGATAGGAAAGGTGCTGATAATCCTGTTGCTGATAATTTGTCTAGATTGGAAAATATTGCTTATGATCCTATTCCTGTTAATGATAGTTTTCCAAATGAACAATTGGCTGTAATAAAAGTGAGCTCGCGAGAGAGCCCTTGGTATGCTGATTATGCTAACTTTATTGTTTCGAAGTATTTGCCTCCAACCTTTTCAGCTCAGCAAAGGAGGAAATTCTTTTATGACTTGAGGCATTATTTTTGGGATGACCCACACTTATATAAAGAAGGAGTAGATGGTATTATGCGAAGATGTGTTCCTGAATATGAACAACAGGAGATATTGAGTAAATGTCATGGTAGTGTTTATGGAGGACATCACGCTGGAGATAGAACCGCGCAAAAGGTTCTACAATCAGGTTTTTATTGGCCAACACTTTTCAAAGATGCAAGGAAGTTTATCTTATCTTGTGATGAATGTCAAAGAGTTGGTAATATCTCCAGACGCAATGAAATGCCTATGAATTATACTCTTGTTATTGAACCATTCGATTGTTGGGGATTCGACTTCATGGGTCCTTTCCCTTCTTCAGAAGGTAACACTCATATACTTGTCGCTGTTGATTATGTTACTAAATGGGTAGAAGCTATACCTACAAAAAGTGCTGATGGTGAGACCTCTTTAAAAATGCTTTTAGATATTATTTTCCTAGATTTGGAGTACCTAGATATATTATGACTGATGGAGGTTCTCATTTTATTCATGGAGGTTTTAGAAAAACTCTTGCTAAGTATGGTATTAATCATAGAATTGCTTCCGCTTATCACCCTCAAACTAGTGGTCAAGTAGAATTATCAAATAGAGAGATTAAATCTATTTTGGGAAAGACTGTTAATAAATCTAGAAAGAATTGGGCTAGCAAATTGAAGGAAGCACTATGGGCTTATAGAACTACTTATAAAAACCCCATGGGAATGTCACCTTATAAAATGGTTTATGGAAAAGCTTGTCATTTACCTAGAACTAGAGCACAAAGCTTATTGGGCTGTTAGAGAATTAAATAAAGATCCTAAATTAGCCGGTAATAAGAGGTTGTTGCAATTAAGTTCTCTAGATGAATGGAGAAGTGAAGCTTATGAAAATGCTAAACTCTTTAAAGAAAAAGTTAAGAAATGGCATGATAGAAGGATCATCAAAAGAGAGTTTAATATTGGGGATAAAGTCCTATTGTATCGGTCTCGTCTCAGATTCTTTGCAGGGAAATTACTCTCGAAATGGGAAGGACCATATGTTGTTGAGGAGGTGTATCGTTCAGGAGCAATTAAAATTAGCTCTCTCCAAGGCAATGCCACACAAGTGGTGAATGGACAAAGACTCAAGCATTATATCTCGGGTGATTCTTATAATGTTGATGTTGATATTATTCAAGTGGAAACACCGGAGGCTTTCATCAAAGGACAAATTGACAGTCCGCCAGAACTCGACTTTGAATAGGTAACAGTACAGGTAATAAAAAGTCCGCGTTTAGCTTTCCGAACAATATTTCTGCTGTTTTTGGAAAATATGAAAAATTAATCGAAACGGAGTGGAAAAGACGCGCGAGGGCCCGTCACCATAGGCCGGCGCGGGCCCCACCTGGCCGCGCCGACCTATGGGGACAACCCTCGTCGTCCCTTTTCCACTCGTTTTCGGCCTGGAACCTTCCTTTTATCGTAAAAATATTTGCTATATAATCCCCCGGACCCCTGGAGGTCCGTATATCGTTTTCTCGTCGTGTTTTGTTTCGAGCTGTTTTCTGCCAGATTTGTTTTGATCTAGAAGCACCATGGTCTCCAACAACAAGGACAAGGGGCCTTGGAAGGAAGAGATGGATGAAAGGATCAATAAGGAGAAGAAGAAGATAGCATCAGCAAAAGGAGAGTGGGAAACTACGAAGAGTAAGCCAATCTTGGTGGGATCGGTTAACACTGGACGTTCTTTTTCTCATAACTTGCAGGGAGTTCTTCCGCCTGCTCTGGACCTCGACTCTTTCCCTTGTGTGGAGGAAGCAATACGGGTTGCTGATGAGTTTTGTGATCAATATCGTGCTCTCAAAAGGGAAGTGGAGATACTTCAGGAGGAGAACCAGCGCTTCGCATGCTGGAATATTACTCAATTCCCATCACAAGGCCGTCACCGCCACATTCGGATAACAATGAGTCTCTTCAAGTTTTGGTGCAGAATTGCAAAATTGAGAAGCTGAAGCTGAAGGAGATCCTTATGAAGCGCGAGAAGAATCCATCACCATCACCACCGAAGGAGTAATTCATCATCGGTATTGGCATCCCCTTGGTTTGTTCCAAGCTTGGGGGAGTGCCGCGGTATCACATCATCACTACCTTTATCTTTCTACTATCAAGTAGTGTCATATCATGAGTAGGGAAGTTATTATATGGAATAGTATGCAATGTGGAAGTATCTCTCTTAGTTGGTTATCTATGTATCCGTTGGTGTGAGTTATCGTTATGGAATATTAATGAGAAGTCTTATCATTTACTTTTTTCACACCTTATTTTAGTTTGCAATCTCCATTATATGATTACTCTTGACATTAGTATTGATATCACTTTGGGAGCATCAAGTAAATCTATTTGGTTTTGGCAAACTTAGCATTGGTCAATAGCAACAACATCTTGATGTTTAAATAGAAAAGGGAAATACATGTAGATATATTACTCTATTATCTTTATGCTAATGAGTTTAGTATTCTGAAGTTAAAATTGCTTGTGCTTATGAGAAAGATGCATGATTGTTCTATCATATGTATATTTGTTTGTTTCCTCAACCTTTATGCTTGCTATCAAACCTTGCTAGCCAAAGACCTGTATCGAGAGGGAATGCTTCTCATACATCCATAACCTTAGACCAAACTCATGCCATTTGTGTCCACCATACCTACCTACTACATGGTATTTTCTGCCATTCCAAGTAAATACTTCATGTGCTACCTTTAAATAATTCAAACTATACTACTCCTTATTTGTGTCAATGTTTTATAGCTCATGAGGAAGTATGTGGTGTTTTATCTTTCAATCTTGTTGGGCGGACTTTCACCAATGGACTAGTGGCACATCCGCTTATCCAATAATTTTGCAATAAGAGCTGGTGATGACCCACAAGTATAGGGGGTGTATCGTAGTATCTTCGATAAGTAAGAATGTCGATCCCAACGAGGAGCAGAAGGTGTTGGCAGCAGTTTCGATGAAGGATTCACTGTAAATGCTCACAGACAAGTATTCAGGGGGTTTTGATATTGCAGATAAATAAAGTACAAGTAAATAAAATGCGAGAGAAATAATTGCAGCGAGTGGCCCAATCCTTTTTAGCACAAAGGACAAGCCGGTTTGTTTACTTATAATGACCAAACGTTCTCGAGGACACACGGGGATTTTAGTCTAGTACTTTCGCTTCATGTGGTTTAATAATCTTCATTGTTTTGATAAGTGTTGTGTGGGTGAACCTATGCTAATGCACCGCCCTTCCTAGGACTAATACATACTTGTGATTATACCCCTTGCAAGCATCCGCAACTACAAGAAAGTAATTAAGATAAATCTAACCACAGCCTTAAACTCTGAGATCCTGCGATCCCTCCTGCATCGATATACTAACGGGGGCTCAGGTTTCTGTCACTCCGGCAACCCCGCAATTAGCAACCGAATACAAGATGCACTCCCCTAGGCCCATAAATGGTGAAGTGTCGTGTAGTCGACGTTCACACGACACCACTAGAAGAATGACACCACAACTTAAATATCATAACATTGAACATTACTCAACCATAATTCACTACTAGCATTTAGACTTCACCCATGTCCTCAAGAACTAAACGAACTACTCACGAGACATCATATGGAATACAATCAGAGGTGATATGATGATGAATAACAATCTGAACATAAACCTTGGTTCAATGGTTTCACTCAATAGCATCTACAACAAGTATAGAATAACACCGGGAGAGTTTCCCCTATCAAACAATCAAGATTTAACCCGAATTGCTACAGCGATGACGAGGTGCAGCGGTGGTGATGGCGGTGTAGATGGTGGAGATGATGATGATGATGATGATGATGATGGAGATGATGTCCCGCTCGATGACGATGGCGATGGCGTCGATTTCCCCCTCCGGGAGGGAATTTCCCCGGCGGATTCCTGCCCGCCGGAGAGCTCTTTTCTCTCTGGTGTTCTCCGCCCCGCAGAGGCGGCTGTAACTCTTCGTGAAGTCCTCTCTCTGGCTTAGGTTTTTGGGACGAAGGAGTACGCGAAGAAAAGGAGGCGAAAGGGGCTGTGGGGCCCCCAGAGCACGTGGCGGCCAGGCCTTGGGCCGCGCCGCCCTGTGGTCTGGGCCCACAGGGCTCCTCTCTCGCTCCCCTTTTGGCTCCTCCGTCATCTGGAAAAATAGGAATTTACGTGAAATTCCCTTCCACAGTTGATCTTCCGAAATATTGCGTTTTGACGGTGCTTTTTCCAGCAGAATCCTGGCTCCGGTGCTTGATCCTCCAATGATGATGAAACATGCAAAATAGATGAAATAACATAAGTATTGTGTCCCAATATGAAATATATCAATGAATAACAGCAAATTATGATACAAAATAGTGATGCAAATTGGACGTATCAACTCCCCCAAGCTTAGACCTCGCTTGTCCCCAAGCGAAACTGAGCTCAATAAACAAGACCACATGTTTATGGAGTGAAGAGTCGATAAATAAAATACGGACAAGAAGCATCATATTCATTCACACAAGACATTCTAGTAAACAACTTCCTCATATAACTCATCTTGAAATAGGTAAAGAGAAATCACAAGTAAAGGTGCATAAGAAATCATAGTTGGTGATGGCAAACTTTGTTCTTGGTCAGAGAACTACTAACGGATTGTACTTCTAAGCAAAGCTTTCATATTAGAATTTATAGCTGAGCCTTCATATTTAAGCATGACAATCTCTTCATAATCATTGATAACTTCAAAGTCATATTCATTCAGATAAAATTGGTACTAAACAAGAAAGTATAAAAGACATGATTAACTGAATCATAGCATAAATGATTGGTTCACAACAACTCAATTGCTTGCTTGAGATAGAGAGAAATAGGTTTACTGACTCAACATAAAAGTAAAAGATAGGCCCTTCGCAGAGGGAAGCAGGATTAAATCATGTGCTAGAGCTTTTCAAGTTTTGAAATCATATAAAGAGCATAAAAGTAAGATTTTTGAGCGGTGTTTGTTGTTGTCAACGAATGGTAGCGGGTACTCTAACCCCCTTGCCAAGAACCTTCAAAGAGCGGCTCCCATGAGGGACGGTATCTCTACCAGCAAGGTAGATCATCCCCCTTCTCTTTTGTTTACACATGTATTTTAGTTTTATTAAGGATGACACTCCCCCAACCTTGGCTTTCTCAATCCATGGCGAATCATCGGGTGCCTTCCAACATTCACATACCATGGAGGAGTGTCTATTGCAAAATTAAGTTGCTTACTGATGAATCAGAGCAAAACATGTGAAGAGAATTATTAATGAAAGTTATTAATTGGGGCTGGGAACCCCGTTGCCAGCTCTTATTGCAAAGTTATTGGATAAGCGGATGTGCCGCTAGTCCATTGGTGAAAGTCCGCCCAACAAGATTGAAAGATAAAACACCACATACTTCCTCATGAGCTATAAAACATTGACACAAATAAGGAGTAGTAGTTTGAATTATTTAAAGGTAGCACATGAAGTATTTACTTGGAATGGCAGAAAATACCATGTAGTAGGTAGGTATGGTGGACACAAATGGCATAGGTTTGGTCTAAGGTTATGGATGTATGAGAAGCATTCCTCTCGATACAGGTCTTTGGCTAGCAAGGTTTGATAGCAAGCATAAAGGTTGAGGGAATCAAACAAATATACATATGATAGAACAATCATGCATCTTTCTCATAAGCACAAGCAACTTTAACTTCAGAATACTAAGCATAGAGATAATAGTAATATATCTAAGTGTATTTCTCTCTTCTATTAAACATCAAGATGTTGTTGCTATTGACCAATGCTAAGTTTGCCAAAACCAAATAGATTTACTTGATGCTCCCAAAGTGATATCAATACTCATGTCAAGAGTAATCATATAATGGAGATTGCAAACTAAAATAAGGTGTGCAAAAAGTAAATGATAAGACTTCTCATTAATATTCCATAACGATAACTCACACCAACGGATACATAGATAACTAACTAAGAGAGATACTTCCACATTGCATACTATTCCATATGATAACTTCCCTACTCATGATATGACACTACTTGATAGTAAAAGATAAAGGTGGTGATGATGTGATACCGCGGCACTCCCCCAAGCTTGGAACAAACCAAGGGGATGCCAATACCGATGATGAATTACTCCTTCGGTGATGATGGTGATGGATTCTTCTCGCGCTTCATAAGGATCTCCTTCAGCTTCAGCTTCTCAATTTTGCAATTCTGCACCAAAACCTGAAGAGACTCATTGTTACCCGAGTGTGGCGGTGACGGCCTTGTGCTGGGATTTGAGTAATATTCCAGCATTCTGCGAAGTCGCTGGTTCTCCTCCTGAAGTATCTCCACTTCCCTCCTTAGAGCACGATATTGATCACAAAACTCATCAGCAACCCGTATTGCTTCCTCCACACAAGGGAAAGAATCGAGGTCCAGAGCAGGCGGAAGAGCTCCCTGCAAGTTATGAGAAAAAGAACGCCCAGTATTAACCGATCCCACCAAAATTGGCTTACTCCTCGTAGTTTCCCACTCTCCTTTTGCCGACGCTATCTTCTCCTTCTCCTTATTGATCCTCTCATCCATCTCTTCCCTCCAAGGCCCCTTGTCTTTGTTGCTGGAGACCATGGTGCTTCTAGATCAAAACAAATCTGGCAGAAAACAGCTCGAAACAAAACACGACGAGAAAACGATATTACGGACCTCCAGGGGTCCGGGGGATTATATAGCAAATATTTTTACGACAAAAGGAAGGTTCCAGGTCGAAAACGAGTCGGAAAGGGGCAACGAGGCCAGACCATAGGTCGGCGCGGCCAGGTGGGGCCCGCGCCGGCCTATGGTGGCACGCCCTCGTGCGTCCTTTCCACTCCGTTTCGAACTCGTAATTTTTCATATTTTCTAAAAACAGCAGAAATAATGTTCGGAAAGGTAAACGCGGACTTTTTATTACCTATACTGTTACCTATTCAAAGTCCAGTTCTGGCGGACTGTCAATTTGTCCTTTGATGAAGGCCTCCGGTGTTTCCACTTGAATAATATCAACATCAACATTATAAGAATCACCCGAGATATAATGCTTGAGTCTTTGTCCATTCACCACTTGCGTGGCATTGCCTTGGAGAGAGCTAATTTTAATTGCTCCTGAACGATACACCTCCTCAACAACATATGGTCCTTCCCACTTCGAGAGTAATTTCCCTGCAAAGAATCTGAGACGAGACCGATACAATAGAACTTGATCTCCAACATTAAATTCTCTTTTGATGATCCTTCTATCATGCCATTTCTTAACTTTTTCTTTAAAGAGTTTAGCATTTTCATAAGCTTCACTTCTCCATTCATCTAGAGAACTTAATTGCAACAACCTCTTATTACCAGCTAATTTAGGATCTTTATTTAGTTCTCTAACAGCCCAATAAGCTTTGTGCTCTAGTTCTAAAGGTAAATGACAAGCTTTTCAATAAACCATTTTATAAGGTGACATTCCCATAGGATTTTTATAAGCAGTTCTATAAGCCCATAGTGCTTCTTTCAATTTGCTAGCCCAATTCCTCCTAGATTTATTAACAGTCTTTCCTAAAATAGCTTTAATCTCTCTATTTGATAATTCTACTTGACCACTAGTTTGAGGATGATAAGCAGAAGCAATTCTATGATTAATACCATACTTAGCAAGAGTTTTTCTAAAACCTCCATGAATGAAATGAGAACCTCCATCAGTCATAATATATCTAGGTACTCCAAATCTAGGAAATATAATATCTACAAGCATTTTTATAGAGGTCTCACCATCAGCACTTTTTGTAGGTATAGCTTCTACCCATTTAGTAACATAATCAACAGCGACAAGTATATGAGTGTTACCGTCTGAAGAAGGGAAAGGACCCATGAAGTCGAATCCCCAACAATCGAATGGTTCAATAACAAGAGTATAATTCATAGGCATTTCATTGCGTCTAGAGATATTACCAACTCTTTGACATTCATCACAAGATAAAATAAATTTCCTTGCATCTTTGAAGAGTGTTGGCCAATAAAAACCTGATTGTAGAACCTTTTGCGCGGTTCTATCTCCAGCGTGATGTCCTCCATAAACACTTCCATGACATTTATTCAATATCTCCTGTTGTTCATATTCAGGAACACATCTTCGCATAATACCATCCACTCCTTCTTTATATAAGTGTGGGTCATCCCAAAAATAATGCCTCAAGTCATAAAAGAATTTCCTCCTTTGCTGAGCTGAAAAGGTTGGAGGCAAATACTTCGAAACAATAAAGTTAGCATAATCTGCATACCAAGGGCTCTCTCGCGAGCTCACCTTTATTACAGCCAATTGTTCATTTGGAAAACTATCATTAACAGGAACAGGATCATAAGCAATATTTTCCAATCTAGACAAATTATCAGCAACAGGATTATCAGCACCTTTCCTATCTATAATATGTAAATCAAATTCTTGCAACAGAAGTACCCATCTAATAAGCCTTGGCTTAGCATCTTTCTTTGTCATAAGGTATCTAATTGCAGCATGATCAGTATGAATTGTAACTTTCGAATCAACAATATAGGGTCTAAACTTATCACAAGCAAAGACTACAGCTAACAATTCCTTTTCAGTTGTAGCATAATTTCTTTGAGCAGCATCAAGAGTCTTACTAGCATAATGAATAACATTTAATTTTTTATCTACCCGCTGTCCAAGAACAGCGCCTACAGCAAAATCACTAGCATCACACATAATTTCAAAAGGCAAATTCCAATCAGGAGGTTCAACTACAGGAGCAGTTGTTAAGGCTTTCTTTAGAGTTTCAAAAGCTTCCTTACAATCATCATCAAAAACAAAAGGTACATCTTTTTGAAGAAGATTAGTAAGAGGCTTTGAAATTTTAGAGAAATCTTTAATAAATCTCCTATAAAACCCAGCATGACCAAGAACACTACGAATACCTTTAACATCCCTCGGATAGGGCATCTTCTCAATTGCTTCAACTTTAGCTCTATCAACTTCAATACCTCTCTTAGAAATTTTATGTCCCAATACAATTCCTTCATTAACCATAAAGTGGCATTTCTCCCAATTAAGAACAAGGTTAGTTTCTTCACATCTCTGCAAAACTTTATCAAGGTTTCGCAGGCAATTATTCCCAGAGAGAGAAAAATCATCCATGAACACCTCTACAATACTTTCGCAAAAACCATGAAAAATAGCAGACATGCATCTTTGAAAAGTAGCAGGAGCATTACATAAACCAAAAGGCATACGCCTATAAGCATAAGTTCCATAAGGACAAGTAAAAGTGGTTTTCTCTTGATCTTTAGCTTTAACAGCAATTTGTGAAAACCCAGAATAACCATCAAGAAAGCAAAAATGAGTATTTTTAGATAACCTTTCTAGCATTTGATCAATAAAGGGTAAAGGGTAATGATCTTTCTTAGTAACTTTATTAACTTTTCGAAAATCAATGCACATTCTATAACCTACAACTATTCTTTGAGGAATAAGCTCATCATTATCATTAGGCACAACAGTCATTCCTCCTTTCTTAGGAACACAATGCACAGGACTAACCCATCTACTATCAGCAATAGGATATATAATACCAGCTTCAAGAAGTTTTAATACCTCGTTCCTTACCACTTCCTTCATCTTCGGAATTAGACGACGTTGATGTTCAACAACAGGCTTTGCATCATCTTCCATATTAATAGCATGTTGGCAAATAGAAGGAGAAATCCCTTTCAAATCATCAAGAGTATAGCCAATAGCTCCTCGGTGTTTCTTCAATATTTCCAATAACCTTTCTTCCTCAATTTCTGAAAGCTTAGAACTAATAATAACAGGATATATTTTCTTATCATCAATATGAGCATATTTAAGATTATCAGGTAAAGGCTTTAAATCAAAAACAGGATCTTCCTTTGGTGGCGGTGTTGTACCCAAATCTTCCACCGGTAAATCATGCTTGAGAATAGGTTGGCGAAGAAAAATTTCCTCAAGCTCATCTCTTTCTTTCCTAAAAGCTTCACTTTCACTATTCTCCAAATGTTGCTGCAAAGGATTATTAGGAACAAGAACAATAGATGCACACTGCTCCATTTTAAAATCATTACTAGGCAAGTCAACTTTATAAGGAGTTTTGGTAAATTTAGAAAAGTTAAATTCATAAGGTTCACCAGCAAATCTAGTCAAAATTTTCTCTTTCTTACAATCTATAATAGCTCCACAAGTATTTAGAAAAGGTCTACCAAAAATGATAGGACAATGATCACTAGCAGCAGAACCAAGTACCAAAAAGTCAGCAGGATATTTAATCTTACCACATAGAACTTCCACATCTCGAACAATACCAATTGGAGAAATAGTTTCTCTATTAGCCAGATGAATAACCACATCAATATCTTCAAGTTCACAAGAACCAATTTCGTGCATAATCTCCGTGTAAAGCTCATAAGGAATAGCACTAACACTTGCACCAATATCACATAAACCATAATAGCAATGATCACCAATTCTAACAGATAGCATAGGAACACTAACTTGTTTGGATTTATTAGGATGTGAAACAATATTAGAAGCATCTTCACAGAAAATAATATGACCATCCTCCACATTTTCAGTCACAAGATCTTTAACTATTGCAACAGCAGGTTCAATTTTAATTTGTTCTTCAGGTTCTTTAGGTTTCTTTTCACTTTTATTAACCGCACTAGATATGACAGAGTACTCCTTCATTTTAGCAGGGAAAGGAGTTTTTTCAATATAAGCTTCAGGAATAACATTATCAACAGTTTCAACCACTACACATTTGTTTACAGATGAATCAACTTTATCTTTATACGGTTCATGATACTTGTCAAAATTCTTCTTAGGCAATTCATAATGAGAGGCAAAAGCTTTATAAAGATTTGCAACAACTTGGGAATCAAGACCATATGTAGCACTCATATTACGAAATTTATCAGTATCCATAAAAGCTTCAATGCATTTATAATCATAAATTATACCTGATTCTCTATCTTTGTCGTTCTCCCATCCTTCAGTATTTTCTTGGATCCGATCAAGAAGGTCCCTTTTAAACTCTTCATTCTTGCGTGTAAATGATCCAGAACAAGAAGTATCCAGCAAGGTCTTGTCTTGAAAAGAAAGTCTTGCATAGAAATTATCAATAATAACATTACCAGGAAGCTCATGAATGGGGCATTTGAGCATTAAAGACTTCAATCTCCCCCAAGCTTGGGCAATACTCTCTCCATCATGAGGCCAGAAATTATATATGCGGTTCCGATCTTTGTGAATTTCACTTGGAGGATAAAATTTGGAATAAAATAAAGGCACAATGTCCTCCCAATCAATAGAATCACCATTCTTCAGCAATTTATACCAATGCGCCGCTTTACCAGACAGCGATATAGTGAATAGTTTCTTCCTAACTTCATTCATAGAAATACCTGCACATTTGAATAACCCGCATAATTCATGCAAAAACAATAAATGATCACCAGGATGAACAGTTCCATCCCCTTCATAGCGGTTATCCATAACACGTTCAATAATTTTCATAGGTATTTTATATGGTACTACTTCCTCACCTGGCGCTTCATCCACTACCGTTGCAGTAGTAGTAGATTTCCCAAATAGAAATTGAAGAGAGGATCTCTCCATAATGATTTATAGCAGCAGGCAGAAATAAAATCAGCACAAACAGTAAATTTCCTTACCAATTCCACTTACCAATAGCGCTTCACTCCCCGGCAACGGCGCCAGAAAATAGTCTTGATGACCCACAAGTATAGGGGGTGTATCGTAGTATCTTCGATAAGTAAGAATGTCGATCCCAACGAGGAGCAGAAGGTGTTGGCAGCAGTTTGATGAAGGATTCACTGTAAATGCTCACAGACAAGTATTCAGGGGGTTTTGATATTGCAGATAAATAAAGTACAAGTAAATAAAATGCGAGAGAAATAATTGCAGCGAGTGGCCCAATCCTTTTTAGCACAAAGGACAAGCCGGTTTGTTTACTTATAATGACCAAACGTTCTTGAGGACACACGGGGATTTTAGTCTAGTACTTTCGCTTCATGTGGTTTAATAATCTTCATTGTTTTGATAAGTGTTGTGTGGGTGAACCTATGCTAATGCACCGCCCTTCCTAGGACTAATACATACTTGTGATTATACCCCTTGCAAGCATCCGCAACTACAAGAAAGTAATTAAGATAAATCTAACCACAGCCTTAAACTCTGAGATCCTGCGATCCCTCCTGCATCGATATACTAACGGGGGCTCAGGTTTCTGTCACTCCGGCAACCCCGCAATTAGCAACCGAATACAAGATGCACTCCCCTAGGCCCATAAATGGTGAAGTGTCGTGTAGTCGACGTTCACACGACACCACTAGAAGAATGACACCACAACTTAAATATCATAACATTGAATATTACTCAACCATAATTCACTACTAGCATTTAGACTTCACCCATGTCCTCAAGAACTAAACGAACTACTCACGAGACATCATATGGAATACAATCAGAGGTGATATGATGATGAATAACAATCTGAACATAAACCTTGGTTCAATGGTTTCACTCAATAGCATCTACAACAAGTATAGAATAACACCGGGAGAGTTTCCCCTATCAAACAATCAAGATTTAACCCGAATTGCTACAGCGATGACGAGGTGCAGCGGTGGTGATGGTGTAGATGGTGGAGATGATGATGATGATGATGGAGATGATGTCCCGCTCGATGACGATGGCGATGGCGTCGATTTCCCCCTCCGGGAGGGAATTTCCCGGATTCCTGCCCGCCGGAGAGCTCTTTCTCTCTGGTGTTCTCCGCCCCAAAGAGGCGGCTGTAACTCTTCGTGAAGTCCTCTCTGGCTTAGGTTTTGGGACGAAGGAGTACGCAAAGAAAAGGAGGCGAAAGGGGCGTGGGGCCCCCAGAGCACAGTGGCGCGGCAGGCCTTGGGCCGCGCCGCCCGTGGTCTGGGCCCACAGTGGCTCCTCTCTGCTCCCCCTTTTGGCTCCCTCCGTCATCTGGAAAAATAGGAATTTACGTGAAATTCCCTTCCACAGTTGATCTTCCGAAATATTGCGTTCTGACGGTGCTTTTTCCAGCAGAATCCTGGCTCCGGTGCTTGATCCTCCAATGATGATGAAACATGCAAAATAGATGAAATAACATAAGTATTGTGTCCCAATATGAAATATATCAATGAATAACAGCAAATTATGATACAAAATAGTGATGGAAATTGGACGTATCAGCTGGCAACGGGGTTCCCAGCCCCAATTAATAACTTTCATTAATAATTCTCTTCACATGTTTTGCCCTGATTTATCAGTAAGCAACTTAATTTTGCAATAGACACTCCTCCATGGTATGTGAATGTTGGAAGGCACCCGAGGATTCGGTTAGCCATGGATTGAGAAAGCCAAGGTTGGGGGGAGTGTCATCCTTAATAAAACTAAAATACATGTGTAAACAAAAGAGAAGAGGGATGATCTACCTTGCTGGTAGAGATGCCGTCCTCATGGGAGCCGCTCTTGGAAGGTTCGTTTGGCAAGGGGGTTAGAGTGCCCGCTACCATTCGTTGACAACAACAAACACCGCTCAAAATCTTACTTTTATGCTCTTTATATGATTTCAAAACTTGAAAAGCTCTAGCACATGATTTAATCCCTGCTTCCCTCTGCGAAGGGCCTATCTTTTACTTTTATGTTGAGTCAGTAAACCTATTTCCCTCTGTCTTAAGCAAGCAATTGAGTTGTTGTGAACCAACCATTTATGCTATGATTCAGTTAATCATGTCTTTTATACTTTCTTGTTTAGTACAAATTTTATCTGAATGAATATGACTTTGAAGTTATCAATGATTATGAGGAGATTGTTATGATTGAATATGAAAGCCCAGCTATAAATTCTAATATGAAAGATTTGCTTAGAAGTACAATCCGTTAGTAGTTCTCTGACCAAGAACAAAGTTTGCCATCACCAACTATGATTTCTTATGCACCTTTACTTGTGATTTCTCTTTACTTATTTCAAGATGAGTTATATGAGGAAGTTGTTTACTAGAATGTCTTGTGTGAATGAATATGATGCTTCTTGTCCGTATTTTATTTATCGACTCTTCACTCCATAAACATGTGGTCTTGTTTATCGAGTTTCGCTTGGGGACAAGCGAGGTCTAAGCTTGGGGGGAGTTGATACGTCCAATTTGCATCACTATTTTGTATCATAATTTGCTGTTATTCATTGATATATTTCATATTGGGACACAATACTTATGTTATTTCATCTATTTTGCATGTTTCATCATTATTGGAGGATCGAGCACCGGAGCCAGGATTCTGCTGGAAAAAGCACCGTCAGAACACAATATTTCGGAAGATCAACTGTGGAAGGAAATTATACCAAAAATCCTATTTTTCCAGATGACGAAGGAAGCCAGAAGGGGGAGCCAGCTGGACCCAAGGTGGGCCCAGACATAGGGCGGCGCGGCCCATGGCCTGGCCGCGCCACCTTGTGGTGTGGGGCCCCACAGCCCCTTTCGCCTCCTTTTCTTCGCGTACTCCTTCGTCCCGAAAACCTAAGCCACAGAGGGTACCTCACGAAGAGTTACAGCCGCCTCTGCGGGGCGGAGAACACCAGAGAGAAAAGAGCTCTCCGGCGGGCAGGAATCCGCCGGGGAAATTCCCTCCCGGAGGGGGAAATCGACGCCATCGCCATCGTCATCGAGCTGGACATCATCTCCATCATCATCATCATCATCTCCACCATCTACACCGCCATCACCACCGCTGCACCTCGTCACCGCTGTAACGATTTGGGTTGGATCTTGATTGTTTGATAGGGGAAACTCTCCGGCGTTATTCTCTACTTGTTATTGATGCTATTGAGTGAAACCATTGAACCAAGGTTTATGTTCAGATTGTTATTCATCATCATATCACCTCTGATTGTATTCCATATGATGTCTCGTGAGTAGTTCGTTTAGTTCTTGAGGACATGGGTGAAGTCTAAATGTTAGTAGTGAACTATGGTTGAGTAATATTCAATGTTATGATATTTAAGTTGTGGTGTCATTCTTCTAGTGGTGTCGTGTGAACGTCGACTACACGATACTTCACCATTTATGGGCCTAGGGGAGTGCATCTTGTATTCGGTTGCTAATTGCGGGGTTGCCGGAGTGACAGAAACCTGAGCCCCGTTAGTATATCGATGCAAGAGGGATCGCAGGATCTCGAGTTTAAGGCTGTGGTTAGATTTATCTTAATTACTTTCTTGTAGTTGCGGATGCTTGCAAGGGGTATAATCACAAGTATGTATTAGTCCTAGGAAGGGCGGTGCATTAGCATAGGTTCACCCACACAACACTTATCAAAACAATGAAGATTATTTAGCCACATGAAGCGAAAGCACTAGACTAAAATCCCCGTGTGTCCTCAAGAACGTTTGGTCATTATAAGTAAACAAACCGGCTTGTCCTTTGTGCTAAAAAGGATTGGGCCACTCGCTGCAATTATTTCTCTCGCATTTTACTTACTCATACTTTATTCATCTATTACATCAAAACCCCTTGAATACTTGTTTGTGAGCATTTACAGTGAATCCTTCATCGAAACTACTTGTCAACACCTTCTGCTCCTCGTTGGGATCGACATTCTTACTTATCGAAGATACTACGATACACCCCCTATACTTGTGGGTCATCACTTCTTGTGCATCCAAACACGTTGAGCCAAACACCATGCCATTTGTGTCCACCATATCTACCTACTATGTGGTATTTCCTGCCATTCCAAAGTAAATTACTTGAGTGCTACCTTTAAATTTCATTCCTCTACCTTTACAATATATAGCTCATGGGACAAATAGCTTAAAAACTATTGTGGTGATGAATATGTAGTTATGTGTCTTAATTCTTATAAGTTGCTTGTTGAGCGGTAACCATGTTTTCTGGGGACGCCATCAACTTTACCTTTGTTGGATATCATGTGAGATGCTATGCATGTTCGTCTTGTCTGAAGTAGTGGATTTCATGATCAAATGGTTTGAGTATGCATATGTTAGAGAAGAACATTGTGCCGCTAACTAAAGCCATGTATCATGGTGGAAGTTTCAGTTTGGACATACAACCTCAATCTCTTATGAGAATATTAACTATTGTTGAATGCTTAAGCATGAAAAAGAGGAGTCCATTATCTGTTGTCTATGTTGTCCCGGTATGGATGTCTAAGTTGAGAATAATCAAAAGCGAGAAATCCAATGCGTGCTTTCTCCTTAGACCTTTGTACAGGCGGCATAGAGGTACCCCTTTGTGACACTTGGTTGAAGCATATGTTATGCGATGAGAATCCGTGTTTTCCGAGATAGTAGGACAAGGTGCGAGCACTATTGGTACTCTATGCATGAGACATGCAACTTGTAGGAAGTATTATGCATAGCACATATGAATTATTACTACCGTTGACAAAATTGTTTCTATGTTTTCAAAACAAAAAGCTCTAGCACAAAAATAGTAATCAATGCTTCCCTCTGCGAAGGGCCAATCTTTTACTTTATTGTTGAGTCAGTTTACCCATTCCTTTCTATCTTAGAAGCAAACACTTGTGTTAACTGTGTGCATTGATTCTTACATGTTTACTTATTGCACCTGTTATATTACTCTATGTTGACAAATATCCATGAGATATACATGTTACAAGTTGAAAGCAATCGCTGAAACTTAATCATCCTTTGTGTTGCTTCAATTCATTCTACTTTGAATTTATTGCTTATGAGTTATCTCTTATGCAAGTCTTATTGATACTTGTCTTGAAAGTACTATTCATGAAAAGTTTTGCTATATGATTCATTTGTTTAGTCATTATCTTTGTTAGCAATCTTTTGTTCAGATCACTCCATTCATCTCATATGCTTTACAATAATGTTGATCAAGACTATGTTGGTAGCATGTCACTTTAGAAATTATTTGTGTTATCGTTTACCTACTCGAGGACGAGTAGGAACTAAGCTTGGGGATGCTTGATACGTCTCAAACGTATCTATAATTTATTATGTTCCATGCTACTTTTATTACAATACTTGAGTGTTTTACACATACTTTACAACGTTATTTTACATTTTCCGGCACAAACCTATTAACAAGATGCCGAAGTGCCACTTCTTTCTTTGTTTTTGGTTTCAGAAATCCTAGTAAGGAAATATTCTCGGAATTGGACGAAATCAACGCCCAGGGTCCTATTTTTGCACGAAGCTTCCGAAGTCCGAAGAGGAGACGAAGTGGGGCCACGAGGTGGCCACACACAGGCGGCGCGGCCCGTGCCCGGCCGCGCGGCCCTGTAGTGTGGGCCCTCGTGACGCCCTTTGACCTACCCTTCCGCCTACTTAAAGCCTCCGTCGCGAAACCCCCGTACCGAGAGCCACGATACGGAAAACATTACCGAGAGGCCGCCGCGAATCCCATCTCGGGGGATTCAGGAGATCGCCTCCGCACCTGCCGGAGAGGGGAATCATCACCGGAGGGGCTCTACATCATCATGCCCGCCTCCGGATTGATGCGTGAGTAGTTCATCCTTGGACTATGGGTCCATAGCAGTAGCTAGATGGTTGTCTTCTCCGCTTGTGCTTTCATTGTTATAGATCTTGTGAGCTGCCTAACATGATCAAGATCATCTATTTGTAATGCTACATGTTGTGTTTGGTGAGATCCGATGAATAGAGAATACTATGTTAAGTTGATTATCAATCTATCATATATGTGTTGTTTATGTTCTTGCATGCTCTCCGTTGCTAGTAGAGGCTCTGGCCAAGTTGATACTTGTAACTCCAAGAGGGAGTAATTATGCTCGATAGTGGGTTCATGCCTCCATTTAATCTGGGACAGTGACAGAAAGCTCTAAGGTTGTGGATGTGCTGTTGCTACTAGGGATAAAACATTGATGCTTTGTCTAAGGATATTTGTGTTGATTACATTATGCACCATACTTAATGCAATTATCTGTTGTTCGCAACTTAATACTGGAAGGGGTTCGGATGATAACCTGAAGGTGGATTATTTAGGCATAGATGCATGCTGGATAGCGGTCTATGTACTTTGTCGTAATGCCCTGATTAAATCACATAGTAATCATCGTTGATATGTATTGAATCTTTATTTGTCAATTGCTCACCTGTAATTTGTTCACCCAGCATGTTAGTTATCTTATTGGAGAGACACCACTAGTGAACTGTGGACCCCGGTCCATTCTTTTACATCTGAATACATTCTACCTTTTACTGTTCTTTGCAAACAAACACCATCTTCCACTCGATACGTTTAATCCTTTGTTTTCAGCAAGCCGGTGAGATTGACAACCTCACTGTTACGTTGGGGCAAAGTACTTTGATTGTGTTGTGCAGGTTCCACGTTGGCACCGGTTTCACTGGTGTTGCGCCGCACTATATTCCTCCACCAACAACCTTCACGTGCTTCTTGGCTCCTACTGGTTCGATAACCTTGGTTTCTTACTGAGGGAAAACTTACTGCTGTGCGCATCACACCTTCCTCTTGGGGTTCCCAACGGACGTGTTGACTACACGCCAGCAGTAAGCAATGGCCAAAGTCCTTTTTTCTCATGTAGATTCATATGATAGGGTTGTAGTTCTGTTTGTCTTAGTTCTCCCTAGAGATGTGTTCTTTTAGTTGGTGTGGAGACTTGAATAATGTATGGCTTAGTAAAAAAATAATGTATGGCCTTGGGTAAGAGAAGGAGACAAAGAGGAATAGAGCGAACATGAAAGATCAAGAACTAAGCCTTGACTCGACTAGTGATCCAAGTGTTGCTTATCTATCTACTTATACTTAACTTTTTTTTATCTCATTGCATCTAAATAGGATGTTACTAGATGTTATTTTTATTGATAAGTTTCATATACTATATATATAGGTAGTAGCATTAAAAATTTAAAGTGATAATTTATATTAAGGTCCAAATTTGTCATAAGTTACCATATGTCATTACAAGTACATTCCTAGTTTAATACTCAAACTAAAACTATGATATGCTACCATTTTTTATTATCTAGTTTTGGATGTTTAATAAAACAAATATGGTGGATTGCATGAGAAATTTGGTAAAAATATTATCATAGTATTCCACCAATTTATGCATGCCCCTTGATGACACATTTGTATATGTATCTTTTTTATGGTATTGTTAAATATCTACACATAGATGTGTAGAGTTTGAGACAATGAAAACGTAGGCGTAAGTAGAAAGATTCTAGAGTGTATAAAGTGTCAATCAGACAATCAGTTGGTTTGTCCCCCAACTTAAAAAGTGTCAATCATTAGAATTCTGTCCTCAAATCCCATCGTTACGTTTCACTTCTTAGTTAACCCATTTCAGAATAGGCCTCCAATTTGTAAAAAAATTTAACTCCACCTACCATTAGGCCATCTTAAACCTAAAACTAAGGCTATAAGGTCTCTAAGTGTTGTGGCTCATATACAAGAAGTGGTTACATTTAACCCTCGACGCCTTCTATCTATATGTTGATGTGCACATCCTACCTCGTTGATGTATCTCACAACGCCTCATTTTTGCCCAGACCATGTCCTCACTGGTAGAAAAAAGGCCTTCCGTCTAGCCCCATTAGTCGTGGAAATGCAAGAACCGCGACCAATGGTGCCTTTAGTCGCGGCTCGGTTGGCGAACCGCGACCAAAGGCCTGGGCCCAGCGCGCCGGTGGCCAGCTGGTGGACAGGGGCTTTAGTCGCGGCTGGCCCAACCGCGACTAAATGTCCTCAGGCCTGGCCCAAAGGCCTTTAGTCGCGGTTGGCCAGGCCAACCGCGACTAAAGCCCCTCCCCTATATATACCATCCAGCCCACAGCACTTAGCCATTTGGTGCCACTTCTCTTCACAAACTTCACAAGGGGGTGTAGGGTTTGCTTTTGGCTCCTCTTATGCACACAAGGTGTTTGATGAAATGCCCCAAGAGCATGAAACAAACATGATATGAAGTGTCGGAGCCACACTTGATCGAGCTTCCTCAATTATTTTTTCCTCCTCGATCGCGGTTAGCAACAACTTGAACCTTTCATATATATATATGTGTGTAGTTCATTGTTTAATTTCTATTTAGTTTAACAAATGCATGATGGTTAATTATATATTTTGTATTATAATAATGCAGATGAATCGGCAATGGATGTACGCTAGCCGACTCTCCGGCGAATTCACTACGGGTTTGAAAGATTTCCTCGTAGTGGCTAATGCGAACAAGCAGGGGGGTTTTGTTATCTGTCCATGTGTTGACTGTAAGAATCAGAAGGGTTACTCTTCCTCAAGGGAAGTTCACCTGCACCTGATTCGGCATGGTTTCATGCCAAGCTATAATTGTTGGACCAAGCATGGAGAAAGAGGGGTTATAATGGAAGAAGATGAAGAAGGGGATGACATCGATGAGAGCTATCTTGATCATTTCGGTGATACTTTCATGGATGATGCTGAAGGTGGGGAAGGTGATCAAGAAGAGGCACGTGATGAGCCCGCTGATGATCTTGGTCGGACCATTGCTGATGCACGGAGTCGCTGCGAAACTGATAAGGAGAGGGAGAATTTGGATCGCATGTTAGAGGATCACAAAAAGTCGCTGTACCCAGGATGCGATAATGGTGAAAAAGCTGGGCTGCACACTGGATTTGCGAGATGGAAGGCACAGGAAGGTGTAGCTGACTCGGGATTTGAAAACTTGCTGAAAATGTTGAAGAATATGTTTCCAAAGAATAACGAGTTGCCCTCCAATACGTACGAAGCAAAGAAGGTTGTCTGCCCTCTAGGTTTAGAGGTTCTGAAGATACATGCATGCATCAACGACTGCATCCTCTACCGCGGTGAATACGAGAATTTGAATGAATGCCCGGTATGCACTGCATTGCGTTATAAGATCAGAGGCGATGACCTGGTGACCATGTCGAGGGCCAGAAACCCAGGAAGAAGGTTCCCGCCAAGGTGATGTGGTATGCTCCTATAATACCACGGTTGAAACGTCTGTTCAGGAACAAAGAGCATGCCAAGTTGTTGCGATGGCACAAAGAGGACCGTAAGTCGGACGGGGAGTTGAGACACCCCGCAGATGGAACGCAATGGAGAAAGATCGACAGAGAGTTTAAAGATTTTGCAGCTAACGCAAGGAACATAAGATTTGGTCTAAGTACAGATGGCATGAATCCTTTGGCGAGCAGAGCTCCAGCCATAGCACCTGGCCCGTGACTCTATGCATCTACAACCTTCCTCCTTGGTTGTGCATGAAGCGGAAGTTCATTATGATGCCAGTGCTCATCCAAGGTCCGAAGCAACCCGGCAACGACATCGATGTGTACCTAAGGCCATTAGTTGATGAACTTTTACAGTTGTGGGGCAGACCTGGTGTCCGTGTGTGGGATGAGCACAAACAAGAGGAATTTGACCTACGAGCGTTGCTTTTCGTAACGATCAACGATTGGCCTGCTCTTAGTAACCTTTCGGGACAGTCAAATAAGGGATACAAAGCATGCACGCACTGCTTACATGAGACTGAAAGTGTACATTTGCCAAATTGTAAGAAGAACGTGTACCTTGGGCATCGTCGATTTCTTCCGAAAATTCATCCAGTAAGAAAGGCAAGCATTACAACGGCAAGGCAGGCCGAAGCCTGCGGAACGCACTGGTGCTGAGGTATTTGATATGGTCAAGGATTTGAAAGTCATCTTTGGAAAGGGTCCTGGCGGACAATCAATTCCGAAGGGAGCTGACGGGCACGCACCCATGTGGAAGAAGAAATCTATATTCTGGGAGCTAGAATATTGGAAAGTCCTAGATGTCCGCTCTGCAATCGACGTGATGCATGTTACGAAGAATATTTGCGTGAACCTGCTAAGCTTCTTGGGCGTGTATGGGAAGACAAATGATACAAAGGAAGCACGGCAGGACCAGCAACGTTTGAAAGACCCTGATGACCGCATCCGGAATGGTTTCAAGGTCGTGCCAGCTACGCTCTGACCAAAGAAGAGAAGGTCATCTTTTTTGAATGCCTGAGCAGTATGAAGGTCCCGTCTGGATTCTCGTCCAATATAAAGGGAATAATAAACATGGCGGAGAAAAAGTTCCAAAACCTGAAGTCTCACGACTGCCACGTGATTATGACGCAATTGCTTCCGATTGCTTTGAGGGGGCTCCCGGAAAATGTTCGAGTAGCCATTGTGAAGCTATGTGCATTCCTCAATGAAATCTCTCGAAGGTAATCAATCCAAGTTCTACCACGGTTACAGAACGATGTGGTCCAATGTCTTGTCAGTTTCGAGTTGGTGTTCCCGCTATCTTCTTCGATATTATGACGCACCTCCTGGTTCACCTAGTCGAAGAGATTTTCATTCTCGGTCCTGTATTTCTACACAATATGTTCCCCTTCGAGAGGTTCATGGGAGTATTAAAGAAATATGTTCGTAACCGTGCTAGGCCAGAAGGAAGCATCGCCAAGGGCTATGGAAATGAGGAGGTAATTGAGTTTTGTGTTGACTTTGTTCCTGACCTTAAGCCGATTGGTCTTCCTCGATCGCGGCACGAGGGGAGACTAAGTGGAAAAGGCACGATCGGAAGGAAATCAACGATATGTATGGACGGCCATTCTCTGACTGAAGCACACCACACAGTTCTGACCAATTCCAGCTTGGTGGCTCCGTACTTTGAGAAACACAAGAATATTTTACGCTCGGACAACCCGGGGAAGCCTGAATCCTGGATTAGGAAGGCCCACATGGAGACTTTCGGCAGTTGGTTGAGAAAACATTTAATGAGTGACAATGAGGTTGTAGATCAGCTGTACATGTTGGCCAAGACACCATCTTCGACTATAACGACTTTCCAAGGGTACGAGATAAATGGGAATACATTTTACACGATCGCCCAAGATAAAAAGAGCACCAACCAAAACAGTGGTGTCCGCTTTGATGCAGCAACCGAGAATGGGCAAAAGGTCACATATTATGGTTACATAGAGGAGATATGGGAACTTGACTATGGACCCTCCTTCAAGGTCCCTTTGTTCCGGTGCAAATGGTTCAAGCTAACAGGAGGTGGGGTAAAGGTGGACCAGCAATACGGAATGACAATGGTGGATTTCAACAATCTTGGTTACCTTGACGAATCATTCGTCCTAGCGAAAGATGTCGCTCAGGTTTTCTATGTCAAGGACATGAGTAGCAAACCGAGGAAACGGAAAGATAAGAAAACGATCAGTACATCATGCGATGATCCAAAGCGCCACATTGTTCTTTCAGGGAAAAGAAACATCGTGGGAGTGGAGGACAAGACAGACATGTCAGAAGATTATAATATGTTTGGTGAAATTCCGCCCTTCAAAGTGAACACCGATCCAAGCATTAAGTTAAATGATGAGGATGCTCCATGGATATGGCCCAATCGTAAGCAAGCAGGGACACACGGGAAGAAATGATGTGTAATAATTTATTGTACCAAACTTTGTTGAATGAATCATGTGAATTATATTGCCCGTGATGTGTTTGGTGTCCATTTTCGAATGATTCGATTGATTCAAGAGATAGCACTGATGATACATGAAATTTGGAGTGATTTAGTCATACTCCTGCCTAGGCGTATAATATGCATACTCGTAGTCTTCATAGTCGCCGTTGTACTGGTAGTCGTTGTTTCTAAGTTGCTGTCATGCTGCTGCTGTCGCGCTGTTGTCAAGCGGCGCTCGTGGGCTCGAACTGAGGTAGCGCAGGCGGGGATATCGCCGGCCGTGATGTAGTCCATGACGCTCTGCAGAGTCCGGCCGTACCACCATAGCTGACGGCCGGCCTCGTGGAAGTTCCCAGGAGGCAGACAAGAACAACCCCTGTACAACAACACATACTTGGCAACCCTTCAAATATTCGTTGCAAAATTTTATCATAGATACGCACGTATGTGTTGCAGTCTAATTCGTTGTCCGCCATACATATAACGTATGGAAAAGAAAAAAATTGAGAGCCCAGCCCACTAAGCAACTCCCGTTAGTACTCTATAACCCTACGCACAACCGCACCCGAGTCCCACTCCTCGCCTTCCCAAACCTAGCCGCCTCCCTCCGCTCATCTAGGGTACCACTGGGCAGTTCGCGATGCCTCCATCCCCGGTGAACCAATGGCGAATGAATTGCAGGATGGAAGTCCTGGAGGCTCCAATGGTTCGCCGACGGAGTAATTGGCCATCTCTGGACGAGGTTAGGACACATGCGTACCCTCTCGCGTCTATGAATGTTGATAGCGACAATTCCGTGATGCAGATGAATATCGATGTGGACAATTCCACGATGGTGGCAGAAGGCTTGCCGGACGACATGGAAGACATGGAGATGAAGTGGTTTATGATGGAGTTCTTTTCACGTTATCGTAGGTGAGATATTCATTAATGTTGGAGCTGCAGGGATCTCTTATTTTAGTGCACGAATCAGTCTTAAAAAGGTGCAGGTTTTTAATATTTCTTGTGGCTGCAGTGCTATCCCATCTGTTGTTTCTGATGTTGTCAAGTGCGAAGCAGACAAAAAGCACAAACATAGTGCAGGTCACTCAGAATTGGTTCCTTGCAACGAGAGATCGATCTGTCAAGAGCTAGTGCGTTCCAAAGATTGAGGTAAGAAAAAATAGTAGCCGCTGAAGGTAGTGATTCGATCATGCAGGAACTATACTGAAGTCTGATGAACTGCATGCAGGATTTAGGCGATAACATTCATGTAACCAGTTATCGGTGTTCAGAGTCTCTCCAGGTATGGCGGATCTACTTATATTTGCAAGATGTTTTACAATTTCTTATTTCAATAGCTTTTGTTAATTCCTAGAACTACATTTTTACAGGAATTAGGTGAAGGGGAAATATCAGCTCTGAGTGGTTTTGGCGCCGTGCACAGATGAAGCTGTACCCGCAAATAATGCACATAAAACGGTTGTATTTTCTCGCGAGACCCCAAAATCTAGATGCTCTGTCGTTACATGGTAGATCTAGTTTATTAAAGGATTTTCATCTACCGCTTGATGGTTTGACTCATATTTCATTGATATTATTTCTTATCCAGATTTCCTCATGTATTTTCATCAGTACCACTTGTGAATGTGATGAGCTATTTCAGATGCAAAGGGACAACAAAAAATTCTTGGGTGCTGACATGCTTTGGCGTGCCACTAAGGTGAGTATGCCTACACAATTTTAAGCAAGTATTTGGTAGAATTTACTATACCCCTCACACTATTTTAGTAACTTTTATATTGAAACGAAGTTTTGTTTTTTGCAGATCCCATGCAAGATATCATCCATCAGCAAGACTTGCTATATTGGATATGAACATGTTAGAAAATATTAGAACGAAGATGTATAGGATTAGGTGGAATATCATATTCTGATGCAAGATTGTAAGGTTGTAAAATGTCTACTTGTAAGATAACTTTACTGTATTGTATGACATGGTGATACCAGTAATAAATATTGATTTATTTGCAATGCATTTGTATTCTACAATTTATTTGTGATGTGATGTCTTGGATGAACTATATTCTCTCTCCGAGAAAAATCTATCATCTCCAAGAGCGATCAAATAATCCTGTAAAAATGGAATTGCCAACCCATAAATAATTTTTACTAAAATATATTTTTCAATCCATATAGCATGCCTCTACCAACGCATATAATAGTTGCTTGGATTCCGTAGCTATCTTGCAACGCTAATGCCATTGGTTACCAACGCACGTATATGCGTTGCATTGTACACTTGCAACACCCAAAAACGCAACACATTTTTATCCGTTGGTAAAGTCGCTAGCAACGCCAATATGGACATTTAGATACACATAGATGCGTTGCTGTAGGGGTGGTTTTCTTGTAGTACCGTCCTCCTCATACCTGGCGAGCGCCCTCTCACGCCGATTGATGAAGAAGGCGTCACAAGTATGCTGGTTATCGGGATGCCAACGGGGATTCATCCGCTGCTCCGGCGTGAGGTCGAGGTAGTAGTGGTTCGTGATGGCTGCCCCGCGCAGTACCTTGAGGGAGTGAGGGACCGCCGCCGGCGCTTAGGCTCCAGCCGGCGGGGACGCGGTAGCCCGGTGGCAAGGGTAGTTCGAGCGCAAAGCTCCTCCACCTGCTGGTAGGTTAGAGTGGGTGCGGTGGAAGCCATGAGAGAGTGATGAGAGATTGTAGAGATGTGATAATGCTGGCCGGGCAACATATATGTAGTGAGAAATGGCGGGAAAATGGGAGCGGGAAGACAGAGGCGGGAAGAAAGTGGCGGGAAGAAAGAGGGAAGAAAGAGGCGGGAAGAAATTGGTGGGAAGAAAGAGGCGGAAGAAAGAGGCGGGAAGACAGGGAAGAAATGGCGGGAAGAAGAGGAATCCGAGCGGGTCATCTAATCTTAGTCCCGTCTGTGGTCAACCGGGACTAAAGGCGGAAAGACAGGCGGGAAGAGGGGGTCCGCAGAGGCGGGAAGAGGGGCGGAAAGACAGAGGCGGGAAGAGGGGGTTGGCGGAAAGACAAAGGGGAAGAGGGGGCCGGCGAAAAGACAGAGGCGGGAAGAGGGGGCCGGCGCCGGAAGAACTGGTTGGAAGAACTTTAAATGAATTAGTTTTGTTTTTCTGAATTTTTTGATATATTATTTGTATTTTTAAATTTTTAAAATGAACTAATTTTATTTTTCTGAATTTTTTGATATATTACTTGTATTTTTAAGATTTTTAAATGAATTAGTTTTGTTTTTCTGAATTTTTTGATATATTATTTGTATTTTTAAGATTTTTAAATGAATTAGTTTTATTTTTCTGAATTTATTGATATATTATATGTATTTTTAAGATTTTGAAATGAATTAGTTTTATTTTTTCTGAATTGTTTGATATATTATTTTGTATTTTTCACATTTAGAAATGAATTAGTTTTATTTTTCTGATATATTATTTGTATTTTTCACATTTAGAAATGAATTAGTTTTATTTTTCTGAATTTTTTGATGTATTATTTATATTTTTAACATTTAGAAATGAATTATTTTTAATTTTTCTGAATTTTTTGATATATTATTTGTATTTTTAACATTTAGAAATGAATTAGTTTTATTTTTCTGAATTTGTTGATATATTATTTTGTATTTTTCACATTTAGAAATGAATTAGTTTTATTTTTTTGAATTTTTTGATATACTAGGACAATGCCCGCGCGTTGCCGCGAAATACCAAACATTGTTGAGTCTCTCTTCCGCCCGTTCCAGTCAAGCATGCGCCAGCCTCTAGCCCCGAATCTATCTCTTCTATCGGCATCCACCACTGCTATCTGCTGCACATGTCGCCCGTCTTGGCTCATTACGTTCCTACGGGTTAATTTTTTATTGCGTAGTAGTATCCATCGTTCGATAAGCCAAGCATGGATCCAAATCCCCGGCGAATCAAATCAACATCGCACGTTCAACCTGCATTGCGCGTGCAGATCTTGTGAGAGCGGGTGAAGGCGCAATCTCGTACGGCCCGCCGCAACGGTGTTGACGGCGTGGATCGGCGCGCGGTGGCTTCAACCAAATCTGGTGATTTTGGGAAGAATCGCGTACAGAAAAAAGGGGCTATATATTGGCAGATCATATAGTGGGAGCGAGAAAGAAATCAATCGAGTTTGGCAGGTACTCGTACTCGTATCAATCAATTGGAGTCCAGCATGAGAGTTTTGATTCCATATGATTCGAGTGGACGGGGGAAAGCGGTTCTTTTTTTAGGTAACAGGGGAAAGCAGACTGGTTTCTTTGGGCCTTTGGTCCATGGGCGTGACGCGAGATCCAGCGGGACTGACGACTCGCGAAACGTTTTTTTTGACTTAGCGGTGGCAATGACCCCAATTTCGAGCGAAGATAGGGGTAAAAACGGACGATGGAACTCCATTTTGCTTTATTATTAGGTATAGATAGGAAAAAAAGCTCTTGCGTTGCAACGGAAAAATATAACAATAATGCGTCGTCAGTATCCCACCAATACTAAATTTTATAGTATAAAATGTGCCACAGAAGTAAAAATTTATGGGCACGACTGGCGTTATCCTTTCTCTGATCTTCCTACTGGAATGATTTTCTGAAAGAAACATCCTAATTGCTATCCGTCTTGACAAAAAGACCATCGCTTCTGCTTACAAACGGGCAAAAGTAAGGTACGTGAATATTAAACTTTTTTTTTTTGAAACCTGGGTGAGCTTTATTAATTAGGCAACAATGTTCTTACAATCGAGCATGAGCACTCCCAGCACGCAGGAAGGGACTGCTGCACGCAAAACACCACACTCACGCTTGCCTAATTGCGCTAGTTCATGCGCCACTCGATTACTCACCCTAGACACCTTACACACTTTGATCTCCAGGAGCATATTCAGCAGAGTCTTGGCCTCTTGGAACAGACACCAGTGTGCCGATCGATCTTCCTCAGGCGACAGAAGCACAGCCACAACCCGAGCACAATCAGTTTCAAGGATCCCCCGCTGGTGTGGGTGAGCAGCAAGGTATCGGAGGCCGTCGAGACAGGCCAGCACTTCAGCTTCCTCCGCGCTCGAGCACCCTGCAATGGTTTTCCATTCAGAGAATAGGACCACGCCCTTCTCATCCCGGACTACAACACCCACACCTCCAGTAGCATCTGCGGCGCACCAGCCAGCATCAGTATTCACCTTCACCCATCCCACGTCAGGGGCAGCCCAGTTGGAAGGAACCTCCATCGTTGCTTGGGCCGACTTACAGGGAGGAAGCATGGGTAGCTTCCCCTTGTGATCAGGGTCGGGGGCACCTGCATGTACTGATAGGACATAGCTCTGCAGAAACGGGACTGAGGCCGCGATGGATGCCTTACCGTCGCCATAGAAATTTAGCGACGGGAAACAATAGCACATAGAAACTTGAGAATGAGACAAAGGCAAGGCTGACTCGGTTCCAGTTCTTCTCATGCCATCACAACTATATTCGATTTACTGGTGCGTGCTTGTCTCTTTTGGACACCTCTGCACTTGCTGAGAGCGGTTAAAAGAAGAATATTCCACTTCTTAGTGCTGATTTATATATTACCTAGACAGGTTTCTCTTCATAGAAATTTAGCGACGGGAAATTCAATTCGGCTCCCGGGTGTGTATGCTCTCTCTAAAAAATATATTGAAATTTGAAAATTTGGATAAAAAATTCTACATGTACATCTTCATTATGTATGTGCATTCGTCAAGTTTCACGAAAAAACAATATTTTTTGTGGTCTATGTAAAAAGGAGAAACTTTATCATGTGAAAAGCATTATTTTTAGCACTAAATTTTATCTTTTTTACACACGTCACATGATAAGTCGATTTTTTATGAAACGACTTTGTGAGCGCGTAGCACGTGAACATGTATGTACCAATTTTTTGTTTTAATTTTTTTGAAATTTAAAATATGTGTAAAATGCATTTCGAAATATAGGGAGCATATGCACCCATGTTCCAAAACACCACTCCCGAAACTTGCTTGCTGAAATCCAGTAGTCAAAAGCCAAGCGAAGGATCAAATGCATTGAATTGGACAACTCAGACCTACCAGGTGTCGGCAGGCTGGCCAGCAGCCCTAGGGAAGCAGCACGCACGGCCGGTCTTTTTTTTTCAGTGGGAACCTTCACTACTCAAACATCCAAACTCGTTTTCGGTTATTCACACATCTGAGTTTGTTGCTCCTCCTCAAAGCTAACAAATCTAAGCTTAGGCGCACCACATCCTGCAACCATTACGGCTTCTCCTCTGTCAGAATATCACCACCAGGCAAACAGGGAAGCGGTGCCTCAGATGCATCTGCTTTCTCACGCTGTGCAGCACAGGTCGAGAATTTGCACCGCATCCTCGTTGTTTTCCTCCTCTATCTCCAGTAGACCTCGTCCCACCCCCTTACACAGCTATTCAACGTCTTCCACCGTTGCTGTACGACCAATGCTGGTGATGGCTCCTCCTTGCGCGCGTCGCCACCGGCAAGGCCAGCCAGCTCTTCGGCGTCCGCTTCCTCCCGCCGACGGTGTCGCGGCCATAACACCGAACGGATCAAGCGGTGCTGAAAGGCCACAGCCCGCCGAGCTCCTTGGCAGCCGAGTCGAGTGCTCTCACAACCACGGAAATCGACCGCAACGCCTAGCAGCGTAGAGAGCAGGGTCTCCGTAGCAGCGAGGAGGACGGCGTCGAGAGGTGCGGGGATTGGGTTTAATTTAAAGGAGAGAGCTCGCGTGATGATTTGGAATTTGGAATCGTCACGTTTTTTTTCTGTCCCTGGTTCCGGTTCTAGTTCCAACTCGAAGCCACTTCGTGCTATATGCAATCTCTGTGGCGTGCGATATGGAAACCACGGACGAAACCAAAGATTGGAGGACGGAAACCACGGACGAAACCAAAAATTGGACGACGGAAATTAGGACGGACCAAACCGCGGAAACGTTTCTCCCTTTATTATTAGGTATAGACTAGCACAATGCCCGCGCGTTGCGGCGGAAGATCAAAAAATATTAACCATATACACAAACCTTACTTCCTTTCTTTACATTTAGTTTAATAGGAAACATACCTATGCGTTCTTACGGATCAATTTTGTTTAAATGTTATATATGTAACACGCACAACAAATGACACTCGTTCGATGAAACAAATCCATCACATCAATATAGAATGTATATAAAATGCAGAGTATCCATTGACTTAACCAAAATCTCTACAGTAATCAAATAGAGCAATATATAGGATGTGTACATGAAAGATATTAGCTCACATAGTTTTTGAAATAATATTGGGCTTCTATAAATGCAGTATTTTATGCAGTTTGTAGCCTTCAATTTTTCCAATGTTGGTGCTGGGTGAAGTGATGCCAACTCCAAAAACACTACAATATCAGAAAAACATCCTGAAACATAAGCGACCCAAATAAATACAGTTAAAATTTAATTATATCTGAACAAAAGAGGGGAAAATCATACAGTGTTACACCAGATCCATGCACGTTATAAATTTATCAGCTAGCATTGTCAATTTATAACCTATTTATGATTACCTTATTTTCGGACAAGCATGGTTAGGTATTCTGGTGTCGGCTCATTGATGGGAGCTTCAGAAGAATTGCTTTCACTGGAAAATCACCATCCATAACAAACTGATTGCTCCCAGACTTCCTGGCTTCGTTGTACCATCATGTTCTCCCACCGTGAGCACATGTACTTCTCCAGAAAGAGGACGACATGGATGGGTTGTTGGCTCGCAGAAGGAGCAGCAGCTTCGGAGGCATGAACCAGTGTGCGAGCGAGATGATCCTCCAGCCGCCACTGAACCAATTTGTGAACCCTGCCTGCATCACCTGATCGAACCCTATCCCTGCGAGGAACTTTGACGCGCGCCTGGGCGTGGTGTCCCCCGGCCTGGCGATTGAGCCTCTTTGTACACATCGGCGAGCTTCTGGTTGTCGTCGTCGTTCGGATCGGAGTCAGCCTTGAGACTTGCCTGCACGTTGCTGAGGTGGCAAGCTTTATGTCCGCGCCGACCACCTAGACGGCCTCGTCGACCTCCTACTCCTACTCTACAATCCACAATCAGGACGTCAATGATCTAGGACACCGGGACTTGCTATCAGGCGAAAGGCTTCAACGGGGTGAACTCGCTCGTGCCGCGCTACCTGTGTGCGTATCTTCAGGGGCCGCAGGAAAACCTCCAGCAAATCGAATCACCTAAGAAATCGCGGGCGGCGAGAGACTCTGGCTGCGTGACTGCGTCCTTCCTCCACTTCTTTGAACAACATCTGCTCCTTTTCCTTCTCCACTTCGGCTGGAGGATCTTGTGGACATCCGGGCCAGGTTGCCTAGCACGTATATGCTGCCTGAATTCATCTCGATCGGCGAAGAAACCATCAGAGAAGTCGAACGATTCAGTACTCGCCGACGATGATCTCTCTGCCTCCTGATATAAACTGCAAGACCACCTTTCACGTCATCCTGGACCTTGGCACGTTGATCTTAAGGAGGCAGAGGCAAGAACTCTCGAGTTGGGACCGGAATCGGGAATTCTTGGCCTTGGCCGGGCGAAAGCAATGGACGAACGGGACACATAGAGAGAGAGAGCCAGCCTTTAGTAGAGATCAGAACCAACACAAATACGTACTGCGATCGACGATCTTTACCAACGCAAACACACGTCCTGAATCGCTATTCGTTTACTCGTACGACTTTTTCGTAGCACCGATGGTTTCCTTTCGTATCGATACACATCCGGTACCGATCAGGGTTTCCTTTTTTTCCGGGTCGATCGGTTTCCTTGACGAACGGATCGACAGAAAACGTTAGGGGCGTCGTACCAAACCGCGGAAACGCTTCTCCCTTTATTATTAGGTATAGATATAGATATAGATTATTTGTATTTTTCACATTTAGAAATGAATTAGTTTTATTTTTCACATTTAGAAAAGAATTCCAAAAAGGCCTTTAGTCGCGGTTGGCCTGGCCAACCGCGACCAAAGGGTCTTTTCCGCGGGAAACAAAAACCACCGAAAAATGAGCTTTGGTCGCGGTTGGGGTCACCAATTGACTAAACTTTAGTCGGTTGGGGTCACCAACCGCGACCAAAGCCCCACGCCTATAAATACGCGGGCGGCGCGCACTCACTTCTTCTTCCTCTCCCTCGTCTCCGCCTCTTCGTCGAACTGCCGCGCCTCTTCGTCGAACTCTTCGCCTCTTCGTCGACCTCGCCTCCGCCGCGCGTCTCCCTCGTCCTCGCCGACCGCCGCCCTCGTCGCCGCTGTCGGCCGCCGCCTCCTCCTCTTCTTCCCGCGCCCGCCGCCCTCGCCGTACGTCGCCGCGCCGTCGCCCGCCGCCTCCTCCTCTTCTTCTTTCCCGCGCGCCACGCAGAACGTCGCCGCCGCGCAGACCGTCGCCGCCGCGCAGACCGCCGCCACGCAGAACGTAGCCGCCGCCCCAACCGTCGCCGCGCGCACCCGCCCAGACCGCCCACGCGCGCCCACCCAGACCGCCGCCCGCCCAGACCGTCGCCGGCGAAATTCCGTCCGGGCGCCGCCACGTTAAGTCCCCGGCCATGCCGTCCATCTGGACCGTCCAGATCACATATGATCTGACGGCCACGGCCCTTCTAGGGGCGATCCGCGTGATCCCCCTAGCAGCCAATGGCGTTGCGCCACGTCGCCTGCACAGTCAGCCCCCAATCAAAACAGTTTAAATTCGAATTCAAATTTCAGATTATGTCCCTAACTTGTAAAATCGATATAAAATCAACCATAGACCCAAATTTAGCAAACTTTATATGGTTGGAAAGCTTGAAATCTGTAGAATGCAACCATGCCATAATACAGTATATGTTCTGTGATTAATTTTGCACCATAATTCAAAACAGAGAATTAACCCTTTGACACTATTAAAATTGTGTAAATTAATCCAGTGGGCCAAAATTTACAAATTTGTAGTCTCTGAAATCCTTAGAATATGTATTTCATCATGGAACCATAGTTGAACAAAGTTAATACGTGCACAAACTTGCTTTTACAAATATGCTCAAATTAGTAATCTGACAATAATTCAAATTCTATAAACTATTTTTGAATGAATCCAATTGCTATGGTCTTGTATTACTGTACCCCATCCAGAGATGTTGGGTTTAGATTTTTACAAAAAAAAAAAATAAATTTGGGCACCTTACCCCCAGCGCACCTCTATGGTGGTGCGCCTCCCTCGTCGATCGCCGCGCGCGCTGGCCAAGTTACATGTGGCGCCGCCCCCAGCCCCCTTTCTCACCCAGTCATGCCAAATAAACGGTCTCTCGGTCACCGCCCCCTTCGTATAAGCGCGAGGGTTTTTTTTGTTTTTTTACGAGAGAGAGGATCGGCACCGCGCCACCGCCATCGCCTTTACGCCACCGCCACCGGTCTCTCGGTCACGCGGTCACTGCGAGGTCAATCGTCCGCATATACACATCTAATACACGCGTCCCCCCTCTCGCCTCCCTCGTCGCCCTCTCTCTTTATATGTAGAAGAGATGTGATAATGCTGGCATATACACAATTAATTAGTTTTTACTACATGTTTTCAGGACTGACATATGGCGGACGATAGAGCTGACCCGATTATGGACAACTATGATCAAGAAGTTGAAGAACAGATATTTGGCATCATAAAAGGCGATATTCCTTATGTGCCGACCGAACAAGATGAAGAGGATATTTGTTCTTATCTGAATCTTGACGGTCAAGATGAAGGCCGTCAGCAGGATGATGGGGAAGAAACGTCGATAAACGATGATCTTCAATTGCAAGTAGCAACTAGCTCCGGCGCCGAGGTATATATATACATTTTGCCTCTGGTGATACAAACTTACTGATTTGAATAAATATGTGTGTACTAACATGCGCGACTCTCTTTCTTATTTTAGCCCTCGACCGGATCGTCGAAAAAATCGTGTACGTCATCGTCAAAGCATGGCGCAACCAAGGCGCTCAAACCAGGAGAAACATATACCATCGAGGTTGTCGTCAGTGCAACCGGCAGGCCGCTGGAGCCCCCGAAGCACGCCACCAAGTTTATCAACCAATGCGGAGCCGTTGTTAGAGACAACATCTCGATCACCCTCCAGGAGTGGAATGAGCCAAAGAAGGCACGTCTTGGTTTCACTTTTGTCGACAAGAGAACTAAAAAGGATTGTTTTCAAAAGCTTATGGAGCATTTCATCCTACCTCCGGAATACCACAAATTCGATGAGGAGGGTAACAAGATTCAGGAAAACAAGGAGAGGAGGAGGCTACTCAAACACTTCGCTCTTGGTAAGATGGCCGATACATTCCGGAAATTTAAGCAAAATCTAGCCCGTGACTATGTCAACCAGAACAAGACTCCGGAATTCAAATGACAGTATGAGAGAGTTGAACATGATTGGCCAGAATTTGTGAAGCAGAAGAAATCGGAGCATTTCATTGAAATATCGAAAAAAATAAGGAAAATGCGGCTAAGAAGGAGTACAATCATGTTATGGGGCCAGGAGGGTATCGCTTTTGGGAGCCTAAGTGGGAGAAGATGGAGAACGAGCTGAGGAGGCGAGGAATCCGTCCAGGTACGGAGGGATGGGACCGAAGGGCCAAAAGCTGGTGGTACGGGCATGGGGAAACGCTAGACCCGGAGACAGGGGCGTGTGTTTACGGGAACAAAATGTTTAAACCCACCCAAGCCCTTATTGACGCAATGAGGGATGCTCAAGAGGGGAAGATCAAGTTCAACAGAGAGAACGACGCGCTGACAAGAGCCCTCGGGAATCCTGAACACGGAGGACGTGTACGAGGCATGCCCGGGAACATTACGTGGAAAGATGGGTTCTCCCAGGACGATGACCCGTACGGTTACAGAAGCCGTAAGAGAAAGTCGGATCGGGATGCAGATGTTGTGGCGCGGTTGGCATCGGAAGTCGATGAGATGAAGAAAACCCTGTCTATACTAGTACAGGAGAGATCGGCAGCTGGGACGCATGAAGATCATCCAGCGGATCTCGGAAGCAAGCAACGGAGAAGCAGCGTGGCTTCCACGGAGGTCCAGCCGGCTACTGATGCACCGAGATCCAAATTACTGCACCGGAGCCTCCTCGCTACCCCGTGGACGATGTAAAGGAGATGAAAGAATGTCATCTGCATTATCCTACCGGGAACATGTCCACGAAGGTAGCCATCGGCAGTGCTTTGCCATGTGAGCCTGGAGCACTCCACCACAACAACCCCATTGCAGATGGCTATGCTCGTGTCACGGTGGAGGAAATAGTCCCAGGGTTTGAGGACCTGGAGATTGACATTGCTACACCCGAAGGGGAGAGAAGACTTGGAGGTGTCAAGCGCCAGTTTATTCTCTGGAAAAAGAAGTTTATCAAGTTTCCGGACGAGGCGCCAAGGCGAACAAGTCCACCCCTCCGGTGGTGGTGGCGGCGGCGGCGGCGGTGGTGGTTCACCTACACCTCCTTCACGTCAGCCGACGCCGCCCCCCAATTCACCTCCGGCGGGTAAGCAGACGTCGCCCCCCAGTCCACCTCCGGCGAAGAAGCAGCCGCCCCCGGCAAAGAAGCTGAAGCAGTCCTGGACTATTAACCCGGAGCCTTATGTACCTAAGATCACAAAGGTACCGGAGCCATCACTGAAGCCTCTCATCCGGAGACCTTGGGACCTTAGTGTGGAGGAAAATGCAGCGGTCGTGGCTGCTCAGCATGAGAAATGGATGGCGGACTGCAAGAAGAAAAGAGAGCCCGAGCCCAAGCCAGTATATTCTGACAAGCAAAAGAGCTGGGCTAAGTCATTTTTGAACACACCGTCCCACGCCGCGAAGAATCTGCCTGACGACTATTCACGTGAACTTCGTAGGCAAGCACTCATGTTGAAGGAGAAGCAAGAGTTGGCGGAGAAGCAGGAGAAGAAAGCCTTGGAGGAGGCCGAGAAAGAATTAGTAAAAAAGAGGGGAAACAAGTTGCCCAGCTCGGGGAACAGAGTAAACAATCCATCGCCCCTCTCATAGTGAAAGCCGCCGGTCCGGATGCCCCCGATATCATAGCAGCTGCGGCAGCACATGGATTGACTGTAGCGAGTGCCACAGAACAAGCGGCCAACTTAGGTCCAACTCTTCGTGTAGTGTTAGGCCTTGATGAGGCGCCAATAATGAAGGACGTAGTAATTACATATGTGTCGAATGGACCTCTCATCGAGCCTGCGCAGGAAAAGAATCTACCTCCACAAATGAGAGGTCTGCTAAATTGGTAGAAGGCTTACATAAAATTAAAAAACGCCAAAGACTATATTTATGCGGAAGTTAGACCTGAGCATCACTTCAAACATTACTATGTACAAATTCATCGGAGTGAATTGTTCCAGCTTTTCAATCTGCGCGAGCTCGACAAATCTATCATCAGTTGCTGTTACGTAAGTGATTTATTTCTACCCCATCTCGTTCATTGCCTGCACTATATATATATATATATATATATATATATATGGGAAATAGTGGGCTACCATGGTGGCTAGCTGTGCACACCCCAGCAGCCGTCCGATCTACTGCATATGACACCAGATATACAACCGAGAGCACAATCTGCAAACGGAGCAAGTTAACACCGTCTCTCACACAGCTGGCCAGGAGCACACTTTTCAAATTTTGAATCCACAGCAACACATGCAATACACTTTGCAATACACATACTCCTCAGCTCCAAGGAAAGTGTATTTTTATAAGTCCAAAGAAACGTATCCAAACCATTCTACCAACCAAAATACTAGTCCATATGACATGCAGTTTCAACGTGAGGTCTCCACCATTTGCATCTACCAGCTCCATTTAGCTACCGCTGGCGCCAATCCAATGCACGTTCACAAGAGGAAGAAGAATGAGGATGCAGAAGGATTGTACGACCGTGGCGATATATCCATCTGGGTGTGCTATCGAGGGAGACAGGTTCAGCAAGCTCTAGATGATATGATCATCACGCAGTGGCTATGGTTGCATCATCATCCGGCTTGCCGGCCGCCCTTGCCAACGCCGTCATGACATACTCCCACCCCTCTCATTTTTGTTGATGCTTGCGATCAAAATACATTTTAGCAGGAGAGCTCAAATCTTTCAATGTGGCGGCAGGTGCAGCAGAAGGACTGGACGCGGCGGTGAAGGATGGCGTCAACGTGATCTTCTTCTCCATCGACGCGTTCAACGACGTGCAGTTCAACTACGACTTCATCGACATCGCCACGTACAAGGCCATGGAGTGCGGCTTCTTTGTCAGAGCCACGGCCAGCATTGCCGCGCCGACTATCAGCTCCGTGGGCAATGACACGCCGTCGATGCTTACGGTCACGGCCGGTACCACGGACCACGTGATCCGCACCAACGTCAAACTCGACGAGTGGTGTCCATGATGGACATAGTGTCTGGCTGGACGCCGCGGTGAAAGACGGCGTCAACGTGATCTCCTTCTCCATCGACGCGTCCGATGACGAGCAGTTCAACTACGACTTCATCGACATCGCCACGTTCAAGGCCATGGAGCGCGGCATCTTCGTCAGCGCCGCGGCCGGCAATACCGCGCTGGCCATCAACTCCGTGGGCAACGGCGCTCCCTGGATGCTCACGGTCGCGGCCGGGACCACCGTCAAACTCGGCAACGGCCTAACGGGTAGGAGCTCGATGACGAGTCGCTGTTCCAGCCACGGAAGAGAACCGTCGGGCACCAGCTCCCACTCGTGTTCCTGGCGCCGACGTCGACCCGGACGACCCCGGCTGCAGCTCCCTCTCTGACAACGATATGCAGCCGCTAGTCTTCAAGGCTCTCCTGCACTTTGTCAGATTGTGGGCGAAGGGCGGGAGGCGACGGAAGTGCGGGCTGGCAGCGCCAGAGTGCAGGGGAAGGCGGCGGCCCGGGGCCAGCACCTCTACTGCTGCCCAACCGGAGATGGAGAGGGAGCAAGCAGTCTCAGTCGCATGCCAAAACGAACGTCGAACATCAACCATCACTGGAATTTCAAAGGCAGTTCGGGGTGTAATGACATGCTCTTTGCTTGCAAGCGTAGTCATTTTGCACAATATTGTACTATTGTTCTTGCAAGTGTAGTCGTTTTGTATTTTTTGAAGTGAGAAACATCCTTCTGTCTTATCTGGTTGTCAGTTTTGCAAGTGCCTAAACTCAGTATACAAATACAAGTCCATGTCATTTCAAATACACGCACGCAAGTCCTAGGCATATTACTAACTAATCATGAGTTCGTGATAGGACTAGTTCTTAAAAGTATAGATAGTTTCAGTTTTAGTCTTGTAGAATTGAGCTACAGGTTACCTTCACTTGCTATGAAGAAGTTAATTTTACGTCTGACAGTTTCAGTATAGATGCTTTGAGTTTTACGTCTGGCCGTTACAATTAGGTTTGAGGAGAAATGGCAGGCGTTTCCATCTGTAGCATGAGCTATACAAGTTAAAGTACCAACCCAGCAACATGCCAAAACCAACGCCAGCTATGTTTGTAGTTTCGAACGAAGTTTCAGCTGTAATACCATGCATTTTGCTATTAGATGTAACACTAGCTATGCAACTTAAAGAGCAAACCATACACAGAGTGGAAAAAGAAACGCAAGTCTCATCTATGTTTTGGAACTGTATTTTGAAGCAATGCACTTTGCAAAATCTTACTCAGAGTGTAGAAACAAACACAAGCATCATGTGTATTATAAAGTGTAGATTTTTTTGTATTACAGTCGAGGTTGCATTATCATTTCCTCTGATTCTACAATGTAGAATACATCTATCCATGCAAACAGCTCCAAACGGTCTCACACAATACCGTTAGTTGAGTCCATTGTAATCCATAGGAATCTTGATCCCTTCATTTTTTGCACACTATATCTAATGGCCATGGAGGGGTGCATAGCTAGCCACCATGGTAGCAAATCCGCGTCGATATATATATATATATATATATATATATATATATATATATATATATATATATATATATATGTGTCCTAACTATCTTGTTGTGTATGCAGAATGAAGAAGCGGGAATGCATAATAAGGAACATCCATGATGTTGGGTTCATTGACCCACAAATCGTTAATTCATATGTGTTAGAACATTTTCCCGCCGACGTGGAGGAAGACCTGTGGCAGTTTTTTTCAAGGCAGGAACTCAAAAGTGATATTCTATTTCCTTACCATTTTGGGTGAGTGTTTCTGTCTTGAGCACATTCTCTTTTGTTTACTCCATGCAAGGTATGTGGCTAATCGATGAGTTAATTATGCATGACTGTGCATGTATCGTGTCCGCAGGTTCCACTGGATTCTGCTAGTAATTCAATTTCACGACTCCACAGTTCTCGTCCACGACTCTCTGAATCTGAATGCAAAGCTTTGGGCCGACATGAGAAAAATGATGCAGAAGTAATTATTTTCATTCACTTGCGCTCTATATCGATCGGCCTATTTCGTTCATTTCCTAATATCAAGTAACTAATAACTCTCTTGTTCATTTAATTTTCTTTGCCTCGTAGGGTTTGGACACGGTTCGTAAACACAAAGGTCGGTGAATTCAAAAAAGAGCTACAATTTAAAAGGGTAGTGTCTGGGACTGGGGATATTCAGCCAAAGGGGACCAATCTATGTGGATACTATGTTTGTGAGATGATCCGGAGATACACCTCTGAGCGGGTTTCGTGTGAGAACAACATCAAGAGGAATAACCTCCGGAAGACGCTTAGTCTAGAAGCTCGCTTCCGACCACTTCAAGAGGAACTAGCTGGATGGATCGCGAAGGAAGTCATCGATCCTAGAGGAGAACACTATGTAGAGGACGTAGAACTTCATATGCAGTAAATCATATGTATGGAAACTTGTTCAAAATTGTATATGGTCATCCGATATTGAATATATATTGTCAATTCCTCTTGAATTCCTTTTGGTTCTAATTTCAAATTTGTTTGTTCATATGCATGTATATGTAGTACCGTAGAATATGTGAAACTCCTTTAAAATTAAAATAAAACAGAAAAGAAAATAAAACAATACAAACTAAAAAGAAACCAGGTTTAGGGGGGCTAAAACCCTAAACCTGCGGCGGCTTTAGTCGCGGTTGGCCAGGAGAACCGCGACTAAAGGTCCTCCGTCCCGAAGGACTGCTGGCGGCCACGTGGAGCGCTTTAGTCGCGGTTCGTAAGCAACCGCGACTAAAGGGGGGGCTTTAGTCGCGCTTGCTTGGTCGCGGTTGCGCAACCGCGACCAATGGCAGTTGCGAACCGCGACCGAAGCCGTTTTTTCCACCAGTGCCTCTATCACCTTCAAAACTATTATGTTGATGACTTGATGTGCACGAGGCCGGCGGGCATTGGTGAAGGAGGCAGGGACGCATGCTCCTGCAGGACAGAGCGCCTGCCGGCGGGAAGGTAGGTGAGGAACATGCGAGGTGTCGGAGAGTAGAGTGTGGGATCATAGAGAACAGACCGATAGATTTTCCCAAAGATCAACACATATACACGGTGGAGAAGATAAAGAATACACACACATGGAGTTTTGCAGCACACGCACACTTGTGTTTTTTCTCTTTGTATTCCTCACTCCTCACATTACAAACTGGTTACAGCTCCTTTCATAACACATGCACACACACATGTAGTCAAGGCACTAACCACCTGATTCACTAAACTCTCCACTAACTAATTAAGCATGCACACGTTTCCCCCTAGCAGAACGTTCGGCTACACACGCGACTAGGCCAAACTTCAACGCCTAAGTAAACTGCTAACACATGCACACATGCACTCATCTCCTCGCTTGCCGATCTCCTCACGTATCGCTATATATATCTCTGCGCTGCTGATCCCGGCCGCTACTCCATGTCGCCAAGCATGCAACTACTAGAACTTAGCTAGCTGACTGCTAATATGCAACTCTACGGCAACAGTGCCATGCAACAAAATAAACATGATAAACTCGATCTAATCACCTAGACCTAGCATTAATAACAAGATTAGTCAACACAGACAGGAGAGAGCCAGACAGGTGGTGCCACTGGTGTCAAAATGACATATAAATCCCTTTAATGAATAAAATAATTAGTATTTCAGTACTTTACAAAAAAAAAATCTAGTAGTACTTTCACTGCTACCTCCATTTCGTAAAACAAGGCGTATAATTTTCCAAAAGTAAAATAATGTAAACTTTGACCAAGGTTTGTAAAAAAACTATTAATATATATCGTGTCAAATCAATGTCATTAGATACATCGTGATATACATGTTCATGTTATATTTAAATAATATCATACATGTCAATAGATTTTTCTATAAACTTGGTCAAACTCTACTTATTTGACTTTAGAAGAAAAAAATATGCTTTATATTATAGAATAGAGCTAGTATCTCCTAGTTTTCAAATGTTGTATTGACTAAGTTGGACGGTTCCTAAATTCGCAATCACGATATATTGTTTAAAGGTCATTTCTTTGGCATAGATGGGTGTGGGCTTTACAGGACCGCTATGGCGAGATAACATTGTTGAAAACATTAACAACCACCGTGAGGACGTGGGCATAGCCCAGTGGTTGAGGTCGCAGTGGCGCACCCCAACGATCAGAGTTCGAATCCTGTCAGGACCGAATTTCTGGAATTCTCACGCCGAGGTCCCGCTTCTACTGTATATTTAGTGTCTAGTTCCTCCTAGCACTAATTCATTTAAACCCGTTTCAAAAAAAACATTTATTAACAACTACCGTCGGTTAAACAGCGTGTGTTTTTGAGTTGGTAGCCATGTGGTGGTTATGTGTGCTCTCGCAGCGATCATGTTCCATGATAATCGGCGAGGGTGTTTGTATGGTTTTCGGCTAGTTTTCCACCAATTAACCGGCAACATAATAGTTGGAAATAGTAAGTCTTTTAGCTTGTTATTATAAAAATATAATTTTAAGATGAACTCGGTGAGGCCGTCGAGGATGGTGGCACCGAAGTTGCTAAGGTCCAGCATATTCTTGCGCATCAGCACCACCGTACCCTTGAGCCTCCCGCTCTTGTTTGCCCCCGGTCATGTTGTCGATCAGCCTGCTTAGCATCTTCTTTGATTCGATCACTACCACTACCACTGCCTCAAGTGTGGTGTATGTGTGTGCTTGGTGTGTATAGCTAACTGTGTTCGAGTGTGTGAGGACGCCGGGCGAGTGAGGCTTTTTAGGCATATACATTGCAGAACGTTTACACGGGCACTAAAAAAGTCAAATACAAACGTTGCTCAATATTTTGTGCCTGGTTTCCAAGGGCCAGCCTCTTCTTTTTGAGTCAATGCCAAAAACATCAGGAAACTGCACAACAACCGGCAAAATTGCCAGGACTTTTTCCTAGCGCCTCTACTTAAGCGCCTCATTGTACTTGCCCTTAGGGCATGCACAATGATGATGACTCAGCTGTCTATAAGGGTAGTTATAGGTGATTTTAGTAATGTAGAGGAAAGAGAATGGGAAGAGAGAGGAAAGCTGTCTGTAAAGTTATAGACAGTCTGTACGGTTCCTACAGTGTTGTATGAATGATGTCTATAACCTATGGCAAAAAATAGATAGCTTATAGAGACTAATGTAGACAATAATATCTATACTATATTGTCTATATATGACATGAAGTGCTATTACAGACACTATCTGTCTAGACAATTGTGCATGCCCTTATAGGCTGGGCGATGGTACGGATAGCAAAAGGAGTGTGGCAAGCCGAGAGCTCGCTTGCACAGCGTTGGGCCTAGCCTAGCTACCTCAGTGGAGCCACCGTGACGAGTCGGTCGTTTTGATTACTGGAGCGTGATCACCATCGTTTTGGCTTGGATCGATCGTCTTTTCCCTGCCGAACGCGCGCCGGACAACACCAACCGCGCGCGCGAGAGAGAGAAACTGAAGACGGCGACGTCCCAGCGGGCTCGTGTTTGCCGTGCTCCGGCGCATGCAGCTAGCCGCGCGCGACGGGCGAGTAGTAGGAGTATAATATTTCCACGCGTTTGCTAGCTCTTTCGTCGTCAAACGCCCGCGTCCCGGCCCGGCGCTCGCCGTACGTGCCGCCGTGCCGATCGAGGCCCCGGTGACGCGTCTCTCGTGGTTGTATCGTGGGTCGCGTGAAAAGTGAACCTTCCTTCCTCCCACGTCGCTCCCGTGGGCGACGGGGAGGAACCTGATGACCCACAAGTATAGGGGATCGCAACAGTCTTCGAGGGAATTTAATTTTGATTGACAGAGGAGACAAGAATACTTGTAAGCCAGACTTGCTCGCAAGATCAGTAGTAACAGTTTGATAGCAGTGGAAATAGCGAAATAATAGCAGCGGTGAAATAAAGACAGCAGTAGTGATTATAGTAAACAGCAGGATTAAAATACTGTAGGCACAGGGACGGATTTAACGGGCGTTGCATGGATGAGAGAAACTCATGTAACAATCAAAGCATGGGCATTTGCAGATAATAATAAAACGGTATCCAAGTACTAATCAATCAATAGGCATGTGTTCCATATTTAGTCGTACGCGCTCGCAATGAGAAACTTGCACAACATCTTTTGTCCTACCAGCCGGTGGCAGCCGGGCCTCTAGGGAAACTACTGGAAATTAAGGTACTCCTTTTAATAGAGTGCGGAGCATTAACACTCCGTGAACACATGTGATCCTCACATCGCTACCATTCCCTCCGGTTGTCCCGATTTCACTTCGGGGCCATTGGTTCCGGACAGCGACATGTGTATACAACTTGCAGGTAAGATCATAAACAACGAATATCTTCATGAATCAATAACATGTTCAGATCTGAGATCATGGCACTCGGGCCCTAGTGACAAGCATTAAGCATAACAAGTTGCAACAATATCATAAAAGTGACATCTACGGATACTAGGCACTATGCCCTAACAATCTTATGACTATTACATGACCAATCTCATCCAATCCCTACCATCCCCTTCAGCCTACAGCGGGGGAATTACTCACACATGGATGGGGGAAACATGGCTGGTCGATGGAGAGGCGTTGGCGGTGATGGCGGTGAAGATCTCCTCCAATTCCCCGTCCCGGCGGAGTGCCGGAACGGAGACTTCTGGCTCCCGCGATGGAGTTTCGCGATGTGGCGGCTCTCTGGAGGGTTTCTGGCGACTTCGACTTCTCCCCGTGCGTTTTCAGGTCGAACCCAATAAGTAGTCCGAAGGGGGCGTCGGAGGCCAGCCGAGGGGGCCACACCACATGGCCGCGCGCCCCCCTGGCCGCGCCGCCATATGGTGTGGGGCCCTGGCCTCCACCTCTTGCCCTTCTCGCTCCGTCAATATTCTGGTAAAATAGGGCCTTGCATAAATTTCGAGGATTTTCCCGAAAGTTGGATTTCTGCACAAAAACGAGACACCAGAGCAATTCTGCTGAAAACAGCGTTAGTCCGTGTTAGTTGTATCCAAAATACACAAATTAGAGGCAAAACAATAGCAAAAGTGTTCGGGAAAGTAGATACGTTTTGGACGTATCAACTCCCCCCAAGCTTAGCTTATTGCTTGTCCTCAAGCAATTCAGTTAACAACTGAGCGATAAAAGAACTTTCACGAACACATTTGCTCATATGATGTATATATTCTCATGCTATGGCTAATACTTAAGCAGTTCATAATGAGATACATGCAAATAAGATCATCCAACAGCTATGTCAATCATGGAGAGGTACCAACAATTAATAATAAGCACCATGAATCATGTATATAAGCAGGATTGCAATGTTCATAAGAGAATATGATAAAGTGGTATCTCGCTTGCCTGTATTTGATCGACAAAACATAAATGCCGAGGCACCTCTTGAGTTCATAGAAAGACTAGAAGTAGTGATTGTCAAAGATAAAAGCATCAAAGTTATACCACAATCAATCATATTTTGAGACAAGCATATTATACTAAGAATGACAGTTGTGCTCTCAAGATAGTGCTCAAAGAAAGAATGGAGACACAACATAAAAGTAAAAGATTGACCCTTCGCAGAGGGAAGCAGGGATTAACATGCGCTAGAGCTTTTCATTTGTAAAGCAGGAGTAAAATTATTTTTGAGAGGTGTTTGTTGTTGTCAACGAATGGTAATGGGTACACTAACTACCTCATCAACCGGACTCACAAGAGCGGCTCCCATTTATTTATTTTTGGTTGGCACTCCTTCCAACCTTTCTTTCACAAACCATGGCTAACCGAATCCTCGGGTGCCTGCCAACAATCACATACCATGAAGGAGTGCCTTTTTATTTAAGTTTTATTATGATGATGACACTCCCCCCAACCTTTGTTTACACAAGCCATGGCTAACCGAATCCTTCGGGTGCCGTCCAACAATCACAAACCATGGAGGAGTGTCTATTTAAGTAAATTAATTCGGGACTGGGAATCCCATTGCCAGCTCTTTTTGCAAAGTTATTGGATAAGCGGATGTGCCACTAGTCCATATGAGAATCCGCCAAAAGTAAATGACAAGGTTGAAAGCTAAACACCACATACTTCCTCATGAGCTATGAAACATTAACACAAATTGAGAAGCATTTTGAAAGTTTTAAAGGTAGCGCATGAGAATTTACTTGGAATGGTTTGAAATGCCATGCATATGTATTTATGGTGGACACTTTTGGAACAACTTGGTTTTCAGGTGTTTGGAAGCAGCGGCGTTCCCGCTCAGTACAAGTGAAGGCTAGCAAAAGACTAGGGAGCGACAAATCAAGAGAGCAGTAACTGTCATAATCATGCTTGCGGCAAAATAAATTAACGGAGGCATAAAAGTGATACAAGAACTCTGAAGCAATATAAATCATCGAGGCTTAATTGACTTTTGTTCAGTCATATGCATGCGTGAGCATGTGCCAAGTCGATATAAATAAATTATTCAGAGGAGGATACCACAATGCCATATTTACTTATGAATAAAACAATGCAAGCAAACATCCATGACATGCTACTCATATTAATAAATTGGAACTAAACATGAGAGATCATGAACTACTAGATTTTCTCAAATAACATATACCTCACATGAACCAACTAAGCATTCTCATATGGATGAGTATATGTACAAAAATGAAAGCAAATAGAGTTCATATCAGCCTCTCACCACAATCAGATTGTCGTAGATCGTCATTATTGCCTTTTCACTTGTGTAGCTTGGATAATATGAAATGAAAACCACGCTCCAGCCACCGAAGACCATTGAACTCATGATGAACTTTACAAACCAAAGAAGAACAGCAAATATTTTTGGTGTTTTCGAATTAGAAACAAGAACAAAAGAAAACAAGCAAACAAAGCAAAATCTTTTTGGGTTTTCTCATAGCAAACCAACGATAGCAAACGAAGTAAAATAAGAGCAAAGAACCAAATAAACAAATGGTGAAGACAAACAACAGAAATATTTTTGGTCTTTTTGTGTTTTAGGAAAGAAACAAAGCGAAAACAAAAGAATGCAAACTAACAGAAACACAGAAAAGCAGGATGACAGAAATCTGCCAAATCCTGACAGCAGTACAGAAATCGAAATTAACAAAAATCTTCCATTGCTCAGACCAAAAAGTGTTCAACTAATGAAAGTTAGATAACAACCTGGGGAACATGCTCAAAAATTGGCAACTCAAAATAACGTTCTGGCTGTGCGTACGAATTTTTTTGGTAACAGCACAGAATCTGTTTTTGGACAGCACTTCCCCAAATATCATCTCCCTCTCATTAGAAAACCACTCTAGAGACTAAACAAATATGTACAAGTATCCAGCAACCATAATATGCAAAGAATGAGTGATGCCGGTATACCTCCCCCAAGCTTAGGCTTTTGGCCTAAGTGGAGTTCATTCCCATGGTCCCCATGAAGTGGTGTCTCCGTAATATGACGAAGAACGACCCGGTTCCATGTATGTGCTGGAGGAAACGTCGGGGTACGTGACGGTGTAGTCGTAGGAGGGCTCGGCGTTCTCGGAGTCATGTTGCTGGTGGAATTCTTGTATCTTCATATGTTCCTCCACCGCCTCCTTAGTGAGCGACCATGATTGCCTGTCAATATTGAACAAACCTGGCTGGGGAAGAGGGATTTCCTTCTCATTCCCATCAGCAAACAACATTCTATAGACCATATTATCTATAGTGGAGTCAGTAGTAACAAAATGATGGCTCTTTATAGCAGCAATATCTAGTTTCCTAGGGGTTAATGGTACATCATTAGAATCAAGAGGAATATCTAGATGTGTTAAAATGCGCAGTGCAATAGTTCCTCCAAAAATAGGCCCCCTGCTAGACAGGCGGCGAGCAATAAGAGAACCAAGATGATAAGGTGTCTCTCCAGTAAGTGCAACATTCAAGAAAGCAAGATGGTAGCTAGAGATGTTGCTAGTATTTTCTCTACCCAAAATGCTAGTAGCAATGTAATATGCGAAATATTTAATAGCGGGGAGTTGAATGTTTCTTATCTTCCCTCGCTGGATGGTGCGTCAATCATCCCCGGTGATCCCTCGATAGAGCTCCAACAAGTCCCGGGGGTTGTCATCAATCCTCCTTGCTGTACCTACAGGGGCAATACCCAATGCACGACAAAATTCTTCCAATTTCATGGTAACAGGAATATCATAGATCTTGAATGCAACTGTCGGCTCATATTCCGTGTTGTGGAACTTGAAGCTCTCAACGAAAACTTTGGTGAGCCTGTAGTATTGTCCCCTTTCATCTCCCACGTAGGTGGCTAAGCCCGCCCTATTGACAAGGGTGAAGAAATCATCCAATATCCCTGCATTTGTCAGAAAATCATAACATGGGAAGGATGAAGCATTAGGAGCCCCATTGTCCTCCTCGGGCGCGAAGCTAGGCGCGATGACATCCTCATTGTAGGATCGCCTAATCTGAGTAGACGCCCTCGAGGGCCTACCGGTGCTGGTTGTTGCTTTCTTGAACAATTCTCCAAATTTGAATTTCTTCATCTTCCCCTTCTGAAATTTTCAACAATCATTATAAAGTTTGATTTCAAGGTATGTAATTGAAGGGAACTACTATAGGAACTTGCTAGAGTACTAAACATGCATCAAAACTAATTTCTTCCACTTAGAACAAGCATGCAAGCTCACTAAACATGTTATCTACAGCAGCAAAATATTCAAGATATACTCAACCAAATGAAATTCTAATTGGACAATCAAAGGAGTCACATACCAAGGAGTAAATGTGCCAAATTTCAAACAGAAATCTGGGCTGAGCAAGGAGATCGAAAAATCGCGAGTTCTTGAGCAGAAACACGAGTGAGAGAAACTTGGTACGAGTTTTTTCGGAGAGAGAAGATGCTGGGAGGAAGAGATGATGTAGTGGGGCAGGGGTGGCCCACACCACAAGGTGGCGCGGCCCCTTGCTGGCCGCGCCGCCTATGGTGTGGCACCCCCTGGTGCCCCACAGGTCATCCTCGGTGCTCCCAGTGCCTCGTCGAAAAATAGGACCAACGGTGTAATTTTTGTAATTTTTAGAGAACTTCGAAAAATGCACATTTCTGGGTATTAAATTAATGATTACTGCGCAGGAAAATGATTTCCAAAATCTTAAATGACTAAAGCATATTGAAAAACAAAAAGTGCTACAGCAAGTAAAATAGGTGGAGGGAGAAAGAAAGAAAGAAATGTTGTTTAGCTCTCTTATGCATTAAAATATACTTGTTAACAAGGTTGATCAAGTCTTGCTACCAAATAAATTTTATATGACATAAGAAGAAATAAACCTCAAATCAATCATGTTACCTTATATTGAATTGATATGGATCCAATCACAAGAGTTTGATATTCCTCTTTAGGCTCATATATAGGACAATCAATGGATCCCACTTTGATAGTTTTCACATTAAAAATTGTATTGACTCCACATACTTTATCAATCCTCTTGGGAAAATAGACAGTGTGTTCCTTATCATCAACATTGAAAGTAACCATGCCTTTATTGCAATCAATAACAGCCCCTGCAGTATTAAGAAAGGGTCTTCCAAGAATAATGGACATATTATCATCTTCAGGCATTTCCAACACAACAAAATCAGTTAATATCAAGCAATGCTGAGTAACTTGAACAGGGACATTTTCACATAAACCAACAGGAATAGCAGTAGATTTATCAGCCATTTGCAAAGATATATCAGTTGGTATCAACTTATCTAAATCAAGTCTCTTATAAAGAGAAAAAGGCATCACACTCACACCTGCTCCCAAATCACATAGAGCAGTTCTAACATAATTATTCTTGATGGAACAAGGAATAGTAGGTATACCTGGGTCTCCAAGCTTCTTTGGAATCTTACCATTGAAGGAGTAATTAGCGAGCATAGTGGAAATTTCCTCATTGGGGATTTTCCTTTTGTTAGTAACAATATCTTTCATATACTTTGAATAAGGAGGCAATTTAATAGCATCAGTCAAAGGGATTTGCAAAAATAAAGGTTTCATCCAATCACAAAATTTATTATAATGCTCCTCCTCCTTTGATTTTAGTTTCTTAGCAGGAAAAGGCATTTGCTTTTGAACCCAAGGTTTTCTTTCATTACCATGTTTCTCAGTAATAAAATCTTCTTTAGTGTACTTTTTATTTTTAGCAGGCTTTTCAGGTTCTTTTTCAATTTCTTCTTTATCGGGAGTATCATTCTTATCATTATCTTCCTCATGTTCATTACCACTTTCAGTTTCAGCATCAGAAATAGAAATACTATTAGGATCATTAACAGGTTCAGAGGATTCTACAACATTCTTATGTTTCTTTTTCTTTTTCTTAGATGGAGCACTAGTTTTAATTAGTTGAGAATCTTGTTCAATTCTTTTAGGATGCCCTTCAGGATATAGAGGATCCTGGTTAGAAACACCACCTCTAGTTGTTACGTCATAAGCATGTTTTTCTTTAAAATTATTTCCCAACAAGTCATTTTGCACTTTAGTAAGTTGATCAATTTGAGTTTGAACCATTTGAAAATGTTTAACAAGTATCTTAACATCATTGGAGGTTCTCTCCACAATACCATGCAATTCACTAATAGCTCGAGAATTTTCCATTAAATGATTCTCTACTCTCATATTAAAGTTTTCTTGCTTAACAATATAATTATCAAACTCATCTAAGCATTGAGCAGGAGATTTTGAATACGGAATATCTTCCCTAGTAAAGAGTTGAAGCGAGTGTACCTCAATCATGGATGAAGGGGGAATTGTCTCACATATATCTTCTATAGGAGGTAAATTCTTCACATCTTCAGGTTTAATACCCTTCTCTTTAAGAGACTTCTTGGCTTCCCTCATATCTTCATCATTTAATTTAATCATACCCCTCTTCTTCACTATCGGTGTCGGGGTTGGTTCAGTTGTAGACCAATCATCATGATTCCGGCCTATTCTAGCCAATAATTCTTCAGCGTCGTCGAGTTCTTTTCCTGAAAACACAACCAGCACAACTATCCAGGTATGCCCTAGACTCAATGGTTAGTCCACTATAAAATATATCAAGTAAATCAGGCTTTTCCAAATCATGGTCAGACTGAGCTCTAATAAGAGAACAAAATCTCGCCCAAGCCTCAGGCAATTTCTCTCCATCTTCCTGGTCAAAATTATAAATTCTCTGCAAAGCAGCATGTTGAGCGCTAGCAGGAAAGTATTTTCGAAAGAAAACATCACGCAAGTCAATTGGACTTTTAATAGAACCAGGAGGCAAATTATTATACCAAGTTTTAGCATCATCCTTTAATGAGAAAGGAAAAAATTTAGCGACAAAATAAGTACGCATCTTGACATCATCAGAAAACACGCCACTAAGAGTAGATAACTCAGTCATGTGTTCAACAGCACTTTCTTTTTCAGTACCACAAAAGGGTGTTTTCTCAACAATAGCTATATGAGATAGATCAAGAGAAAAATCATAATCTTTATCCCTAATGTTTATAGGAGATGTGGCAAATTTAGGATCAGGAGATGGTTTATATCTAACAGCATGTTCTGCAAGCAACTTTTTAATTTTTCTTGCATCAGTAGTAGCATTGCATTTTTCAATAAAATCATCATCAAGCTCTACATAATCTTCATCAAGATCATCACTAGAATATTCAACAGACTCAGGTGAATTAACAGGTGTAGCAGCATTTTCATTAGGAGTTTCAGTATTTTCAATTTGTCTAGACTTAGCAATTGTAGCATCTAGAAAAGATCCTAACGAACCATCATTATCAAGCACAGCAGAAGCATCATCACAATTATGAGAAGAAATTTCAGATTCAGCAGAAGTACCAGCATTTGAAGTTTGTGGTGGTGAAACAAGTTTACTTATCACAGATGGTGAATCAAGAGCAGCAGAGGTACTAAGAGTTGTACCTTTTCTTGTAGTGGATGGTAATATGGCGATCTTAGTATCGCGAGGTTTACCCATGATGGAGAATTTGCAGCGAACAATATCAATCCAAGTGAACTTCCAAATAAAGCTATGCTCCCCGGCAACGGCGCCGGAAAATAGTCTTGATGACCCACAAGTATAGGGGATCGCAACAGTCTTCGAGGGAAGTATTACCCAATTTATTGATTCGACACAAGGGGAGACAAAGAATACTTGTAAGCCTTAACAGCGGAGTTGTCAATTCAGCTGCACCTGGAAACAGACTTGCTCGCAAGAGTTTATCAGTAGTAACAGTTTGATAGCAGTGGAAATAGCGAAATAATAGCAGCGGTGAAATAAAGACAGCAGTAGTGATTATAGTAAACATCAGGATTAAAATACTGTAGGCACAGGGACGGATTTAACGGGCGTTGCATGGATGAGAGAAACTCATGTAACAATCAAAGCATGGGCATTTGCAGATAATAATAAAACGGTATCCAAGTACTAATCAATCAATAGGCATGTGTTCCATATTTAGTCGTACGTGCTCGCAATGAGAAACTTGCACAACATCTTTTGTCCTACCAGCCGGTGGCAGCCGGGCCTCTAGGGAAACTACTGGAAATTAAGGTACTCCTTTTAATAGAGTACCGGAGCAAAGCATTAACACTCCGTGAACACATGTGATCCTCACATCGCTACCATTCCCTCCGGTTGTCCCGATTTCTGTCACTTCGGGGTCATTGGTTCCGGACAGCGACATGTGTATACAACTTGCAGGTAAGATCATAAACAACGAATATCTTCATGAATCAATAACATGTTCAGATCTGAGATCATGGCACTCGGGCCCTAGTGACAAGCATTAAGCATAACAAGTTGCAACAATATCATAAAAGTGACATCTACGGATACTAGGCACTATGCCCTAACAATCTTATGACTATTACATGACCAATCTCATCCAATCCCTACCATCCCCTTCAGCCTACAGCGGGGAATTACTCACACATGGATGGGGGAAACATGGCTGGTCGATGGAGAGGCGTTGGCGGTGATGGCGGTGAAGATCTCCTCCAATTCCCGGCGGAGTGCCCGAACGGAGACTTCTGGCTCCTGCGACGGAGTTTCGCGATGTGGCGGCTCTCGGAGGGTTTCGCGACTTCGACTTCTCCCTGTGCGTTTTCAGGTCGAACCCAATAAGTAGTCCGAAGGGGCGTCGGAGGCCGGCCGAGGGGCCACACCACATGGCCGCGCGGGCCCCCGGGCCGCGCCGCCACATGGTGTGGGGCCCTCGGGCCTCCAACTCTCTTGCCCTTCGGCTCCGTCAATATTCTAGTAAAATAGGGTCTGCATAAATTCCGAGGATTTTCCCGAAAGTTGGATTTCTGCACAAAAATGAGACACCAGAGTAGTTCTGCTGAAAACAGCGTTAGTCCGTGTTAGTTGTATCCAAAATACACAAATTAGAGGCAAAAAAATAGCAAAAGTGTTCGGGAAAGTAGATACGTTTTGGACGTATCAGAACCCCCCCTCCCTCCCCCCCTCCTCGCCGCCGCCGGACGGCGCGGGCAAAGCCCGGGCGCTGGCGCGGCGGGGCCCTCTTTCCCCACGCGCGGAGGCGGCGGCGCGGGCCGTCGCGGCCATGGTGGGCGGCGTGCTCGGCGAGGGGCGCGTCTGCGCGGTCTTCGGCGGTGTGGCGGCCTTGCACGGCAGTACCAGCGCGTCGGGATGGCGGTTGCGTCTGCCCTCGCGGCAGCGTGGCGACTTCCGGCGGCGCGGCGACCTCAGCCCTCGGTCCGTCGACGGCAGGACATGGCAGCGGCGATGGAGCTGGTAAGGGGCGGCGCGGGGCAGCAGGTGGCTGGCGACGGCAGCCATGGCGCTGCAGCGCGGCGGCGGGGCAACTCGGGCCTGATCTGGGCCTAGATCTGGGCTAGCTTGGGCCTGATCCGGGCCTGATCTGGGCATGACGAGCCCTGCCTGCTGCGTCCGGTCGGCGACCGCCTCGGTGGTGGAGGGCGGCTGATCCCCTCTGGTTGGCTGCTGTGCTGACCAACTGCGACCTTGCAGTTCTTCCTCTTTCGATTCATCGACTTTGCAATGGACTATCGGTCGCGCCACGGGCTCGAGTTCGAGGATGCCGGAGCGGCGGCTCTGGATGGCGGGCTACACGGTCTGGCTCTCCGGCGGGCAGCGTAGTAGCGGGTGTTGACTGCATACTTCGGCCATGTGGATGGAGAGGTGTGCGGTGGCGGTTGGTCCTGGCTTTGTCGCTGCTGGCGGTCAAGCCCTGATCTAGACTTGGAGTTCTCGGTCCGCTATGGTGGGTTCCCCGTCGGGACGCTTGTGCCTTAGACGTGGTGGGTGGGGGAGGTCGAGCGAAAGCTCTGTGCCTTGGCATCGGCGGTGGTGTCACCTGTGGGTGTCACAATCCTCTTGGGGCGCCGCTTTGACCTTTCCCCTTCCTTCCGACACTCAAGGTGAAAACCTACGTCTGCCTCGGGTAGGCGCGGCGATGGCGGCGCTTGGCGTCGTGACCCTCTTGAGGGCGTTGCTGTTGAGTGAGGGTGTCTCCCTGGCGCGCCGGTGTCTCCTGAGCTTCTTCTCGGCAATTCTTTGGAGGCGTTTAGTTTAGCGTTTTTAGCGAGTCTTGTCGTGTATCTTTGTATGTTCAGCCTTTGAGGACCTTCTCAACACCTTGTATCGTTCGGCCGTGTGGCTTTATTAATATAAAGCGGGGCGAAAGCCTATTTCGAGGAGGTCGCGTGAACAGTTGGCTGACCGGTGCGCACATGATGGAGCTGAATGATCCGTTTGTTTTTGTTTCTGGTTCACGAGTTAGCCATCGTGGCTCCATACATCGGCTCTGAGGCGAGGAATGTGATGAGAGACTGCACTCGAGCAACAGCATAAACAAACCAACTTAGGTAGTGTTGGATTGAATTGTCTTCTAAAATTATATCTATTTGTTTCGTAAAAGTCAAGTCTTTTGTGCATTTTCTTTCTGGGAAGATGGTTGCTAAACTTCTGGCATGACCATGTCAGCTTGCCAATTATATCAACTTTCTTCGATTGTATTTATAGAATTATTGGCGAATAAAACATTTATTTTAATTTTAATGAACTTATTAGAATCAAAGCGCATCTGATCCTCTCGGCTTGTCGCTTTTGTCTACGAGAATATATCATCTATCTCCAACCCCTCAGACATCTCTATAGGTACTCTAGCGGGTGGATCTCACAACACTTTAAAGCTTCTTACTCACGCCCGCGTTGATATCTCGTGTAGATGCTAATCTACCCTCGAGCTAAAATCTTTGGTCCAAATTGGGCTAGTCCCTCCAACATCTAAATATAATTCAATTATGAATTCAACTAGCCACACCACATCCATTTGGAGAGAACGACATTGATAGAGGAAGACGAAGAGGACTCGAGTAAAAGTCAAGTCCCTCGGTTCATGTTCTAAGTGTTGCTTATCTATCTATTTATACTTAACTTTTTTATGTCATCGCATCTCAACAATCTGTTACTGTATGTTATTTGTGTTGAAATGGTTTTAATATAATGTATTATATATAGCTAGCACCATTAACAATTCACGGTGATCATTTATATTAAGGTCCCAATTGGACAAAAGTTCCCACATATCATAACAAGCACATTCCTAGTTTAATAATGTAACTGAAACTATATTATATTGTTACCTAATTTGGGATGTTTAATAAAAAATTATGGTGGAAAGCGCAATAAATTTTGGTATTTTTTTTTTTCATATCATCCCCTCCATTTTGTTCATGCCCCTTTGATGATGCATTTGTATGTGTATGCTCTTTAGGATAATGTCAAATATCTAGGCTAGATGTCTGGAGTTTGAGAATATGAAACCATAGGCATGATTGGAAACAATCTAGAGTATATGAAGTGTCAATAAGTGGTTATGTCCTCGAATCCATTTTAGAATTGATCTCTAGTTTGTAAACAAATTACCTCCACCTACCATTGTGTTGTATTGAACCTAAACATGAGCCGACATGGTCTCTAAATGTTGCTATGTTTAACTCTCGACACCTCCTATCTCCATGTCGGTGTGCACGTCCTATATCTCACACTGTCGTGTCTTCCTCTATCACCTACCATCACTGCCGACAGCGTCAACCTAGCCCCTATGCTATTTTATCAACATTGTTGCACGTGTGTATCAATGAGGATCTACAAGTATCCTTACTCCATGTCATGTCGCAATGGACTTCTTCAAATGTTGTCAAGATTTCATGTGTTGAGTCTAGATTGTTTTAAACTGAAGGCATGAAGCCCTGCTTTAAATTAATAAAGCCGTGCGGCCGATAGATACAAGAATGCTGAGACAGCTTACAACACAACACCCAACCCAAACACACAAAGATGAACCAGAAACGCAGCTTGGGCCGGCGATGACCTCCTCGCAAGAGCGCCAGGACAGCAGCAGTAGCAGCACCAGGTAGGCAATGGCATTGAGGGTAGCTCACAGTGATCACCACCGTTGTCAACGAAGGGGCAACTTCCTCCTCCATCACCGAAGAGAGTCCCTACCCTCTCGTCCTGGCTCGCAGGACGCCGTACCGTCGGCAGATGGAGATGTTCACCCTAGAAACAAGGAGAGTTACCTTCCAGGAGACCAATCGGAGACTACACGGACCACCTCGCCTCCAGGCACACTGATACGCGTAGATGCACACGTCCGTTGGGAACCCCAAGTGGAAGGTATGATGCGTATAGAAGCAAGTTTCCCTCAGTATGAAACCAAGGTTTAATCGAACCAGTAGGAGCCAAGAAGCACGTTGAAGGTTGATGGTCGCGAAATGTGATGCGGCGCAACACCAGGGATTCCGGCGCCAACGCGGAACCTGCACAACACAACCAAAGTACTTTGCCCCAACGAAACAGTGAGGTTGTCAATCTCACCGGCTTGCTGTAACAAAGGATTAAACGTATCGAGTGGAAGATGTTTGCAAAGAAAATAGTAAAACACAATTGCAGTAGATTGTATGCTATGTAAAGAATAGGACCGGGGTCCACAGTTCACTAGAGGTGTCTCTCCCATAAGATAAAAGCATGTTGGGTGAACAAATTACAGTCGGGCAATTGACAAATAGAGAAAGGCATAACAATGCATATATATGATATGATAAATATAGTGAGATTTAATTGGGCATTACGACAAAGTACATAGACCGCCATCCAACTGCATCTATGCCTAAAAAGTCCACCTTCAGGTTATCATCCGAACCCCATTCAGTATTAAGTTGCTAAGCAACAGACAATTGCATTAAGTATGGTGCGTAATGTAATCGACAACTACATCCTTAGACATAGAATCAATGTTTTATCCCTAGTGGCAACAGCACATCACAACCTTAGAACTTTCTGTCACTGTCCCAGGTGTCAATGAAGGCATGAACCCACTATCGAGCATAAATACTCCCTCTTGGAGTTAAGAGTAAAAACTTGGCCAGAGCCTCTACTAATAACGGAGAGCATGCAAGATCATAAACAACACATAAACAATAGATTGATAATCACCATAATCATAGTACTCTCTATCCATCGGATCCCGACAAACACAACATATAGTATTACATAAAGATGATCTTGATCATGTTAGGCAGCTCACAAGATCCAACAATGAAGCACAACAAGGAGAAGACGACCATCTAGCTACTGCTATGGACCCATGGTCCAGGGTGAACTACTCACTCATCACTCCGGAGGCGACCATGGCGGTGTAGAGTCCTCCGGGAGATGAATCCCCTCTCCGGCAGGGTGCCGAGGCGATCTCCTGAATCCCCGAGATGGGATTCGCGGCGGCGGCATCTCTGGAAGGTTTTCGTATCGTGGCTCTCGGTACGGGGTTTCGCGACGGAGGCTTTAAGTAGGCGAAAGGGCAATGCGGGGGCCACACGAGGGGCCCAGGGGGCGGCCGGCGCGGCCAGGGCCTGGGCCGCGCCGCCTATCCCTGGCTGTCTCATGGCCCCACTTCGTTATCTCTTCGGTCTTGGAAGCTTCGTGCAAAAATAGGACCCTGGGCGAAGATTTCGTCCAATTCCGAGAATATTTCCTTACTAGGATTTCTGAAACCAAAAACAGCAGAAAACAAAACTGGCTCTTCGGCATCTTGTTAATAGGTTAGTTCCAGAAAATGCATAAATATGACATATAATGTGCATAAAACATGTTGGTATCATCAATAAAGTAGCATGGAACATAAGAAATTATCGATATGTTGGAGACGTATCAGCATCCCCAAGCTTAGTTCTGCTCGTCCCGAGCAGGTAAAACGATAACAAAGATAATTTCTGAAGTGACATGCCATCATAATCTTGATCATACTATTTGTAAACATATGTAATGAATGCAGCGATCAAAGCAAAGGTAATGACATGAGTAAACAAGTGAATCATATAGCAAAGACTTTTCATGAATAGTACTTCAAGACAAGCATCAATAAGTCTTGCATAAGAGTTAACTCATAAAGCAATAAATCAAAGTAAAGGTGTTGAAACAACACAAAGGAAGATTAAGTTTCAGCGGTTGCTTTCAACTTATAACATGTATATCTCATGGATATTGTCAACATAAAGTAATATAACAAGTGCAATATGCAAGTATGTAGGAATCAATGCACAGTTCACACAAGTGTTTGCTTCTTAAGGTGGAGGAGATAGGTAAACTGACTCAACAATAAAAGTAAAAGAAAGGTCCTTCAAAGAGGAAAGCATCGATTGCTGTATTTGTGCTAGAGCTTTTATTTTGAAAACATGAAACAATTTTGTCAACGGTAGTAGTAAAGCATATGAGTTATGTAAATTATATCTTACAAGTTGCAAGCCTCGTGCATAGTGTACTAATAGTGCCCGCACCTCGTCCTACTTAGCTTGGACTACCGGGTCTTTGCATGCCATGTTTCAACCAAGTGTCACAAAGGGGTACCTCCATGCCGCTGTACAAAGGTCTAAGGAGAATGCTCGCATTTTGGATTTCTCGCTTTTGATTATTCTCAACTTAGACATCCATACCGGGACAACATGGACAACAGATAATGTACTCCTCTTAAATGCATAAGCATGTAGCAATGATTATTATTCTCATATGAGATTGAGGATATATGTCCAAAACTGAAACTTCCACCATGATTCATGGCTTTAGTTAGCGGCCCAATGTTCTTCTCTAACAATTTTGCATGCTCCAACCACTAAAATGATAGATCCTTCAGACAAGACGGACATGCATAGCAACTCACATGATATTCAACAATAGTTGATGGCGTTCCCCAGAAGCATGGTTATCGCACAACAAGCAACTTAATAAAAGATAAAGTGCATAAGTACATATTCAATACTACGATAGTTTTTAAGGCCATTTTGCCCATGAGCTATATATTGCAAAGGTGAATGATGGAATTTTAAAGGTAGCACTCAAGCAATTTACTTTGGAATGGCGGAGAAATACCATGTAGTAGGTAGGTATGGTGGACACAAATGGCATAGTAGTTGGCTCAAGGATTTTGGATGCATGAGAAGTATTCCCTCTCGATACAAGGTTTAGGCTAGCAAGGTTATTTGAAGCAAACTCAAGGATGAACAGGTGCAGCAAAACTCACATAAAAGACATATTGTAAACATTATAAGACTCTACACCGTCTTCCTTGTTGTTCAAAACTCAATACTAGATATTATCTAGACCTTAGAGAGACCAAATATGCAAATCAAATTTTAGCAAGCTCTATGTATTTCTTCATTAATGGGTGCAAAGCATATGATGCAAGAGCTTAAACATGAGCACAACAATTGCCAAGTATCACATTGTAACATCCCAAGTTTTCAACAATAATAAATAAAAGTGAAGAGCTTCCATTACTCAAAATTTGCATTAAACAAAAACTTTTCTATGCATATTGTGCCACATATAGAATTATGCATTTAAGTAATTTTTCTTTTGTGCAATTGCCATGATGAGTGCTAGCATGTTGATCTATTGATGTGTGAACCCTAATCAAGATCACAAAACCCTAAATTAAGGAGAAATAAAGAAAATAAGAAAAATCCCATAATCACTCACATACATCATATGCCAAAATGCAAAATCATCACCAAGGCCATAATTGCTTGCTTCCTTGCTTCTAAAATGTTTCAATATGATAAACTAACACAATTGCATCTTTGGATCATGAATCAAATCAAGAAAAATCAAGAATTCATCTTACATATGATAATGGTCACATGAGCCAAAAATATTTTCTTCACCACTTTGCACCCCTGTAATTCTTAAAACCTAAACTAAACTTTGTCAACCAAAGCCATGTCATCCAAGACCATGTCAAGGTGAATACTTTTCATGTTGACCACCATGGCCAGAGTTGACTAGGTTGACCAGAAATTAATTGCCAAAACAGGATCTGAGAAGAAAAACAAGATCACCTCAAATTTGAAACTTTGCAATTCTTTTCCAAAATGAGTATCACCACCACCAATACTTCACTCTAATTATATAAAAGAGATTCACCAAAAAGATCTGCAAAATTCAAAGAAAAATCTCTTGCGGCCATTATGTCGAACAGGTGGCAGGCATAGTTTCCAAATGGTGTTACACACCTTTGTCCAGTGGATTCTTCCCTAAACCCCTTTGTTCTGGTGATCATTAGCTAGTTCTACACCCCCTGCCTCTAGCCCAGTACAAGCATGGACGATTAAAGTCGAGGAAAAACACAAACAATTGCAAACCTTCACCATGCCGGCCACCTTTGGCATCTCCACCTCCAGCCCTCGTTTTAACCCGTGCCCTTGTCCTGGAGCATCTACACTGCATAAGGACACCAACGGTACAGCCCACTCGATCGATCATGCACGGCCCTGCCCAGAACAGCCATGCCAAAACCATGCCAGTACCATGCCCATGCCGCGGTGAGCGCGCTCTGGAGCGCGCCAGGACGCCGTGCACTCGAACGCGATCGTCCTCGCCCTGCATCCCTACCGCCGCGTCTAGCCTCCACTCCAAGCCCTATACGCGCTAGACATGCTCAAGCACCGCCCAGAGCCTTGTCACCGTCGTCCTCATCGCCGACGTACCGCGGGTACTGCAATGATTTCTGCAAACGCTCGAGCTCTCCCGTCGCCCTTTTCTCTGCGCCAATACACGTTGAGCATCGCCAGGACACCGCCTATCGATAGCCGTCCTTCACTTGCCCTTTGGAGCGCCAGAAGCGCCGCGCCATGGCCGCTCCTCCACAGCACCCCGCGGCACACCTCGACGCTATAAATAGAGGCCATTCCTGGACGCTATCTTCACACCATCTGCTCCACTCTCCTCACTGAACACTCCTCCACAACCAATTTCACCAGAGCTCGCCGGAGCTGCTCGAATTGCGAGCTCGAGTCCGCCGGAGCCCGCGGAAGCTCTGCGTCGATTGGAGCCTCCCCGAGCGCCGCCACTTCACCAGGCTGTTCCTCGTCGACCACCACTTCTCCGAGCACACTGCCAGAGTCCTGCACCGGCCTGGTAAGCCCTCCGACCCCCTACTGTCGCCCTGAGCTCGCCGGAATCCCGCCGGGGACGACGACGCACACACACCGTAGATCGACGATCTGATCCAACGGCCTATCTCACTCGTACCGCTTCGGCGTGTGACGAGGCACTGACTGGTGGCCCCCACCCTGTCAGCGCAGCCCACCCGCACCCGTTGCTTGCTGGGCCGCGCTGTGCTGTTTAAATCGTTTGGGCCCATTTACTTTTCCCGCCCAGGCCCAAAATTCAAATAAATGTTTAAACTTAATTTGATTTGTGCTGCAGATGGTTTAGTAAAAATTGAATAGTTTGAAATCTGCCAAACCAAATCTAGCAAACTTTATATCATTGGAAAGCTCATGAAATTATCTAACTAATGCCACTGGCCTCATGTCCAAATTCGTATTAAATTTTAAATGACAAAAATAACAAGGCAGAGCCTTTTCTAACTTCAAATAATTATTAAAAATAATCTATAAAAGATTTTAAGTTGATTCCAATTCTAATAAATCACAAATGATGTTCTCTAATTGATTATGCAATAATATAGCCATGTTATGTGTATGATCATGGACTAGATCAAATAAGATAGCTATGTAGTGAATTCTAGAACAATTAAACTTGGAATTTAAATTTAATGAATAGTATGAGAGCTACTCTCTCATTTAAATCTTGATCCTAAGTAATATAACCAGGGGGAATGACCTAGGCTAAAGAACCCCTGATAAGTATTACTTAGAGATTTTAATGCATTTAAAATAATAATATGATAAAATGTGTAGTGTAGCACTTTAATTAAATTAGACTCACATATAATAGATATGAAATGTTGACTTGGGTCAACCTATATTTCATACCTGATTATTATATGAAGAGATTAAATCTTATTATGAAGTAAAGAGAAGAAATGAATTTCTTTAAGGATCTACCTATCTAAATTTAAGAAATAGGAATAATGAGAGGAAATTATTTTTCTAATAAATAAGAAATCATCAAATAACTCACCATGCCATGTTTGATTGATAATAGGACTAGAGTGTGAACTCTTTGAGTGTTCCTAGTTTAGCATATGAGTTTGGTTTAGTATTTATACCTCGTATTCGTATATAGACGCTAGTAACGAGGATTACCAAGAGGAGGAGGCCTACTCCCAAGAAGAGGAAGAGCACTTTGATCACTACTCAGCTCAAGGCAAGCTAACCCTTGCTAAATACAAATGCTTAGCTCTACAAGAGCAAAGGCATCATCACACTTTACTTTTATGTATTACCTATCCCATGTTTTTATTTAAATTTTACTTTGGTTTATTTATTTCAAAGTACTTTTGATTTATGAGTCACCATGTATAAAATAGAACAATACTTGGTTTAGATGAACACCACTCAAGCTAGATAGCACCCCTCATATAGTTGCTATTGCTAAATTATTAAAATTTGACTACTCTAGATGGGAACAAGTGGATTTGATATGAAATTGAAACCTTGGAATATGACCAAGAGAAGATGGTGATTTTTGATATAAACCTGATATGGTTTTGAATGCGATACCTTTCTAATTATACAAGTACCCCCACAATACCTGATTATGGGTAGGGCTTAACTAGAAACTTGTGTATTTTAGTATGGGTTCCCTCTAAACAAGCATCATAGGGGTTACGCCGAGGCTGCCTCCGTATGTGGGAATGATGTGAATATGAGGTGAATGTACGACCCAAGCCCTGTGCAGTTCCCGGGTTAACAGTTGGTTCTCACCGGGAGGCCAAGCTCATGGGGAGAGGTGCTTATACTAGGACACATAAGTGAAAGGTTATGATTGGTGATCCGCGTACTGAGTTACGATGATTCGGGGTTATCCTCGACGGATGAAATCAATAGTTGTGGCACAAGAGTACAACCTCTGCAGAGTGTTAAACCTATTCGAATAGCCGTGTCCGCGGTTACGGACGGTTGGAAAGGCCATACTATTTCCGTTATCAGAATTTATGTTGAAATAATAATGGTGATTGATGAATTGTCTTGAATCCCAAATGAATTGTGGGAATGACACTAATGTTCCCACTTGAGTTAGTCTATTAAATAATGAGGATTTTATTAAAGGTTTATTCAAAGAAAACTTGGCTTTATGCAAATAAACTTAGAGTTTAGTACCCCTTGATTATACTTAATATGCTTTAACATAGTATTAGTTTGCGAGTACTTTAAAAAGTACTCATGGCTTTGCCCTGGCTATTCAAATGCCAGACTATGAAGAGGAGCAACAGTATCAGGATGACGGACAGCAGGACGTCTACGATAACTAGGATCGTCTTCTAACGTCAAGCGTTGCCTGTGGAATATAGAGTCCACTACTACTACGCTTCCGCTACTTATGTGTGATGTTGAACAATCTATTTGTGTAATAGTGGATCATGTGATCCATTGATGTAAGACCTTATGTGTTGTAATAAATGATGACTCTGAACGACTTACTATTATGTCTCGCAAAAACAATCTTCCTAGGATTGCGATGTATGATATAATAGGGCATCCGGACTTAAAAATCCGGGTGTTGACAAGTTGGTATCAGAGCCATTGTTTGACCTTAGAAGACCTTAGTTAGAATGGACGTCCAACAAACTTAGTTTATAATAAAATAGTTATGAAAATACACTCATACCCTTACCTTAAAATTCTTTTTCGAAATAATCCATTTCATTGATTATTACTTAAAATTTTGAACACTGACAATTATTAACTTATTTGTCACTCCCTCTACAGATGGAGCCTATCATTCCGACGGAGCCCTTCCTCCAGACCCAAGTGTACGACTTGGCGAACGGTGGGGATCTGATCTTTGAACGAGATCTGTTCGCTCTCACCGACTTCCTCGGACGCACGCCTCCCGTGTTCTACGGGGGTCAGATCTCGGACAACGGCCAGCTCCAGTGGCTCATCATGGCTAACCTTCCGGGAAAGCCGGAGTCGCCCATGTTCCGCCAGATCCAGTTCTCGCTCCGCGAGAACACTTGGGTGGATGGACTCGCCCATGCTCTGCAGGAGTCTCTCGCTCGTCTGTGCGGGCAGAACTCGCTGGCCATCGAAGGGGAACGCTTTGCGCACTTCGCAAGGCACTCCTCTGTTGGTCTGCCCCTCAGCCTGCCGTACCACCCCGTGCTGAGGCACCATGTGGACCACCTCGACTACATGCTGTACGAGACTCGGTCTGCGCTGAGCAACTCCCGCTCCGCCGCCAACCACACTCAGCAGCAGCTGAACCAGTACGCGGATACCATCAAGGTCATCGCGAAGGAGCGCAGGACTCTGCGCCAGCTGGTCGCGAAGAGGGACGCCACCATCCACCGCCTCAAGACCAAGATCGCCGTCCTGAAGGAGACCATCTCCACTCAGGTGGAGCAGCTCCAGATCCTGGAGGGAGAAGGCGAGGGGGAAGACATCCAAGGGGATGGCTACTCCTACGTCAGCAACGACAACGACTTCGAGCCGGAGGAAGAGGAAGACCAGGACTTCCACCAGCACCTGCCTGCCGGGATGGACACCACCTTCCCGCTCCGCATCGATGGATAGCTTCCATCCCTCCTTGAGCACCGCGTAGCCTGAGATGTATCGGTCCCTTGCATTCGCCCCTTGTATCGTAGATTGTTGAAAGGGTTCTTCAAACCCTCCGGAATGTTGGCTTGTAATAATTGCTACCTTCATGACTATGTTCGTATGTGTAATATTTTTATATTATGAACCATGTTTTAAATAAATGTGAGTTTACTCCCCAAAATTAAGCCATAGAAATTGTCCCTCTTATCTTATGATCCATATCTCTGTTCAGATGGCACATTCCAATCGCAACGCCAATCCGGATGCGCTGACACAGATACTGCAACAAATGTTGGCTGAACGAGAAGTTGATAGGACTGAAAGGCAAGCTAACCTAGCTGTACTTCAACAGTTAGCACAGAACAACCAAGGCCACGGGAACCATGATCACCCGGGCTCCAAGTTAAAGAACTTTCAGAACACCAACCCACCGGTGTTTAGCAAGACGGAGGAACCACTTGATGCTGATGATTGGCTCCAAACAATGGAGAACAATCTTGAGGTTGCCGGAGTGGAAGATGATGACAAGGTGCTGTTTGCCACCCACTATCTGGCAGGACCTGCACGTGCTTGGTGGACGAGTGCTCGCGCATTGAATGCAGGGCAACTCATGACTTGGGCAGATTTTAAGCTCAAGTTTAGCAAGTACCATGTGCCACCGTGTCTCATCAAGAAGATGCGGGACGAGTTCCGCGAGTTAAAGCAAGGCCGTCTGACCGTGGTAGAATACCGCGACAAGTTCCTCACCTTGTCAAGGTACGCCCCGGATGAGACGGACACCACCGAGAAAAGGAAGGAGAGGTTCCTAAACGGACTGCACGATGAGATGCGGTGTGTTGGTCAACATCCCTTTTGCTGACCTCGAAGCCCTTGTGGACTCCGCCATCCAGATGGAGGGCAAGCTGAACCAAGCCAATGAAAACCGCAGCGCCGCATGATGCACCAGAGTGGGCCCAGCAACAACTCCAAGTTCCGCCCTGGCTCAAGCGGAGGATTCACCCCCGAAACAACAGGCCACCGGCACAGATGTCGCGCCCCGGTTATCGAACCGGAGTGGAGGAAACCCCAGGACGGGAGGACACCACCACAACAGCAACAACTTCGTCCACCACAACAACAACTTCAACCGCGCCCCGACAAGAGCCCCTGCCAACCCCAACACCAACACTGCTCCAAGGACTGGGAGCAATGCTATCCCTGTCACCCCCAAGGACAAGTCCACCATCAACTGCTATGAGTGCGGTGTGGTGGGGCACTACTCCAAAGAGTGTCCCCAGCGACTCGCCAAGATGGCCGCCAACACCACTGGCCCTGCTCAGCAGCAACGCCGTGTCGCCAACAACAAGAAGTTCGCCCCCAACAACCCGAACAACCGCAGCGGCCGCCTCTTTCACATGAGTGCGGAAGAAGCTCAGGAAGCCCCAGATGTCGTTCTGGGTATGTTCTCTGTTAACTCAATACCCGCAAGAGTGCTGTTTGATTCTGGAGCATCGCATTCATTTGTTACGGAAGAATTTGCATGCACTAGTAAGATTCAACCCATCAGTTTGAAGCATGTCATGGTAGTGCAAATACCTGGATCAACAACTAAAGCTAGAAAAATTTGCAAAGATGTTCCTATCAGAATTCATGAAATAGACTTTTATGCCAATCTGATTGTTCTGGGAACAAAAGGTTTGGAGGTAGTACTGGGTATGGACTGGATGTCCAAACATCATGGATTGATTGATTGTGCCAAGAAGGCCATCACCATGACTAGTAGCACCGGAGCGTTAGTTGAGCACATCTCAGAAAAGCTGCCCAGAAAATTTACCTGCAACCAGAGTTTAACCAAACCTACCCTGGATCAAATCAGAGTCGTCTGTAGATACTCTGATGTGTTTCCAGATAACCTACCCGGTATGCCCCCGGATCGGGATATCGAGTTTATCATCGAGTTAATCCCTGGAACAGGACCTATAGCCCAGAGAGCTTACAGCATGAACCCGGCAGAATTAGTGGAACTCAAGAAACAACTGGATGATATGTTAGCCAAAGGTTTGATTAGACCAAGTGCATCACCCTGGAGATCACCAGTTTTGTTTGTGGACAAGAAGGATGGTACGATTCGTTTATGTACGGATTACCGCAAGCTCAATGATGTCACCATCAAGAATAAGTATCCCTTGCCCAAAATAGAAGACCTGTTTGACCAGTTGACCGGTGCCACCGTGTTCTCTAAGATTGATCTTAGGACAGGTTACCATCAGCTGAAGATCCGTGCATCGGACATTCCCAAAACTGCCTTCACCACCAGATATGGATTGTACGAGTACAATGTCATGTCATTTGGATTGACCAATGCCCCCGCTTACTTCATGAATCTCATGAATAAGATCTTCATGAACTTCCTGGATAAGTTCGTAGTTGTCTTCATCGACGACATCCTTATCTACTCCAAAACCGAAGAAGAACATGAGCAGCACTTGGAAATGGTCTTAGATACTCTTCGGGAACACCAGCTGTATGCCAAGTTCAGCAAGTGTGAGTTCTGGTTGAAGGAAGTAGGATTCCTGGGACACATCTTGTCCGCAGGAGGAATTGACCCCTCAAAAATAAAGACCGTTGCAGAATGGAAAGCCCCAACCACCCAGACTGAGGTCCGTGCATTTCTCGGATTGGCGGGATATTACCGCCGATTCGTTGAAGGATTCTCAAGCATAGCCAGGCCAATGACCCAATTGTTGAAAAAAGACAAGAAGTTCGAATGGACGAACAAGTGTGAAGAGAGCTTCCAACAGCTCAAGAGCAGACTGACTTCAGCCCCAATACTGATCATGCCGGACATCACCAAACCCTTTGATGTGTATTGTGATGCCTCCAAGATTGGTCTTGGATGTGTATTAATGCAAGAAGGCAAAGTGATCTCGTACCTGTCCAGGCAACTGAAGCAGCATGAACAAAATTATCCAACCCATGACTTAGAGCTAGCAGCAGTCGTTTTAGCCCTGAAAGTATGGCGTCATTACCTCATGGGTAATCGATGCGAGATCTATTCGGATCACAAGAGTTTGAAGTATATCTTCACCCAGAAGGAGCTGAACATGAGACAAAGAAGATGGTTAGAGTTAATCAAGGATTATGATATGGATATCCACTATCACCCAGGCAAGGCCAATGTGGTAGCAGATGCTTTGAGTAGACTGCCGTGTCAGTTAAACTCCATGATTGCCGAGGAACAACCTAGCCTTCACCAAGAGTTTGAACAGTTTAGAATGGAGCTAGTAAGTGAAGGATTTCTCGCTAGCATTGAACTTCAACCCACCCTGATTAGTCAAATCAAGGAAGCCCAGAAAAGCAATACAAGCATTGATGGGATTAAGAGCCAGCTAGCAGCAGGAAAGGCACCGGGATTCACTGTTGATGAAGAAGGAGTACTTTGGTACAACGGACGCTTGTGCGTGCCGTCAGATTCAGAGTTGAAACAAGTGATTCTAAAGGAAGCCCATGACACCTTATATTCTATTCACCCCGGAGGTACTAAGATGTACCAGGACTTGAAGGAACAGTTCTGGTGGCATGGGATGAAGCGAGAAATCGGGAGTTACATCGCCAAGTGTGACATCTGTCAGAGAGTCAAGGCAGAACACCAACGACCCGCAGGACTGCTACAGCCCCTGCAGATTCCCGAATGGAAGTGGGATTCCGTAGGAATGGACTTCATCACCGGATTGCCCAAATCTAGTAAAGGGAATGATTCCATCTGGGTAGTGGTCGACAGATTGACCAAAGTCGCCCATTTCATCCCCGTCAAGACCACCTACCAAGGACCAAGACTTGCAGAGTTATATATCTCACGGATAGTCAGCCTGCACGGAACCCCGAAGTCAATAGTATCCGATAGAGGATCCCAATTCACCTCCAGATTTTGGCAGAAGGTACATGAAGGACTCGGAACTAGGCTGAACTTCAGCACAGCCTATCACCCGCAGACGGATGGACAGACTGAACGAGTCAACCAGATACTAGGGGATATGCTGAGAGCATGTGTGTTAGAATATGGATCCAAGTGGGAAGACTGTTTGCCGTACGCAGAATTCTCATACAACAACAGCTATCAAGCCAGCTTGCAGATGGCCCCCTTTGAAGCCCTGTACGGAAGGAAGTGCCGTACCCCTCTGAATTGGTCGGAAGTCGGAGAGAGTCAAGTCTTTGGACCAGATATTCTCCGAGAAGCCGAAGAGAAGGTTCACAAGATCCGTGAGTACCTCAAGACCGCTCAATCAAGACAGAAGAGCTACGCCGACAAGAGACGCCGAGAGATGATCTTCGAGATCGGAGATTTCGTATATCTCAAAGTGTCCCCCCTTAAAGGAATGCAGAGATTCCAGCTTAAAGGAAAGCTCGCACCCAGATATGTCGGACCTTTCAAAGTCCTGAGTCGCCGAGGGGAAGTGTCCTATCAGCTGGAATTACCGGAAGAAATGTCAACGGTGCACAATGTGTTTCACATCTCGTTACTCCGGAAATGCTTAGAGGTACCTGAGAAGACGGAGGTTTTCAAGAACATCGACCATCGAACTGTGGATATCAACTCAGATCTGACATACCGCGAAGTACCTATTCGCATTCTGGAGGAAGCATTCAGAACCACTCGCACCAGGAGTATCAAGTTTCTGAAGATCCAATGGAGTAACCACACCGAAGAAGAGGCCACTTGGGAAAGAGAAGACTTTATGAAGACTGAATACCCCAATCTCTTTAGTACCTAGTTTTCTTCCAGATCTCGGGACGAGATCTTTTGTAAGGGGGAAGGGTTTGTAACATCCCAAGTTTTCAACAATAATAAATAAAAGTGAAGAGCTTCCATTACTCAAAATTTGCATTAAACAAAAACTTTTCTATGCATATTGTGCCACATATAGAATTATGCATTTAAGTAATTTTTCTTTTGTGCAATTGACATGATGAGTGCTAGCATGCTGATCTATTGATGTGTGAACCCTAATCAAGATCACAAAACCCTAAATTAAGGAGAAATAAAGAAAATAAGAAAAATCCCATAATCACTCACATACATCATATGCCAAAATGCAAAATCATCACCAAGGCCATAATTGCTTGCTTCCTTGCTTCTAAAATGTTTCAATATGATAAACTAACACAATTGCATCTTTGGATCATGAATCAAATCAAGAAAAATCAAGAATTCATCTTACATATGATAATGGTCACATGAGCCAAAAATATTTTCTTCACCACTTTGCACCCCTGTAATTCTTAAAACCTAAACTAAACTTTGTCAACCAAAGCCATGTCATCCAAGACCATGTCAAGGTGAATACTTTTCATGTTGACCACCATGGCCAGAGTTGACTAGGTTGACCAGAAATTAATTGCCAAAACAGGATCTGAGAAGAAAAACAAGATCACCTCAAATTTGAAACTTTGCAATTCTTTTCCAAAATGAGTATCACCACCACCAATACTTCACTCTAATTATATAAAAGAGATTCACCAAAAAGATCTGCAAAATTCAAAGAAAAATCTCTTGCGGCCATTATGTCGAACAGGTGGCAGGCATAGTTTCCAAATGGTGTTACACACCTTTGTCCAGTGGATTCTTCCCTAAACCCCTTTGTTCTGGTGATCATTAGCTAGTTCTACACCCCCTGCCTCTAGCCCAGTACAAGCATGGACGATTAAAGTCGAGGAAAAACACAAACAATTGCAAACCTTCACCATGCCGGCCACCTTTGGCATCTCCACCTCCAGCCCTCGTTTTAACCCGTGCCCTTGTCCTGGAGCATCTACACTGCATAAGGACACCAACGGTACAGCCCACTCGATCGATCATGCACGGCCCTGCCCAGAACAGCCATGCCAAAACCATGCCAGTACCATGCCCATGCCGCGGTGAGCGCGCTCTGGAGCGCGCCAGGACGCCGTGCACTCGAACGCGATCGTCCTCGCCCTGCATCCCTACCGCCGCGTCTAGCCTCCACTCCAAGCCCTATACGCGCTAGACATGCTCAAGCACCGCCCAGAGCCTTGTCACCGTCGTCCTCATCGCCGACGTACCGCGGGTACTGCAATGATTTCTGCAAACGCTCGAGCTCTCCCGTCGCCCTTTTCTCTGCGCCAATACACGTTGAGCATCGCCAGGACACCGCCTATCGATAGCCGTCCTTCACTTGCCCTTTGGAGCGCCAGAAGCGCCGCGCCATGGCCGCTCCTCCACAGCACCCCGCGGCACACCTCGACGCTATAAATAGAGGCCATTCCTGGACGCTATCTTCACACCATCTGCTCCACTCTCCTCACTGAACACTCCTCCACAACCAATTTCACCAGAGCTCGCCGGAGCTGCTCGAATTGCGAGCTCGAGTCCGCCGGAGCCCGCGGAAGCTCTGCGTCGATTGGAGCCTCCCCGAGCGCCGCCACTTCACCAGGCTGTTCCTCGTCGACCACCACTTCTCCGAGCACACTGCCAGAGTCCTGCACCGGCCTGGTAAGCCCTCCGACCCCCTACTGTCGCCCTGAGCTCGCCGGAATCCCGCCGGGGACGACGACGCACACACACCGTAGATCGACGATCTGATCCAACGGCCTATCTCACTCGTACCGCTTCGGCGTGTGACGAGGCACTGACTGGTGGCCCCCACCCTGTCAGCGCAGCCCACCCGCACCCGTTGCTTGCTGGGCCGCGCTGTGCTGTTTAAATCGTTTGGGCCCATTTACTTTTCCCGCCCAGGCCCAAAATTCAAATAAATGTTTAAACTTAATTTGATTTGTGCTGCAGATGGTTTAGTAAAAATTGAATAGTTTGAAATCTGCCAAACCAAATCTAGCAAACTTTATATCATTGGAAAGCTCATGAAATTATCTAACTAATGCCACTGGCCTCATGTCCAAATTCGTATTAAATTTTAAATGACAAAAATAACAAGGCAGAGCCTTTTCTAACTTCAAATAATTATTAAAAATAATCTATAAAAGATTTTAAGTTGATTCCAATTCTAATAAATCACAAATGATGTTCTCTAATTGATTATGCAATAATATAGCCATGTTATGTGTATGATCATGGACTAGATCAAATAAGATAGCTATGTAGTGAATTCTAGAACAATTAAACTTGGAATTTAAATTTAATGAATAGTATGAGAGCTACTCTCTCATTTAAATCTTGATCCTAAGTAATATAACCAGGGGGAATGACCTAGGCTAAAGAACCCCTGATAAGTATTACTTAGAGATTTTAATGCATTTAAAATAATAATATGATAAAATGTGTAGTGTAGCACTTTAATTAAATTAGACTCACATATAATAGATATGAAATGTTGACTTGGGTCAACCTATATTTCATACCTGATTATTATATGAAGAGATTAAATCTTATTATGAAGTAAAGAGAAGAAATGAATTTCTTTAAGGATCTACCTATCTAAATTTAAGAAATAGGAATAATGAGAGGAAATTATTTTTCTAATAAATAAGAAATCATCAAATAACTCACCATGCCATGTTTGATTGATAATAGGACTAGAGTGTGAACTCTTTGAGTGTTCCTAGTTTAGCATATGAGTTTGGTTTAGTATTTATACCTCGTATTCGTATATAGACGCTAGTAACGAGGATTACCAAGAGGAGGAGGCCTACTCCCAAGAAGAGGAAGAGCACTTTGATCACTACTCAGCTCAAGGCAAGCTAACCCTTGCTAAATACAAATGCTTAGCTCTACAAGAGCAAAGGCATCATCACACTTTACTTTTATGTATTACCTATCCCATGTTTTTATTTAAATTTTACTTTGGTTTATTTATTTCAAAGTACTTTTGATTTATGAGTCACCATGTATAAAATAGAACAATACTTGGTTTAGATGAACACCACTCAAGCTAGATAGCACCCCTCATATAGTTGCTATTGCTAAATTATTAAAAATTTGACTACTCTAGATGGGAACAAGTGGATTTGATATGAAATTGAAACCTTGGAATATGACCAAGAGAAGATGGTGATTTTTGATATAAACCTGATATGGTTTTGAATGCGATACCTTTCCAATTATACAAGTACCCCCACAATACCTGATTATGGGTAGGGCTTAACTAGAAACTTGTGTATTTTAGTATGGGTTCCCTCTAAACAAGCATCATAGGGGTTACGCTGAGGCTGCCTCCGTATGTGGGAATGATGTGAATATGAGGTGAATGTACGACCCAAGCCCTGTGCAGTTCCCGGGTTAACAGTTGGTTCTCACCGGGAGGCCAAGCTCATGGGGAGAGGTGCTTATACTAGGACACATAAGTGAAAGGTTATGATTGGTGATCCGCGTACTGAGTTACGATGATTCGGGGTTATCCTCGACGGATGAAATCAATAGTTGTGGCACAAGAGTACAACCTCTGCAGAGTGTTAAACCTATTCGAATAGCCGTGTCCGCGGTTACGGACGGTTGGAAAGGCCATACTATTTCCGTTATCAGAATTTATGTTGAAATAATAATGGTGATTGATGAATTGTCTTGAATCCCAATGAATTGTGGGAATGACACTAATGTTCCCACTTGAGTTAGTCTATTAAATAATGAGGATTTTATTAAAGGTTTATTCAAAGAAAACTTGGCTTTATGCAAATAAACTTAGAGTTTAGTACCCCTTTATTATACTTAATATGCTTTAACATAGTATTAGTTTGCGAGTACTTTAAAAGTACTCATGGCTTTGCCCTGGCTATTCAAATGCCAGACTATGAAGAGGAGCAACAGTATCCGGATGACGGACAGCAGGACGTCTACGATAACTAGGATCGTCTTCTAACGTCAAGCGTTGCCTATGGAATATAGAGTCCACTACTACTACGCTTCCGCTACTTATGTGTGATGTTGAACAATCTATTTGTGTAATAGTGGATCATGTGATCCATTGATGTAAGACCTTATGTGTTGTAATAAATGATGACTCTGAACGACTTACTATTATGTCTTGCAAAAACAATCTTCCTGGGATTGCGATGTATGATATAATAGGGCATCCGGACTTAAAAATCCGGGTGTTGACACACATTATCCAAGACATTTTAGAATTACTACATGTAGCATTTTCCAATTCCAACCATATAACAATTTAACGAAGAAGAAACTTCGCCATGAACATTATGAGTAAAGCCTAAGGACACATGTGTCCATATGCAACAGCGGAGCGTGTCTCTCTCCCACAAAGTGAATGCTAGGATCCATCTTATTCAAACAAAAACAAAAACAAAAACAAACCGACGCTCCAAGTAAAGAACACAAGATGTGACTGAATAAAAATATAGTTTCAGGGGAGGAACCTGATGACGTTGTCGATGAAGAAGGGGATGCCTTGGGCATCCCCAAGCTTAGACGCTTGAGTCTTCTTAAAATATGCAGGGGTGAACCACGGGGCATCCCCAAGCTTAGAGCTTTCACTCCTCTTGATCATAGTATATCATACTCCTCTCTTGACCCTTGAAAACTTCCTTCACACCAAACTTCAAGCAAACTCATTAGAGGGTTAGTGCACAATTAATAATTCACACATTCAGAGGTGACACAATCATTGTTTTCACTTCTGAATATTGCATAAAGCTACTGGACATTAGTGGATCAAAGAAATGAATCCAACATAGCAAAAGAGGCAATGCGAAATAAAAGTCAGAATCTGTCAAAAACAGAACAGTCCGTAAAGACGAATTTAAAGCTGGCACCAGACTTGCTCAAATGGAAAAACTCAAAACTAATTAAAGTTGCGTACATATCTGAGGATCACGCTCGTAAATTGGCAGATTTTTCGAATTTTCTACAGAGAACTGTGCCCAGATTCGTGACAGACAGCAATGCTGTTTCTGCGCAGCGATCCCAAATATAACATCAACTTTGACATAGAAACTTTAATTGGCACAAAAACATGATAAGGAGAGGTTGCTACAGTAGTAAACAACTTCCAAGACTCAACAAAACAAAAAATTGCTGTAGTAAAAACATGGGTTGTCTCCCATAAGCGCTTTTCTTTAACGCCTTTCAGCTAGGCGCAGAAAGTGCAAATCAAGTATTATCAAGAGATGAAGCATCAACATCATTACCAGGGGTGTTGGGAGTTTTCTCAACCAAGCATAGTATGTTTGATATATAAGTTTTAGCGTCTCTCTTTTCATTAGTCTTAGGCTTGCTACTCTCATCGAACAAATTTTCAGGAACAAGCCAAGCATAGTTATTTTCTAGTGCATCATTCATAGCTAGGAGTTTACATGGTATTGGTGCTTTGATCTCCCCACCATCATTAATGTTATTAGTGTACCTTATTCTATCCATGTCCATTTTTTCAAGGAGACCAATAAAATTGGTATGAGAACCTAGCATATTAAATTTAGCAAAAACCTTTCTAGCCTCTCTTGCTAGACCACCAAATTCTCTAAGAAGGGTTTCTAAAACAAAATCTTTCTTTTCCCCTTCTTCCATATCACCAAGTGTAAGAAACATGTGTTGGATTATAGGATTGAGATTAACAAATTTAGTTTCCAACATGCGAACTAAAGCAGCAGCAGCAATTTCATAGGTAGGTGCAAGTTCTACCAAGTGTTTATCTTCAAAATTTTCAGTAATACTAACATGATTGAAAAATTCTTCTATATTATTTCTCCCAACTATAGACCCACGTCCTACCGGTATGTCTTTTGTGGTAAAATTAAAAGGAAACATGATGCAATAAGCAAAAAGTAAACTAGGCAAACAAAGTAAAAACAAGTAACTAATTTTTTTTTGTGTTTTTGATATAGAGAGCAAGACAGTAAAATAAAGTAAAACTAGCAACTAATTTTTTTGTATTTTGATTTAGTGCAGCAAACAAAGTAGTAAATAAAATAAAGCAAGACAAAAACAAAGTAAAGAGATTGAGAAGTGGAGACCCCTTGCAGCGTGTCTTGATCCCCAACGGCGCCAGAAATTTAGCTTGATACGCGTAGATGCACACGTCCGTTGGGAACCCCAAGTGGAAGGTATGATGCGTATAGAAGCAAGTTTCCCTCAGTATGAAACCAAGGTTTAATCGAACCAGTAGGAGCCAAGAAGCACGTTGAAGGTTGATGGTCGCGAAATGTGATGCGGCGCAACACCAGGGATTCCGGCGCCAACGCGGAACCTGCACAACACAACCAAAGTACTTTGCCCCAACGAAACAGTGAGGTTGTCAATCTCACCGGCTTGCTGTAACAAAGGATTAAACGTATCGAGTGGAAGATGTTTGCAAAGAAAATAGTAAAACACAATTGCAGTAGATTGTATGCTATGTAAAGAATAGGACCGGGGTCCACAGTTCACTAGAGGTGTCTCTCCCATAAGATAAAAGCATGTTGGGTGAACAAATTACAGTCGGGCAATTGACAAATAGAGAAAGGCATAACAATGCATATATATGATATGATAAATATAGTGAGATTTAATTGGGCATTACGACAAAGTACATAGACCGCCATCCAACTGCATCTATGCCTAAAAAGTCCACCTTCAGGTTATCATCCGAACCCCAATCAGTATTAAGTTGCTAAGCAACAGACAATTGCATTAAGTATGGTGCGTAATGTAATCGACAACTACATCCTTAGACATAGAATCAATGTTTTATCCCTAGTGGCAACAGCACATCACAACCTTAGAACTTTCTGTCACTGTCCCAGGTGTCAATGAAGGCATGAACCCACTATCGAGCATAAATACTCCCTCTTGGAGTTAAGAGTAAAAACTTGGCCAGAGCCTCTACTAATAACGGAGAGCATGCAAGATCATAAACAACACATAAACAATAGATTGATAATCACCATAATCATAGTACTCTCTATCCATCGGATCCCGACAAACACAACATATAGTATTACATATAGATGATCTTGATCATGTTAGGCAGCTCACAAGATCCAACAATGAAGCACAACAAGGAGAAGACGACCATCTAGCTACTGCTATGGACCCATGGTCCAGGGGTGAACTACTCACTCATCACTCCGGAGGCGACCATGGCGGTGTAGAGTCCTCGGGAGATGAATCCCCTCTCGGCAGGGTGCCGGAGGCGATCTCCTGAATCCCCGAGATGGGATTCGCGGCGGCGGCGTCTCTGGAAGGTTTTCCGTATCGTGGCTCTCGGTCGGGGTTTCGCGACGGAGGCTTTAAGTAGGCAACGCGGGGGCCACACGAGGGCCCGGGGGCAGGCCGGCGCGGCCAGGGCCTGGGCCGCGCCGCCCTATCCCCTGGCTGCCTCGTGACCCCACTTCGTTATCTCTTCGGTCTTCTGGAAGCTTCGTGCAAAAATAGGACCCTGGGCGAAGATTTCGTCCAATTCCGAGAATATTTCCTTACTAGGATTTCTGAAACCAAAAACAGCAGAAAACAGCAACTGGCTCTTCGGCATCTTGTTAATAGGTTAGTTCCAGAAAATGCATAAATATGACATATAATGTGCATAAAACATGTAGGTATCATCAATAAAGTAGCATGGAACATAAGAAATTATCGATACGTTGGAGACGTATCACACACCGGTGCGACGACGAACTTCCGCGAGGACACCCAGGAGATGGGAAAGCTTGGGAAACAGCCAACGAACTCGAAGACACAACGGAGCCAAGCTTCAGCCCCGCCGCCAACAGGACCACACCAACCATAGCAGCGCTCGCCACTACACCACCGGTCCCCAGACGGCACCTCCAAGGAGGGAACGACGCCAAGGCGCCGCTGCCGACCAATCCAACGGATTTTGGGCTTTCACCCGGAGCGGGGGTAGGAGGTGTGGGGGGAATGGGACCTCAGTGGCGCCTCACCAGGTCACGGCGCCCCAAAGGCGTCGCCGCCACTGTGGTCAAAGACCGAGGATTTCTCCCGGCCCCAGCCCGCCACACCCGCTCCCCAGCCATCAGACACCGGCACGAAGCCGACATCGCAGATCTGCGGGGAGGGAGAGATGCCAGGGGGAAAGAGCAGATCTGACCTTCGGGCTCCGGCGAGCAGACAGCGCCGCCCGCCCTTGAGCTGCACCCGTCGTCGCCCCGCCGTCCACACGGACCAGGGCGCCGGTCACCAGCATCCACGGACGCCGCCAGCCGCGCGGACAGCGCCGTCTCACCAACCGAGGCCGCCGCCACGATTCCGGAGCCCCCACCGAGGAAGCCGCCGGGGAGGACACCCTCGCCTACGGCCCAGCCAGGGGCGGGCCATCGGAGGAAGGGGCCCGTCGAGCAGCCGCCGAGGTCAAGGCGATCCCGGCGCGGAGATCCTCCATCTAGAACCGCGCGGGGGCCAAGGGCTCAGATCCCCGCCGCCCCCTTCACCGGCGTCGCGGGCTTAGCCCGCCGGCGTCTCTGGGGGCGACGAGGAGGGCAGGAGGGGGAGGAGGAGACGGAGGCGGCGCGGCTAGGGTTTCGCCCCCTCGGTCGCCTGGAGGGGGCGACCCGAGGAGAGCGTCTGTGGTCCTGCAGTGGTAAATAGATGCGAGTCTAGATTGTTGATGTTGGTGAATTCGTCTTTACTCAGTCCACTGAACAGAGCATCAACAACGATTGAGTGCAAGTGCTTATCCTTCTTTATTGCTTTACCCGCGCCATCAGTTGCATCATTTTTTCCTCACTTGTTGACAGTTTTAGTAGGCGTGGGAGCCATGCCTTCATCTGTAACTCCCCACATGAGGTAGAAAGATCAAATCAAAGTAAAATTAAAATACTTTTTAGTGGACTTGTATATTGATTTGGATAGACTTGTTTCTATTTTACTCTATGAACAAAAAATGTTTTATAATCGATTAGAAATGTCTAAACATCATATGGCCGGTGCTCAAGTAAACCCCTAATTGTTTAATAAATTGATTGTTTAACCTTGCGCACCAATTAACATCACATAAAAATTACTAGCTACCTCTAAATTAGCTTAATTTTATATACCTTTTTAATATGGTGGACAAACGAAACACATGGTAATTATAGTGTTTAATTTCAGAAAGAACCTAATAACCTTTACCTAAAAATGAGAGATGATAAATGATATTTTCAACACATGTGATATTTATTTAGCATTAGTGGTGGCTATAGACTTTGTTATTTTCGATAACGTAATATATGATTGTCCATGAATCTATGCATTTGTCCTCTCTAAAAAAACTACTAGATGCCCTCGCACTGGTTTAAGGAAAAATAAATAGGTGTGTGTGTGCGCGCTGTGTACTACGTAGTTGTGGAGCTGGGTGTGTGAGTGCGTGAGGATTTTGCAGCTCGAGCAGGGTATTTTATAGGGACGACTAGGGAGCGTGGCGCGGCGAGAGCTGGCTTTTCGCTGCCCCTGCTACAGCGCTGGACGGAGCTACACGAGGTCGTCCGTGGAAAACTGTCTGACTGTGCGGCAGCCTAGCTACAGCAGCGGAGCCACCGTCGATTTGATTACTGGGGGTCGTGGACATACGTGAGTAGCGTGGGGATTACGATCGTTAATTTTGGCCTCAGTCGTCTTTTTTCTGCCGCGCCAGAGAAGAGAGAGGGCGACGTGCATATGCCTCGTGTTCGGCCAGGGCGTGGATTGGCCGGTCTAAGGGCATTCTAACGGGGCGACGCATTTCAGACGTCTAAAAGTGGTCGCGAGTGTTTATTTGTGTCGCCCCGCGGATATATTTTATCCGCGCGTTCGTTTGCGTCTGGGTGTACTCCCACCGGGGCGACAAAGTAGATCTATAAGCCTTGACTACTTGCTTACTGACGGGCCGGTCTCGTCGTTCCGTCGCTCCCTCGTCTGCTTCTCCGCCACCTCCCGCGCGGCTGCTATGGCCCGATGTACCGTCGCGTCCTCTTGCAAGCACTGCTCTAGCCTCACGTTGGCGGCGTCGTCCTTGAGCGTCTCGAAAGACTCGACGATAGCTCTCTAATCCGCCGCCCTCTCCTTCGGCGTAGGCGCATCAGGGACCATGATATCTCGGAGTCGGAGTCCTCCGCGGCTGCGGCGGCCGCCAGCCTACGCTGTTCCAGCTCGGCGTCGACCGCCGCATGGGCCGCCCGCTCCTCCTCTGCTTCCGCCTCCGCGCGAGCCAGGGCCACGGCGTCCCTGGCCGGGTCGAGGATGTCGTCGGTGTTGTCATCGTCGTCGAACTCCTCGTCGGAGCTGGGGGGGGGTGGGGGTGGAGGTGGAGGCGCGACAGCCTGGCCGCGTCCGGCGCTGCTCATGGTGGATCCGGCGGAGGCTGAGCGGCATCGGCGGCTAGGGTTTAGTGGGAAAGAGATGAGATGCTCGCGCCCCTCTTTATATAGGTCGGAGGCAGGGCGACGGCCGTGCCACGCGGGGCATCGCCATTACTACGTGCGCAGAGGTGGCGACGGCCGCGCGCCACGCGAGGCATCGCCATTTACGCGGCCGCAGACTGCCAAAGCGACGTCTCGGCGCCAGTACTGGCGGAGAAGACGCATCGACGCTGGATCACTGCCATGCGGGTGTTATCACCTGATTTTGGCCAAATCAGGAGATGGGCCATAAGTGAAGATGGGCTTAAAGGGAGCATCTTCGAAGCGGCCTTGCGCTGAGAGTTCGGGCTTAATTGCCCATGTATCTGTAACATATTAGATCGCATCTTAGTTTAGAAGTTAGAGTTTTACCCGTGCACGGTTTGGTGCACGCCCACATTAGAAAGTCCCCTGGACTATAAATATGTACCTAGGGTTTATGGAATAAACAACAACCAACGTTCAACACAAACCAATCTCGGCGCATCGCCAACTCCTTCGTCTCGAGGGTTCCTCCGGTAAGCACCATGCTGCCTAGATCGCATCTCGCGATCTAGGCAGCACGAGCCTGCCTAGTTGTTCATGCGTTGCTCGTCTGAAGCCTTTTTGATGGCGAGCAACGTAGTTATCATAGATGTGTTAGGGTTAGCATTGTTCCTAGTATCATATGCTGTCGTAGTGCAACCCTTGCGCATCTAGCCGTCCCTGTACCTCATCATGGGTGCAGGGCGGCACCCCGCTTGATCGTTATTTAGTAGATCTGATCCGTTACGATTGCTCCTTGATTCATCAAGGATTAGTTTAATATCTGCAATAGTTAGGCCTTACAAAGGGTTGGAGGATCCAGCGGCATGTAGGGTGTAGTTTGCTGCCCCTAGACAGGACGTTCCGAGGATCAACCTAGTGTTGGTTTTTAGGCCTTGTCTAGGGCTGGCTTACGATCACCGTGCGTGAGCGCGAGGCCCAATCGTGAGTAGGATGATCCGATTATGCGGTGAAAACCCCAGATCGTCGTGGATCTCATATGCTTTATCTTGATCAAGCAGGACCACCATATATTCGGCCACCTTGGACGAATCATGGGTGGATTGGCTCCATGAGCCGATTCACAGGACAACCTGAGAGCCGATCGAGGCTCGTATTTAACGTGTACGTGTGTGCCTGCAGGAAACTAAGCGAGGCATCATCCACACCTTCTGACCAGGTATAGGTCAGGTGGCACGCCTGCAATTTGCATCGGCGCGCGACCAGGAGGCTTTGCGGGCCGTCGCTGAGGGGGGGCCAGCCGCAGCCCTAGTTGTTCCCGGCTCTACGGTGTTGACCAGTCACTGCCCGCCGGTGGGTTTCGACGTCAACACATTCTGGCACGCCCGGTGGGACAATCTTCAACATCAACCACATCGCCATCTACATCAGAGATGGCAGAAGAAACTCCGGTCACGTACGAGGAGCTCTCTGGCGAGCTCAAGAAGAAGTATAACAAGGTCAAAGCGGCCCTCGGAACCGAACTCATCGGCTCCTGTGAGAAGACCCATGCGCACGGCATCAAGCTCAACGGAGACACGCGTCCTTTGCCTGGCGTCAACACGGTCGATCTCAGCCACTCCATAAGGGAACCAGGGTTCTCTTTCGATGCCAATATGGCAGGGTTCGTGATTCGCCGTGATGCGGACAAAGCAGAGAGCAGCCACGCGCGTGGCAAAGAGAAAGAGGAGGCCGTTCCACGTGACCGGCCCCAAGATGACAATAAACGGTACCTGGCCGAGGAGGAGGTGAGAAGCATACGGCATCCACGCCCATTACCCGAGCATCTCCTCAGCAAATATGATCAGCCATACGACCGACGCCGCTACGGCGAAGACGACCAAAGAAATCATCGGTCTGATGCAAGCGGGAGGTATCGCAGAACGACGGCCACGACGACGGGTACGAACGTCGCGCCGGTCGGGGCCGGACAACGTGGATAGGCACTGGGACTGCCCCTTCTTCGACACTGCTGGGATTCCGGAATGAGCCGATTGCCAACAATCGGCAATTGCCCAGAATGTAAACAAAAGGAGAAGGGTACAGCTAAGGTGTCCGTGTTCGAGCGTCTAGGGCCTCTCCCGCTTTGGAGCAAGCATACTGAGTCCGTTCAGATGGGAGATCACGAGGAACTAGAGGACGATGATGAAGAGGATAAGTATCATCGGCCAAGATGGTGTCCTGACGGGCTCAGCCGCTCCCAAAAACGAAGGGTTCAGCGACTACGTGCGTTGGAAGAAGCCGAAAGGTTATATCTGCACGCGCTGAGGAAGGCACGGCCTGACCTGGCCGCCAAAATTCAGCGAACCCTGGATGAAGAAGGTCGGCCACAAAGAAAAGAGTGGCGCCCTAAGCAGAGGAAAGCCGACGATGAAACATCGGCTGGCACAAACATGGTCTTCATCCTTCCTGCGGAATTTAGCGCTCCAAGGTTATTTGAAGCACCTGTGGCACATTTGGACTGCGGCCCACGGCCGGTCATCTTCGAGAAGCCGCGAGAAAGAAGTTACAGGCATCTGAAGGCCCTGTACTTACGAGGTTACATCAATGGGCAGCTTGTCAATAAGATGTTGGTGGACACCGGAGCGGCAGTCAACATTATGCCATACTCTATGCTACGGCGGTTGGGACGCTCCACCTCGGATTTAATCAAAACCAACGTAACATTGAGCGATTTCAACGGCCAAGCATCTGACGCGCAAGGTGTTCTAAACGTGGATCTGACCGTAGGAAGGAAGACTATCCCTACGACGTTCTTTGTTGTCGACAGCAAAAGCACCTATGCTGTAATATTAGGGAGGGATTGGATCCACGCCAACTGTTGCATCCCTTCCACGATGCACCAATACAGTGGGATGGAGATGAAGTGGAGGTCGTCCACGCCGATGATTCAGCCGAGATTTCAACAGCCGGCATGGGCATTTGGGAGGCATCAGGCCAAGAACCACTCTCGGGCATCAATTTGGATGACTGCGAACGCATCGATGTGACAAAGAACGGGGTAAGGCTGGTTTTATCCACCGGCCTAACGGAATAGCACGTCCAAGACATTGGACATACGTGGCAAGGCCGGTCCCTGCGATCGGCCCTCAAAAAAAAAAATGAAAAGCAGAGGATCTTATCTCCAACATGCCACAGTGTAAATCCAAGGAGTTGCAAACCATCGTCAAGCATTGCAACAAAAAAGGGAGGCCGATTTTGGCAATCGGCCGAAATTATCCTCAACATACCTTCGTCTGTGTTCAGCATTGATCCAACGGATGCCTGAAGAGCCGATACCATCAATTACTTGACAGAATCGGCTCGGGGGGCACATAGAGGGATGATATACGAGGATACGGAGCTGGGAACGGATGTCAAATTTCCAACAGAGCAGCTCAAGTATGGGGGCCGATACATAAACAAATCGGCCACAAAAATCACAAAAATCGAAAACATCAAAATTTTTGAGCACAGCCGATGCACGGCCATCGACTTAAGGGATGTGACCGTCACGCGCAGGAGCTTAATGGAGCAGTCATCAGGCAGCGAGGCTCCACTGAAGGGAAAACATGCCGGCGGCTCTTCTCAGTAGAATTGTTGATGCCCCAAGCGGATCATTGTGTTGGCAATATCGGGTCGCGGCCCCGATCAATAACAGGAGCAGCACGAAGCAGTATGTCTCTTCTGAAACCAGGAGGATAGTCGATGATGAGGCGATCGGCTACGGCATGTCACGACCAAAATGGGGGAAAGCATCAGGGAAACGTCCTCACCAAGAGCTGCATCAGCCTGCCAAAGATGATGAGCCGATATGATCGACGAGACGCAGGACTTGAACGGGAGAAGCTCGGGGGCAGTTGGCCCTGAAGGGTCCTTCGCTATAGGAAGCCGATTTTTTCGGAATCGGCTGGCCCTGCATCACAGCTTGTCTGAAGAACGGTGCTGATGTCGCCAGAAATATCAGTTTCTACATACAAGCCAATTGAGTGACACGTACAGGCCTCTATTGTAGGCACCTGCCCGGAACCAGAAGGCCAGCCCGCTGGGTTGGCTGGTAAAAGTCATGATCTTGTTTGAGGTCTCATGGGGCAAAGCCGACGCCTGGCCGTCGACTCAAGGGATATGATGGTTACAAGCAGAGGTCTTATGGGGCAGCCATCACCAAATCGGCAGTGTTTGCGCAAGCCTGCGGATCAGGTTAGGGTCATGAGAACAACCAATGATCATCCGATGATTTCATAGAGCCGAACCATTCGAGCCGAACCATTTGCACCAGAAGCTGCATCAGTTCGCCCAAGATGATGAGCCAATCAGAACAGCAAGGAGCGGGAATGGAGCTGGGAGGGGTTGAAAGGCCACTACATTGAGGCTCCTTGGTTCAAGGGAGCTGCTGACCTTTCCAGAATCTGCCAGGTGCTGGCTCCTTGAGCCTAACACAGCGATACAGTTGGGAAACCAATGGTGGCTCAATCGGCTGGTCTGCTTTTGTCCTCGCCTGGACTAAGGCTCGGGGGCAGCTCGCCCTTAAGGTTCCTTGTTCTATGGAGCCGATTTGGTTGAAATCGGCTTGCTCTGCATCATAACTCGTCGAGAGAGGGTGAATTATTGCAGAGGGGAATGGCTGGAGGTAATGGGAAGAAGCAACGATCGCTGACGGACTCTGGACCAGGTGACTACGAAGAGATGAAGCATTACAAGGACAGTGGCAAAGAAGATCCGGAAGATGAGGATGCCGCTAAGATCCAATATTCCGTGCAGTTGAATCTGCATTTCCAGGATCTAGGATTTGCACGATTGCGGCTCGTCCTGAAGGTGGAGGTCCGGATGGATCTACCTCGAGTTTGCCATGAGAGTCCGATGCATTGCCATCGGCTCCTTAAGCACCGACCAGATTGGCAGTCGGCAAGCTCGGTATAAAGGGCAATCGGCTAAATTACCATGAAGAAGGACGACAAGATCGAGTCGGGGAAATTCTCCATTGATCAACTAGAGTTCTTACATAAAGAGCTGATTGCTCTCAAAAGAAGATCCTAGGGGCTACATTGCCCGTCTACTACTGCTGGCCCTAGGCTAAGATCCTATCTAGGGGCCGTTGCTGCCCTCGTCATCGTCGCCATCATCGCCGTCGTCGGCGCTGCTCCCAGCCGGCTCATCGTCGCTGCTGTAGCGACGGCCGGCAGGACCTTCGTTGTCCTCGTCTTCTTCATCAGCGTCGTCGTCGTCGCTGTCGAAATCGCTGAGATTGCCGGGCCAGGGGCAGTGACGCTTGGCCGGCGGCTCGTTGGAGGAGCTGTCATCTTCTTCCTCCTCCTCCCGCCCCTCCTCTTCGGAGGAGGGGGCCCCGTCCCAGGGAAGGTGGTCGGCGTCGCTTTCCTCCACCGCTTCCTCATTGGCGAGGAAGCGGAGGTCGCTCTCCCCGTCGGTCAGGGACTGATCGTCCTCTGACCAGGTAGAGAAGTCGTGGCTTGGCTCATCCCCGGCCTCGATGGCGCGGCGAATGTTGGCCGCATGGGCTTCCTCCTGATTCCACTCCGGCGTCGGCTCGCGGAAGGGGGAGGACTGCGCAGAAAGATCCGACGAAGAGGAGGACATGGTGGCGCAGGAGGGTTTTTTCTTTGGAAGTGCTAGTGCCGGGAGGATGAGGAAGAGAGCTACAGGAAGTGGCCGAATAAAAGGGGAATATATGGTTTAATGCCTAAGCAGTTTCCGAGGACGTGGTGCCAGAACCGTCAAGTCGTGCAGAGAAGGCGAGGAGGCAAGACGTCATCATAAAGGAAACTGCGACGGTTCTGCCACGACATGACCCCTCGAGGAAAAAAAACAGATGGTTTTGATATTATCATTACCAAAACCAGGGGGCATGTGTTATCACCTGATTTTGGCCAAATCAGGAGATGGGCCATAAGTGAAGATGGGCTTAAAGGGAGCATCTTCGAAGCGGCCTTGCGCTGAGAGTTCGGGCTTAATTGCCCATGTATCTGTAACATATTAGATCGCATCTTAGTTTAGAAGTTAGAGTTTTACCCGTGCACGGTTTGGTGCACGCCCACATTAGAAAGTCCCCTGGACTATAAATATGTACCTAGGGTTTATGGAATAAACAACAACCAACGTTCAACACAAACCAATCTCGGCGCATCGCCAACTCCTTCGTCTCGAGGGTTCCTCCGGTAAGCACCATGCTGCCTAGATCGCATCTCGCGATCTAGGCAGCACGAGCCTGCCTAGTTGTTCATGCGTTGCTCGTGCTGAAGCCTTTTTGATGGCGAGCAACGTAGTTATCATAGATGTGTTAGGGTTAGCATTGTTCCTAGTATCATATGCTGTCGTAGTGCAACCCTTGCGCATCTAGCCGTCCCTGTACCTCATCATGGGTGCAGGGGCGGCACCCCGCTTGATCGTTATTTAGTAGATCTGATCCGTTACGATTGCTCCTTGATTCATCAAGGATTAGTTTAATATCTGCAATAGTTAGGCCTTACAAAGGGTTGGAGGATCCAGCGGCATGTAGGGTGTAGTTTGCTGCCCCTAGACAGGACGTTCCGAGGATCAACCTAGTGTTGGTTTTTAGGCCTTGTCTAGGGCTGGCTTACGATCACCGTGCGTGAGCGCGAGGCCCAATCGTGAGTAGGATGATCCGATTATGCGGTGAAAACCCCAGATCGTCGTGGATCTCATATGCTTTATCTTGATCAAGCAGGACCACCATATATTCGGCCACCTTGGACGAATCATGGGTGGATTGGCTCCATGAGCCGATTCACAGGACAACCTGAGAGCCGATCGAGGCTCGTATTTAACGTGTACGTGTGTGCCCTGCAGGAAACTAAGCGAGGCATCATCCACACCTTCCTGACCAGGTATAGGTCAGGTGGCACGCCCTTGCAATTTGCATCGGCGCGCGACCAGGAGGCTTTGCGGGCCGTCGCTCGAGGGACCGGGCCAGCCGCAGCCCTAGTTGTTCCCGGCTCTACGGTGTTGACCAGTCACTGCCCGCCGGTGGGTTTCTGACGTCAACAGCGGGCCAGACGAAACGTACGCCAGACGCGAGCAGACACTTTCCGCGTCCGCGCAGCGTCCGCAGAGACGCATCTGAGATGCATATTTGAGCCAGGTTTGCGTCTCCGTGGACGGCCCAATCACTTTGCGTCGCCTCGCTGGAGCAAAATCTAGACGTATTTCCGGTCACGACGGACGAAAACAGTCGCTCGGCGTCTGTTTGCGTCGTGCCACTAGAGATGCCCTAAGTTGTGCGCGCCCAGGGCAAAGGCCGTGCCGCGGTGGTGATCGAGACACCGCGCCGTGACGCGTCTCCCATGGGTTGTTGTATTGTCGATCAGTGGCGTAGCCACGTAGTGACCTGTGTGGTCAACCGCGCGACCACTCAGGTTTTTGGAAAATCATTTGCGTACTTTTATAAATCTTGCAAAAAAATCATATATTTGACAACATAGATTTAAAATGATAACATAGACTTTAAGTTATGACTCCGCCACTGTCGTCGATTCGTCGGTCGTGCGAATAGTTCACTGTGGAGTCTCTGCGCGCGGTGAGAGCGTGATGGAGCTGAACGAACGTTTTGTTTTATTTTGAGTTAGTTTCCATCAATCGGGTCTTCCTGGAGACCGCTACTCTGTTTGTCACTCCATCAGCTACCTTGAATCTGAGTTGAGGAATGTGAGAGATTGCAGTCGATCCACAGAAGAATCAACTCAACTCAACTCAAGCATGTTTGGTTGCCTTTTAGAAATTAAACCTATCTTTTAAAACAAAGGCAAAATCCATTAATCAAGAAGAAAAGGGTCGCCCAATTAATTAACGGAAAACTAGGAAAAAAACCCCATTACGAACACACACACGTCAAAACTCAACCGAGCAAGCGGACCACTCCCAACCACAAAGACTACTACTACACCAATCAACAACCGTTCCCAATGCAACTCCGGCAAACCTCCATCAGGATCTATCAAGCAGCCACATACGTTTTTCTTCTAGATAAAAAACCACTGTTCTTGATTTTGCTCTTAAAAGATTTCTCCTTTAAAATAATAGATCCCACATTCTTGCTTTTATTCCTGATTGCCCGCTCCTCCAGGAGGCAACCGATTGTCTTGCCAGGTCCAGGATCATCAGCCTCCAACCTAGCAACGAAGCCGCAAAACTTTCTTGCGAAGAGAGCCCAAGGAACATGCGCCAACGCACCATGCATAGAAACCTCATCATCCACTGAAACCTCAGGCAACTAAAGGACAACAATGTCCAAACCTCCTCGCTCCACAGAGGCTAACGGATGAGTGGGCTCCAATGGTGGTTGTGTAGGTGCCAAAGGCATCGCCGATGCCTTAGGAGAGTCCATCGTCAAACGCACCATCGAGAAAGGTGAATGGTGCTCTTCACTTATTCTCGTAAGCTCAGGCATGATCTGCAACACCGGACTCACGACCTCAACGATGGCCTCACTTTGCAAGATAACCAGCATAGAAGACCCGCATGACCTACCACGAGGGGAGAAACTGCCAAAGAGGTCAGCCTCACCCCTCGTCTGTGGTACCATCAAGGAGTCCGACCACTTGCCAACTCTATTTATTTTCTTCGATCGAATTTACAACATCGTTGATGGATGAAAAACCTATACTAGAATTGTAGTACTTTCTACAACCAATGTACATCTGATCCTCTCTGTTTGACGCTTATATCTACGAGAACATATCTCATAGCAAGCCAATCCAGAGATGAACATCTCGCACCTCTCCCTCTTCCTTGATACACTGTCGAGTGGATCCAACAACATTGTTAGCTTCTTCGAGCTTCTTACCCACGCCCGCTTCAATGTCTTGTGTAGATTCTAATATACTCTCAAGCCAACATCTTTGATCCAAATGGAAACTCCCCGCCCAACCTCTAAATATCACCCAATTCCCTCCCAAATTATCCCCACAAATTCACAACGAATCTAATTTGGAACACCATACCTTTTTTTAGAGGAGAAGAGTAAGAGAGAGACATGAGAGAATGGGGAGAACGAAAGCGCTCTAATTGACTCAACTAGCAATAAAACTATTCCTTATCTATTTATTTATAGCTAACTTTTTTATCTCATCGCATCTCAACAAGTTTTTGTTGTGTTCCATGTTTATTAATAAGTTTTCCTTAATTATATTATGTATATAGCTAGCAGCATTAACAATTCATGGTGATCATTTATAATAAGCTCCAAATTGGTCATAAGTTCCCATACAACATAACAAGTTCATTGATAGTTTAATATACTCAAACTGAAACTATATTGTGCCGCCATTTTCTGTTACCTAGTTTGGGATGCTTAATACAAGAAAGAAATATGGTGGATTGCACCATAAATTTGGTTAACAAAATATTCTCATATTATTCCACCAATTTATCAATGCTCCTTGATGAGGCATCCGTATATGTATTTTTATGGTATTCTTAAATATGTACACCTAGATATCTGGAGTTTGAGACTACGAAAACAAAGGTGCCACTGGTAAAATTCTAGAGTGTATGTGGTGTCAATTGGTGTTCCGTTCTCGAATCCCAGCGTAAAAAAAGTGAACCACTAAAATTCGGTCCTAAAATCCCATCATTAGGTCTCACTTATCAACAATTCCATTTTAGAAATGCCCTCCAATTTGTAAAGAAATTACCTTCACCTACGATTAGGCCACCTTGAACTTAAAACTGAGCATGTCTCTTAAGTGCTGCGGCTCTTGCTAACCCATATCCAACAAGCGGCTAGGTTTAACCCTTGACGCCTCCTACCTGAAAGGTTTGAGTTGAGCAATGTGGGAGATTGTTTCACCCACGAAAGTATCAACTCAACTCAAGTGATGTTCGGTTGCCTTATAAAGATAAATCTGCCATTTTTTTGTACTAATAGTCAAGTGTTTTGACTCTGTTTTTGTTAGATGGTTTCTAATTTTTTTTCCGGCATGACGATGTTAGCTTGCCAACTCTATCCGTTTTCTTTGCCTGTATTTACCACATCGTCAATGAATGAAACCTTAACTAAAGGAGTTAGGTTTGTTCAGATGAAAAAGTTGTAGCTATCTAAAAGGGGAGCGCTAGGGATCGGATGCCGATCCTGGCTATCGATAGGACCTCTCTATGGCCGTAAGATGGAAGCAGATCGTCCGGTTCACCTACATCAATACATGCGTGGGCCTAACAGATGGCTGGCTTTGATTACTTTCCTTGCTAATAACTGCTTGCAATAAAAATGGTCAATCAGTCAAAAGCTATCCCTGATTTGTAGGAAATAATTTAGGGAAATTACGAGTTGTGTCCAACTAGCGAATACAAAATATAATTAATTTTTTTTGTAGCCAGAGCAACATATTTTTGTGTCACCGAAGCATTGCTCCCAGTTAATGGAAGCGTTGTTTTAAGTGTGCTAAATTGTAGTGTGAGTGCAACTTAATTTTGCTTCCTACCTAGAAATTTTAGCTTTTGTTGGCTAGCGAGATTGCTTCTAAATTTCTAAGATCTGTATTTATTTACAACGAACAAAAGATTCAACAAATATATGTTTGTACCATTATTGCTTCAGGTAGAGATTAGCAATAGTGTCCGCTTCCGATGTCACATTTGTTTCTATTAACATTGCTTCCAAAAAATGCATACATTTTTTTCAAACGAAACAAATGTTTGTTTCTATCATTATTGCTTCCTACAAAGAATGTGATTTGCTTCAAAATAAAATAACTATTGCTTCCAATAATATTAGAATTTGCTTCCATATCCGATAAGAATGGGGTCACAAGGTTTGTGATAATGCCGCAGACCCCCTCTCATGGCACGGCGGACACACCTACAAGATCCTCAAAGCACTAGTGAGAATTGCCAATGACGGCGCTCAACATGCCGGCGAAACCATAGAAGCACATCTCACATGTAGATGAATGTTTTCGCGAAGGAGCATCAGCAAGATCGGAGTGGCAGAGACGAGCAGCAATGACATTCATCAGAGGCACGTCGATGACCTGCAACAACTACCTCATGCCACCGCTGATGGTAACCCTCACTGCCTCCTTGAGTTCCTACACCCATTGGTGAAGGGCACCGAGGTACTAGGAGCAACACACCAGTATGCTTCAGTCGGGGTGAAGAATCACTCGTTCCAGCAATGGTTCTTCAAACAGAAGACCTTGAATAGCATAATCTCAACCTCGATAAGCTCATCCACAATGTTATTGAAGCCAGCAGATAGCACTTCATTAGGAAAAAAAGGTTATCTATAATGTGTTGATTTAAATCATGAATAAAATATATGAGAAATGAAGAAAGCATGGGCCAATGTATTGAAATATAATGTTATTGCCAATTTAAACAACAAATTCAAAAAGGCAAACTTTCATGAAGAAACTAATACATACTATGGAAGCATCAATTTTATGCTATCTCAACATAACTAGTACCACGTAAAAGCTTGGCAGCCTGAAACATAACTAATAGTACGAGGGAAATATTTAAACTACAGTGGTACTGAAAATGGCAATAACAAAAAGAAAAGGAAAGAAGCATGGTTATATGCCGCAAGCTATCTAGACCGAAGAAAAAGATACAGTATATAGAGGAGGCATGGATATTTCGAACCAAGAGATTATTGCTATCTCAACATGAATCATCTCTGAATTGGAAGCATGTAAATTTGAAATTGGAAGCACGAATATTTCTAACCAAGGAATTATTTCTATTCCTAAATAAGAGAGTGGATTTTGTACTTACACACATAAGATATGGGAAGCATAGATATGTCGAAGCATACAGCTCTGTCTCAATATAACCAATCTGTATTGGAAGCATACATATTTCAAAGCATATAGTTCTGTCTCAGTATAATGAATTTGTACTGAAAGCATAAATTGATAAATATTTGGAAGCACATAATTAGTGCTATCTCAGTATAACTCATATTCGTTGGAAGCATATACATTTGAATTGGAATTTCTATGATTGCATCCAACATATTGGTGCATCTTCCTTTGATATACCAACCAATTTCATCCAGAATTATTTGTTTGTCTTGTTAGCTTATACACATCGCATGAAGGCCAAACAAGAATTATTTACTACGAAACGGAGAAGAATTTAGAAAAGAACATTATCTAGGGCCGATGGATCGGCCAACAAGGAAACGAGGACCTCCCATCGCTGCTGGTGTCCCTCAAAGTCGACAGGACGGGATCTACAGTAGGTCGTTGTAATTACCTTATACTGATTCCTGGTGCCGCTTAAGAGATCGAGACTAGTGGAAGCATCTTCCGCTGCTGATCCACCAAGCGCCTCCCATGCTACTGCGCCAGCCGCTGGGAATAAGGGTGCCCCGACGACCGTTCTCCGCGGCGGAACAACGGCATGGGTGTCGGCGCAGGACTCGATCCAGTTGAAGGCGCAGCTCTCGACCAGGATGGCATGTGGCTGCGCGGTAGAGAGAGAAGCGGCGGCGCGGCGCAGCACGGTGGTGAACGGAGCGGCGACGCGGTGGGTGAGAGGAACGGCGAGGCAGCAGATCGATTGGGGAGGATGTGAACTGCACAATTTGGTAACGACCCAGGAATTTCGGGAAGGTGCTGTGTTAACGGAAAAAAAATCGTTGTGAGAAGCAAAGCTGCAGGCGGACCGTGCGATGGAGGAGAATTGGACGGGATCGGATCGGTCCGATCATTTGTTTTTCATCGGACCATGATACATAGTGTTTACCTATCTAAAAAGTCTGTGAAACGGACCTGGGCTCGAACCACACATGTCCCAGTCACGCCTGCAGTCAGTCCTAACACGCAACTGCACTTTAACTGGGCTAAGAGCCCATATACATTCATAAGTAGCCATCTTCGCCGTACGAAAGTACCATGCAATGCACGGGGACGAAACTTGTGATTAACAATCAAAGCAAATTAAGTGAAGTGTCGACTAGTAGCTACACTGACCAACTACTCGTGTTTAATCGACACAAAAGAAAGTGGGTTGTGTAGATGATCCTGAAAGGCGAGTAGTAGTTCCGGTGTTCCTGAGCCACAAATCAAACGAATTATATGCATGCATGCAATGAAGCATGTCCACTTAACACACGAGAACAAACATGTGAGCGCGCGCGTTTTTCTTCCCGGCGAACAGAGAGGCGGCGACGTGCCCGGCTCCGTCATTTTTCTTCTGCCGTGAACGCGCGCGCGAGGCCGAAATCTTGCTCCGACGAGACAGATTGCTTACCACGCCGCACGTTGGGCAGGCACGAAGCAGGCCGGTCGGTCGTGTGTGTGACTATATCCGGAGCACCCCGCGCGCGCGCCACATAGAGAAGGATAGATTGCGGCGAGTATATTTCCATTCCATGCGTTCGGTGCGTTTACTGAATCTTTCGCGGTCAAACGCACGCATCCGCGGCGCTCGCCGTGCGTGCCGCCCTGGTGACGCGTCTCTCATGGAGTCATGATTGTATCGTCTCTCGTGGAATCTGTGCGGTGATAGCGCGATGTAGCTGAATCAACGCGCCCAAAAAAAAAAAGTTAACCATCGTGGCTTCATGGGAGCATTTGTTTTGAGGAATGTGAGATTCAAACCAACTCAACTGGTGTTCATTTGTCTTCTAAAATTAAATATATTTGTTTTCCTAGATGAATAAAAACATTTTCCCAAATTTTAAGAATCTTATAATTAAAATCCAGGGATTTGTCACTTTTGTATGCAAGAACATATCGCAAACCAGGATGACCTACACACGCACAGCTGACACCAACAACTTTCCTCATCTCTCTCGATACCCTGCCGAGTCAATCCCACAACACATTGGTACTAATTACTCACGCCCGCATCGAACCTCTAATCTACCCTCGAGCAAAAGATCTTCGGTCCAAATGGAAACACACCCTCCAACCTATAATATCATCTAATTCTGAACTCAACCTGGAGTCCCCAACCCTTTTGGAGAGGAGGAGAGTAAGAGAGGGAGATAAACAGAACCCGAAAGAATCAAAAATTTCAAGGTGCCACTGTTGACTCAATTCACAATTCGGGTGTTGCATATTTATCTATTTATACTTAACTTTTTTTATCTCATCGCATCTTAGCGAGTTGTTAATGTATGTTGTTTTATCGATATGTTTTTTTTATGTATTATACATGTAGCTAGCTGAATTAACAACTCAAAGTGACCATTCATATTAATGTCCAAATTGGTCATAAGTTCCCACGTATGATTACAAGTGCATTGTGCTTCCGTTTTGTATTACCTAGTTTGAGATGTTTGAATAAAATTGTGGTGGATTGCACCATAAATTTTGGTAGGAAAAATATTTTCATACTGTTACACCAATTTATTCATGCCACTTGATGATGCGTTTTATATGTATCTTTTTGTGATATTTTGAAATACCTACACAGAGATATTTGGAGTTTGTAACTATGAAAACGTAGGCGTAACTGGGGAAATTCTAGAGTGTTTGAAGTGTCAATTAGTGGTATGTCCTCGGATCCCAGTGTAAAAAGTGTCAACCATTAGAATCGGTCTTCAAATCATATCATTATGTCTCATTTCTCAGATAATTCATTTTAAAATTGACCTCCAAATTTAGACAAATTGCCTCTCCTCATACCATTAGGCCATGTTGAACCTAAAAATGAGCATGCATGGCCTCTAAGTGTTGCGGCTCTAGCTATCTCGTATCCAAAGGAGGCTAGGTTTAACCCTTGAAGCCTCATATCTTCATTTCATTGAGCAAGTCCTACCTCGTTGATGTATCTCACACCATCTTGGTTTCTGTCCTGACCATGTCCTCTGTTACCTACCATCACCGTCGCGCACCAGCAACATCTACCTAGCTCCTATGCCAGTAGATTGACACGGTTTCCCGTGCGTATCAATGTGGATATACACGTATCCTTGCCCCATGTCGTGTCACGGTGGACTTCTTCAAGTGTTGTCCATTTTTCATGCGTTAGCTCTAGATTGCTGATGTTGGTGAATTTGCCTTCAGTTGGTCCACTAAAAAAAGCTTGCATCAACGATGATTGAGTGTAAGTGCTTATTCTTCTATATTGCTTCACACGCCATTGATTGCGACACCTTTTCCTTCCTCATCGATAGTTGTAGTAAGCGGGAGATCCATGTCGTCGTCTGTAACTCTCCACACGTCTTCTTGGGGACTCCTACTCTGTTACAACCTCGAAGCTTTGAGATGAGGAAGGTGGGAGACTGCACTCGAGCCGTAGAATCAACCGGAGTGATGTTTTTGGGCCTTCTAAATTAAATCTATTTTTTATGGTTGTCAATTTTTTATGTTTTCTTTTGTTAGGATGGTAGCTAATTTTTGTGACATGATCATCTTAGCTTGCCAACTCTACTTTATTTTTTAGACTCGGCTAATATTCTATCAACATATAATTAAAATAATTCTAGGTTAGGTGACATCATCTATTTCACGTGCAATTTATGTGCTACCCCCGTCCATAAAAAAGTTCTCAATTTTGTAAAAATATACATGTATTTGGGCTTGTTTTAGTACGTAGATACATGCAAATTTAGATAAAAGTTGAGATATCCCTTTATGGATGGAAGGAGTATAACTAATCTTTTTTTGTTGTTGTAACTACAACTTCATGTGCAAATCTGACACATGAATCAACATACGAAACCACTAATTTAAAGTTTCAACAAGCTCTAACTTAATTCTCGATCAACCTAGATCAAGCAAAACCGTTATTTTCTTCACAGGTATTTAAGCAAAAATGGTGTGATACTCCTCCGTTGCATATTAGGTGTCGTTGATTCAGACGTATCTTGAATGGAAGGAGTAAATATTACAGTACACTTGAACTTTCTTTACCAACTCCTGCATCTTCTCTTCGCAAGAGCACACAATGATGAGGGCGGCGAATGTGATGTGAGTGAAATACCTGTGGCAGGTCAATAAATTTAGATGCATTTTTGCTTAAATTTATGACAAGCCTTTACGGCTTGCTTACCAAGGCATGCATGTGGCGGACCGCGGCCGTGCGATGATGAATTCGTCGGGTACGACCCATGCGCTGGCCAGATCCATCGATCTATACTTTGATGCATGTTTTCACGTTTTACTTGATGTCGATCTCATCTCAACAAACTAAAAATGAATTGCACGGACTCCAGAGGCTCGCCTGGACCTGGCTACACTTTTGCGATTCGACCCAACTAACAACAAACAAGCTGTCCTTCGAATGAATGCATTTAGCAATACGGAAGGACAGGTACGTTCAGTAAACACTGGGCAGTGGACAATGCTTTGCTCCCTACCGGATACCTGACTGTGACAGTTGAAACTTACAAGTATAATAATTCGAGTGACAAGCATAATAATTCGAATAATTTTTTTGACATGATAATTCCAATAAATGAAAGTTCATTTCCAAGTGGAAAACTTCTGCTTTCTCTGTTACTAAACTAGATGATACCCCACGCGTTGCAGCGGTATCTTTTAGAAATAAATTACTAAACTCCAGAAATGCTCAAAGCTCATACGAAAATTATGTAGTACATGCTGAAAAAAATCCTCCAAATGCTCCATTGGTCTTTTCATTGCCAACATAAACATGATGTAAAAGCGGGCAGCTTTTTGGTACTATGTATGTTTTTTTCATATGTAAATAATTATATTCAAACTAAATGAGATGTTTATAAGATATTGCAATCTCAATATAGTACGATCAGAAAGAAAGTGCATGGAGTACACAAATAATTGATAGTAAGCGTGTGTGTGCACTCACAGCCTTCAAGACGTACACATTTATAATTATATAAAAAAACAGAAGGAAATACATGTTAGAATGAGAACTCAGGATATGTCAAATTCAAAGCCTTTGGCTATCCTAAATGTAATAGAAGAAAAAAAAAGGAGGCATTCGAACAATTGATCAATATTTTCTATTGATCCTATCATGCAGAGTTTGTTTTTGGTTCCAAATGAACCGTGTAAAAAAGATCCATTGAAGTAGACAAATTCAACCTAATAGCAATTTGGAACAGGCACTCTCTGCGTCACAAATAGCTGCATTTACTTCCCGCATCTTATAAAACACCAGCTGCCTGAAGTTCTGCATGGTAAAAAAGAGCATAAAACAAAGCTCGGAGGAAAAGAATGAATGCATAGCAATTTACCCTGGTTACAAATACGAATAGATGAAGTAGGATCAAGAAACAAAGCATCTATCATATTTTCTCAAAAAAAGAATATCTTCTATCATATGTGAAGCAGCTGAACCGATGCAACTTCCATCTGCGATAAAAAAGGCAGAACAACACATCACCTTTTAGCAGAAATATCTAACATGCTTCTTCCATGTATGAACCACATTACCATGTGGTCAAAAGAAAACGAAGTGTACCAGACTACTGCACTCCAGTGAGCGGAGATATCCGAGAAGAGTGAAGCTGAATTCGTGGCAAAAGGCTGGCTCACTGTTATATGTCAACTTACATACCTTCTGTAGATACCTGACGCTATATAGGCCTGTTAACTGGGGCTGTACATTGTCTTCCAATTGCATGTTACTTAAGCTAATGATGTCTAGCTCTGATGCTCCATAGAAGCCCACCATCGAGTCTGCAGATTAGTGTCATACATAGTTCGTAATTTTTAATACTACTAATAAGGCTGAAGCTCATGAAGATGATTGTAGCAGGGAGAACCTGACCTTTGAATGTCTGAGAATGTTTTGGAAAAGGGTATAGCGGGAATACGGCATGTACTGAAATTCAGATAACATGTGGGAAGAAACGTACCAGAACCCAAATACAACGCCATGAGTGAGGGCTCGCCACTGGTGGAGTTAGTCCACGCTGCCAGGGATTTGATTAGTCGCGAAACGTACGTGTACTCAGGAAGATGCCATTCCGGTGTGCAAATTTTATGCCATCCTGCAAAACAAATTTGGATAGAAGAACATAGAGATTCGTGAGGGAGTAGTGGGTTGAGCAGGGCAACAGCGCCCCAACTCCCGGTTGCAACGGTGGTGATAGCCTCCATATCCAGCTTGCTACCCTTGGTGGCCATGGCGGCAAGCCGTCCGCAGATTAGTAGCGTGGTCACGATGGAGTCATAAAAAGGTAAGGATGGGAGTGTTGTTAATAAAACGATAATTAAGGTGGGGAGTGGAGGGTGCCGTTACTGGAAGATAAAAATTTAGGAGATCTTAATCACATGAAATTTATGGCAATGAAGCCGGCCACGGCAGCGGAGAACACTAACGAGAAAGACGAACGGCGGCCGCACTTCTCTTCCAGTACCTCGTTCAGCCCAAGGACGCCCAGCCCACGTACCAAGAAAGGAAGCCCATGCAATATGGAGAGGCAGGGAGCGATCATAGAACACGCATCGTGTCTGCTCTCAACAAACGGTGTGCGCGGGCGTATAAGAGATGACGTGGACGCACGACATGCCAGCAAAATCAGCTAGTGGGGTGCTCCTATTTAGAGATAAAAGATATATGAACTTTCTGGTGGTTCAGTTTGAGCTGCCATGGAGAGGAGAGAGTACTTAAGAAATGTTAACTACTACTGCCACTCTACCAGTAGGATTTTACATGAAAATGGAACTTTCAACTCGGACTTATTAAGCTTCGATATCGTCAGGATGAAAGTTTCTATACCCAGACTACTGTTGGTCTATAAGTACCTCGATATAACTCAATTGTCACTACCTGCAAGCCTGCAAAGCCTGTGAGGAACTTTAAGTACCATAATGCTAGAAAGTAAACTGACACCAACATAGACAATGTGGTGTTTGGGGCCTCTTTGTAGAATGAGCCTACTGACGGGCTCGGCTGGCTAAGTGTATGACTTCTACTTTATTGTTACCCCAGGGGCCTGTTAATAGAATTACTTCAGATTGAGCCTTCTCACTTGGTAAGGGATACATAATCTCGTCACCAATGGTTTTGTCGTTTCTTTCTAAATCTATGTAATATAAGTTGTGTTATACTCTGCGACAGTCCCAGACTATTGACCCAGAGACTTAAAATCAAGTCCTTGAGAGCCTACATTAATTTAGCAAGTAAAATGAGCACAAATAATTTAGGGGAGAAAATGGAATATTTCCTTCAAAAAATAATCTTACACTTGACCAGTCATGGGCTCTCATGGCTCGTAACCAGTACTTTACAATTATACTATCTGTTCCATTTAATTTCATCTTACAGAGCTTCACAGTTTCACATTATTACACACAGAAGAACCAACAATGGTTCAGGCAGCCAAGCAGGTAGAAATCATCAAATTGATATACTCACCCATATACCAATACCCTTGTATATACTTCCCACACCTGCATCTAATGACCTGGTTGTTGCTGCTCCCACCTAAGGTCCTCTGAGAACTGCATCATAGCGGCTCTTGGATCGCCATCTGTGACGGACAAATAGTACTCAGCAGTTCCATCGTCAACATGCAAGCTTCGCTTCACTGACTCCAGGATCCTTTTGCTACGTTTTTTGCCAGCTGCGGCGTTTGCTAGGGACTCCGCGTTTCCAGTTGGGTGGCCCTCGGGATAAAATACTGCAACCTCTCTCTTTGAATTGTGATCCATCTCAATGTAGCATGTGCTACCCAGCAGAATTTCTGGATCACTGATTGGTATCAGAAGCCTCTCCCTCGAGTAGATACCATGGTCACTCATCATGTTGTTGAACCGTTTAATGTCAGTCACCTGCTTGCAGTTCACAGAATATCAAAGACAGTTTGATGAAGAATAGAGAAGGTTGCTCACAACTGTACAACTTTGGGAAATTGTGAAAACATTTGCTTCAATGTTACAAATTTGCAGCATTCATAAATAAAGTATTGTAGTTGAGAATACAGATTGTTTTCATATTTTAATTGCATTGGAAGCTTCACCAAGAATAGTAGTCCAACAAGTTTGAACATGCACATGGTGGATGTTTAGGATTAAACTCTATATCAGTAACAGGTAACATCAGAAAGGTTATTAAAATGTATTCTACATCAGTCACCCAAACCAAAATAAGTTACTATGGCGAGATCATGGAAACCAAACCTTTTCTTCGACTGGCCTGTGTAGATAGGGTTCCTAGTTTTAGAGGGGATGCAAAAGATCTAGTTGCAGTAGGGATGGTGATCTGGGCTATACGTAAATCTAGAGATGATGCCTGTTTTCGTAACTTTTTCTTTATGATCCGACAAATATGGTGGCCAAGATGTGGCTTATCGCCTCAATTTTTGGGCTGAAATTCACAGACCCGGCTTAAGAGAAATGCAGCGCACAGGAGCAAGCTTGCTGCAGTCCTGCTGCAGGTTGCGGTTGAAGTCTTCAGTTGCCGGCGTGGGTGCGCACCAATACTAGTCAGGATCACTCGGTGAGATGTGGCAGGGTTGGAAGTCCTGAGGCAACAAGAGGTTGGGACTTTGGGACTCTTCAGCCTGAGCGACCGTTGTTGTCTTGGGTGTATCTTCTTTTGGTAGTACTGTTAGTGAAAAACTGTTGTAAAAAGTTTAAACTGTGATGTTAATGTTACCCAGCTTGGATAGACACTTAGACAGGGAGGTGTGACAAGAACTTGAAAACCTTTGTATTATCAATTTCAGAAGTGAAACAGGGGGTGGAACCTCTAGTTTTGAAAAATGGTAACCGAACCATAAGAAGTAACTCTAGTATTTTGATATCTAACAGAGTAAGTCCGCAATACACCACAGCCTTATTATCAGTTACGACATTAATTTTGATGGATACAACAATTGTGTAAATGGCTAATGAGCATTTACAAACATTGTGGAAGTAGCACATCTATTTTCAAACGTCGTAACATGAACAATATCAGACATAGCCGACAATGGAAACATGATAAACAATGTAAATGACAATGGTGACGAGTTCCTCGACACTGAGAATTGAGGTGATTGTCTTCCGGGATCACAATTATTGTCATTATGCTGGAAAAGGTGGTCACAAATTATTTTAGTGATTTGACACTTCTGCTCATTTCATGTTAGACTACATGCTCCACAACTACTATGGTGAGTTTTATAGCTATTCCAGTTCCACTAGGCACTAGCTCTACCCTCCGGGATAAGAAAGTACAGTCTTGCGCCATAGATCATGTGGCAATATTATCGACTTCGATACTATTACTGATCCTTCAATTCCAGTATTGGATTGGTGCTGCTTTCTGAGCAGGTAACTGCTGCATCCCTACAGCTGATCCAAGTTAGTGCTTCAGCTTTCTGTTGAGAACTTGTTTCCATATCCTCCAGAGCTCCCAGGCGACACCGGGGGCTCCCCCGCCGCCGCCCCAAACCCTCCCCACCGGCCTCCCCCCTCGCCGCCGCTGCCGCCGGCCCTTGCCGCGGCGGCGGCGGGCCCTGCTGCCAAAGGTGGCATGGGCTTCTTCCGTCGTCTGGAGGCGCAGGTGGAGGGCTGAGGCGACTGGGACGTCGTCGGCCAGCTCGCCGGCGCATGGAAGCCGGGGCGGCGGCCCCGGGGGCGGTGGCGGTCTCTGCGCCGGTGCTGCTTCGGCGGAGGTCGGGCGGCGGCCGGCTGCGGGTGGTTTTTCGATCTGGGGCTCCCCAGATCCGTTTTGGGGGTGGGCTCGCCGCCGGCCCCTCGGCGTGGCTGCTGCCCTTTGGCGCGGCCGGGGCTGGATCTTGGCCTGGAAGGGCCCGATCTGGGCCTGGGCGGGGCGGATGCTCGCCGGCGCTGGCAGGCCGGGGCGGCGGCCCCGGGGACGCGGTGGTGGAGGGTTTGGGGCGGCCGGCTTCGCCTCGGCACGGTGGTTGTGCGGAGGACGGCGGATCTCGGTGTGTCTCGGCGCGGCGGTCGCGTGGAGGCTGCTCCCAGCTTCGTCGGTGTCCCGGTGGCCGCGGTGGGCCACTGCGTGTGGCAGGCTGCCTTTGTTGGCACCTGCAAGCCCATGGCAGAGGTGAGCCATGGTGCTTGGACGGCGGCGCGGCGGCGCGGCTGGTGGACCGGGCGTTTGTTTCGCAACGTCCCGGGGACGGCGGCAGGTTTGGCATGAGGAGCTGGCCTACCGTGCGTGGAGGCCGGAGCGGCGGCTCCGGGAACAAGGCGTGTTGCTGGTATGCCCTGGCTGCGTGGGCGGCAGGGTATGTCTCCGTGGCGTGGGCGGCGCCCCTGTTGCGGTGGTTTGTGCTCGTCCGGGTTTGGGCTGTCTTTGACAGTGGCGGTGTAGGTCTCCGGACGAAAGTCTTGCCCGACTTGGTCGGTGCCGGCAACGACACGCTCGAGGGCGCCGTTCTCCTCCTTGGAGGCGTTGCCGTGGAGTCCTCACACACCTCCGCCTAACATTCCGGGGTGAAAACCCAAATCCAGCTGCGCTGGATTGAATGACGGCGGCGTCTTTGGACGTCGTGACCTCCTTGGAGGCGTCATTTTTTGGAATGTTTGGGAGCCACCTCCGGGTTTGCCGGACTACTGCTTGGGTCGACGTTTTCGTGTGTCGTCGGTGCGCGAGTGCCGCTGGCTTGCTTTGCGGCCTGCCTCACCCCTCGAAGCTTGAAAGGCCTAGCCGTCTCTCTCGGCTCTGACTTCCTTTCCAGGGACGTGGACCGGGCAGTCGCGGCGCTCGCTGTTGCCGTCGTGCTGGTGCCATTCGGCGGCGCTCCAGACCTGGTTTATCCAGGTCGTGTGGCCAGGTGTGCGGGTTTTTGCCGGTTTTCCCAGAAAAACTGTGCCGTGTGTGGTTTTCTCTTGTCTGGTTTTCCTTATAAACCGGACACGGTGTTGTGTTTGTATCGGTTTTCGGCCAGTTTCCTTATAAACTGGCCAAATTTCCCTCTTCTTAATGAAAAGGCAGAGCTCCTGCCGGTTGCTCAAAAAAACAAAAAAAAAAGTATTGGATTGGTGCAGACACATGGGAGGATTCAGCAAAGAAGGGGAGGAGGACACCGACGATACCTGGACGGAGTACTTGACCGCGATGCCGGGGACGGAGTCGGAGCGTCGGACGGTGTGCGAGAGCGCGAAGCGGCCGAGGGAGGCGGCGCGCCAGAAGGCCCTGGTGGCCGGCTCGCCAACGACGCGGCGCACGCCCCAGGGCGCGCGGAAGGCGGCCTCCAGGACGGCGCGGTCGGAGGCGACGGCGTGCCACTGGCGGCAGACGCAGGCCGCCCGCGCGACGTCCGCGGGCGAGAGCCGGTGCAGGACCGCCCGCAGGAGGTCGCCCGGGAGGTGCTGCGCGTTCATCGCCTCCGGATCGGACGGTGCGGAGGGGTTGGTGCGGGAGAGGCCGAGGTCGGCGGCGGGGTTCATGGGGATCGGGGAGAGGAGGGGCGAGGGAGGCTCGCGGTGGTGCTGGAGGTGGCGGGTAATCGCGTGGGTGGACGGTGGTGGTGGCGCCGTGGTTGGGGATTGGGGATGGGGATGTGGTGGTGAAGAGCGGTGCGTGCACAACTCGCGGACCTCACCACCGCCGCCGCGCTGCACCGTAGAATGCCGATTCCTGCACGCCTTGCGCTATCACAATTTTTCTCCACGAAATAATACCAAACAGTCTTTACTGTATTAATTATTGAAGTTGAGGATGGTGTATCACTTTAACATTAAACATTAGAGAAATCATAACCGTAGCTCGCTAGAAGAAATCATCCCACGTCGCTTAGCAAAAATAGAAACTTATTTAATGCATATAAAGTTAATCGCCACAATCAAGGAAATAGATCATCACACGCCGTTCAGAGAAAATAAAACATGCAATGGAACTTGTTTAACATTGTTCCCACGTTCATGGTTAAGGAAAGCTATTAGATCTTGCAATCAACAATTATTTCGTTTCAAAATAATTCCTTATTTTTCTCAACCAGTCAAGGAAGGTTTTCCTAAGTTACTAACCACGTCAATCAATGTACGACGAGTCGACGATGACGTCCCCGAGGAGCAGCCCTCGGTGTATGACGATGAGCTCTAGAGGCACCTCAACGGGCTGCTCGTCCTGTACGGACCTCGTGCATGAGTCTTTTCGATGGCTGATACCCTAGGTGTCGGTCGTTGCGTGGACTAATTTCTCTTTGGTGTTTGGTTTGCAGTTACGCGGTGGATGTGAGTATGTGACTGTGGAGATTGGAGAGGACGAAACATACTGATCAAGCACAAGCGGCTCATAGAGCTGGACAAAGATTTGGCCTAATGGCCGGCTTTTCGTGGGGCAGGCCATTAGGTTTTCTAGCTTATGGTACTCTAAAAGTAGAGGTTCATTGTTGTTGTGATATGTGCAATTATACACATAGTAAGTTATTATTATAGACGGAAGAGGAGGAAAGATTTTATCATTTTATATAGTAACAAGTTGCTGGTAAGTGCTTTCTGTTGGGGGGATGCCCCCGGTATGCCAAAGGCATGCCAAACCGGATGGTCTTATCCATCAAGATACCGGTTTAATATTTATACCGGAGCTCAAAGATGAGAGTTTGGCTAAGTAAGGCTAAGCCGGTATCCCCAAGAGGGGTATACCGAGACCGGATAGAAAGGATGCCGGAGACCGGAAGGAAGAGCATGTCGGCAGGACCAGTCAAAGATTCTCTCCGGAGCTAGAGGACAAGGATGAGCTAAGCAAGGTGGCTTTAAACGGAGGCCTGACGACAAAGAGGAGGATGACGGTCAAAGAAGCCGGAGGACGTCAGCCTCCCTGTTTAAAGAAGACCCCGACGTCATCTATGATTAAAGTAACTTTATAAAGTATCTTTGTAAAGTAGTTTGTCTAGTCAAAGATGCCATTAGGGTTTCTTGCCCTGTAAGCCACCCTCTCCCCTATATAAGGAGAGGGGGAGCCCCATTCATACGCGCCATAGAGAGAGAAACCTTGTAAGCTCAAACCTGTAACCTGTGGAGATCAATGAAGATAATGATCTAGAGCGAGTTCTTTCTTGTGTCTTTCTTCTTCAACCTCTGGCCTTGGCCAAGTTCTTGAGGAAACCATCCGGAAGTTCATCCCGTCTAGTCATAAACCCTCCCCCGAATCCTCTAGCGTCCATTCGGCCCCAACATAAGCCATCCTATGGCATCTGTTTGTTCACCACGACGACAGTTGGCGCCCACCGTGGGGCATGAAGTGGCGCTTGCTGGAGTTCATATTCGGGCGGGCATCCTCGACATCAACGGCGAGCGCACGGTGTCCGCGCTCGTGCAACGCATCTACAACATGGACTTCATCAACGACAACGCAGGCTGCTTCGCCAACGGCGGCAAGTTCCCGCAGAATGGCCGCACCATCGAGTTCGGCAGCCTCCGCGTCTATTTCGGCACCGTCCCTGTGCGCCAGCGCCTCTCGCCGGTGCTGGTGGCGCCGGATCCGCCAAGGTGGCTATGTGCTGGCCGCGCCGCCGGCAGCGTGGAGGTCATGATGGCTGGTGCGGTCAACACCGGCAAAGGAGCGGTGGAGGAAGGAACCGAACGTGCGGCATCGACCCGCCCGGCAAAACCGCCGCTGGAGCGTGACGCGGCGTCGCGGGAGCATCTTCAGCGCCACCGGCAACCCCTCTTCAGCGGCGATGCACACGCTGGCCACGCCCATCGCGCAGAACATCGACCCGGCAAAGGCTCAGGAGGAGCTGGAGGCCACGCGCAAGGCGTTGCTTACCGGTGGCGCCGACATCATCCGGGCGCAACGCGAGCTGAACCTAACCCTACGTGAGTACAACGCAGCCCATGGCTTTGCTTCAGTTAGTGCTCATGCTGCTAGGATACCGGAAAACCGGCTTAAGGCTCGTAATCTAGATCAGGATTTGCGCAAAGAAGTTCTTGCCGGCAAAAGTGCATCTGTATCTGTGAGCATTGTAGAAAAGCCTAAGTACAGTAGCCCGGATAAAACTATAAAAGCCGCTAAAGCTGCAATAGAACTATGTGAATCTCTTTCCGGAGACGAGTTGGCAAAACATCAAGAGCGTGTTAAAGAGCTGCTGAAAACTATCGAGCAGCAGAATGCTGAGCAGCTAGCTAAGCTGAACGAGGCAGTGGCCTCAAAATCCGCGCGTTCAACAAAGAATGCCGGAAGCAAGTCCCATGGGCAGGCTTCGTCCCATCCGGACAAAAGAAGGAAAGAGAAAAGAACGCACGGCAGATGATGTGTATGATCCGGTCCTTGCAAAAGCAAAGCGGGCAACAAGATGCCGGTAGAAAAAGCCAAGGGGCAGATCGGGGCTACGCCAAGGAGGCTATGCCGGAAACAATCATGCCGGTAGATATGAAACCGGGCAAAATTATCGAGCTGCGGCGTATGTCGATGAAGAAATGCCACCACGAGGTACCGGCAGGCAAGAGCCGCGGAACCGAAAGGATATGGCGAATCGACTCCGAGGTGGAACGAACCAAAGCCCGGAACCCTTTGGGGGAATGGCGGGAAAGATACACTCTGTCCAAGCCAGGATGCGAGGCACGGCTGGACAGAGTGTATCTTTCGAGATGATTGAATCTGGGTCCTCCTGGCCCAAAGTGCTTTGGCCCACGAATCATGAGAGAAGAGCCACCGGTACGCAATTTCCAGTTGCCCGGGATACAAAAACATATGACGGCACAACTAAGCCGAAAGATTGGTTGGCGGACTATGTCACTGCTGTTTATGCTGGAGGTGGAGTAAACCGGCGTTGGGCGGTAAGAATCATACCGTCCTACCTGGTAGGACCTGCGCGGATCGGCTTAACAACTTACGGCAGGAAGCATTAATGGATGGTTGGACTTTGAGGAAGCTTTGTGAGCAACTTCAGTAGCACTTACAAGAGGCCAAACCGGCCCCAACAGCTTGCGCTGTGCCAACAGCGTGCAGGAGAAACAGACCGGGATTATCTCACCCGGTGGAACTCAATGAGAAACACGTGTGAAGGAGTGATTGAAGCACAAGCGATCGCTTGGTTCAGTCAAGGATGCCGGAGGGGATCACCACTGTGGCAAAGGCTGCAGAGGAATATGCCAAGCACATTGGCAGAAATGATGCGAGTGGCGGAAAATTATGCGTTGGGAGACCCAATGCAACCGGCAGTACAAGCTGAGCCGGAGCAGTCGAATCCGCAGCAGACAGCAATACCGGGACAACCGGAACAACAAAAGAAGAGAAGATTTCCCGGATCGAAGGTATGCACCAGCAAGTTGCTCTGTGCAAAGATATGATGCGGCGGCAGAGACGAAAACCGGATCGCAGCCATGGGCGGGTCCTAAAGGTGGGTCGAAAGAAACCCTGGGGCCAGAAAAAGAATCGGCAAGAACCGTGAAATACACCATGGAAGCCGCCATGGATCAACCTTGCCGGTGGCACACGCCGAACCCGGATCACCCATCAAACCATCTGACGAAGGATTGTTCTTGGACTAAGTACTTAATGCAAAAGGGGCGTGAAGGATGCGCAAGGACAAGGGTGCGCCACAATGTTGCCGCCGCCGCAAGATATGCTGCGCCAACAACAACTACCACCACCACCACCGCTTACTGGAGCAAATGCTTTACCGGTACAGCCTCAGCCAAACAGGCAACAATACCAGCAAGTTAACCGGGTGGAGGAGAATCGTGATCAACCACCTCCACCGGCACCTTTGGGCCGGAATGTTTACGAAGACCCACATTTGTGCATGGTTGTCTTTGTCACCGAACCAACCGACAGGCAGAGCGTGCATCGCCGTTCCATGGAAGTGAACGCGGTGATGCCGGCAGTACCAAAGTACATGTTATGGTCAGATCAGGAAATCACCTGGTCGTTCAAGGATCACCCCAAAATCATGCCGAACCCGGGCGGATACGCTCTTGTAGTGGACCCAATCATGAAGGGGCCGGAAACTCGGGTAAAGTTCAGCAAGGTGTTGATAGACAACGGCAGTAGCATAAACATCATGTACAAGCATACCATGCGTACACTGGGCATAACAGAGAATATGCTGCAGCCAACTCACAACTTTCCATGGGATCGTGCCGGGCTTGTCTTGTGCTCCAATAGGGAAAGTTCGGGTGGATGTATCGTTTGGAGGACGTGACAATTGTCGTGTTGAAAACATTGAGTTCGAGGTGGTGGACTTAGATAGTCCTTACCATGCATTGCTGGGAAGACCGGCATTGGCAGCTTTCATGGCCTCAACCCATACGGCTTACCTCAAGATGAAGATGCCGGCACCTCGTGGACCCTTGACCGTGGTGGGAAACTATAAAGTCTCGATGGAAACCGCTTCCGCCGGATCAAACCTGGCAGAATCGCTGGTGATAGCGGAGGAAAAGAAAAGAATGCAAACTGTTGTTGCGGCTCAGTCCTCAAAGTTGAGCTTAGCGGCAATGAGTGGAAACTTGGCCTCACCGGCATTCAAGCCGACAAACGAGACAAAGGACATTGTGCTGGATCCGGCTTACCCAGAGCGCACCGTTCGTATCGGTGCCGGCCTCGTCAAGCATAGGAAAGCGCTCGTCGGCTTCCTCCGTGAGAATCGGAACATTTTTGCCTGGTCTACTGATGACTTGGTAGGAGTTTCGAGGGAGCTGGCTGAGCACTCTCTAAACGTCCGGAAGGATGCCAAGCCGGTGAGACAACCTTTGCGCCGGTTCGCGAAGATAGGAGGAAAATCATTGGAGAAGAAGTGACAAAGCTGTTGGTTGCCGGTTTCATCGTGGAGGTCACGCACACAGAGTGGCTGGCTAATCCGGTGATGGTCGAGAAGAAAAAAGATGAGAACCTGGAGGCACAAGCTCCGAAGGTGTGGCGCATGTGCATCGACTACACCAACCTCAACAAAGCTTGCCCAAGAGATCCTTTCCCTTTGCCCCGAATCGATCAAGTGATTGATTCTACTGCTGGGTGTGAGTTGTTGTCTTTCCTGGATGCATATTCCGGTTTCCACCAAATCCCTCTGAAAAAGGAAGATCAAATAAAAACTGCGTTCATTACCCCGCACGGGGCTTATTGCTATGTTACAATGCCTTTTGGTTTGCGCAACGCTGGTGCAACGTACCAGCGCTGTATGCAAAAATGCTTGTTCGATCAAATCGGAAAGAATGTGCAAGTCTATGTGGACGATATCGTGATAAAAACTAAGGTAAAAGACACCTTAATCGATGACATCCGGCAAACATTTGACAACCTAAGACGGTTCCGGATGAAACTCAATCCGGCAAAATGCACTTTCGGTGTCCCTGCCGGTGCTCGGTTTCCTTGTGTCAAGCCGGGGGATTGAGGTGAATCCGGTAAAAATCCGGGCAATAGAAAGAATGACAATACCGCGAGAACTCAAAGATGTGCAAAAGTTTACCGGAAGCTTAGCATCGCTAAGCCGGTTCATAAGCAGGCTGGGAGAAAAGGCCTTGCCGCTTTATGCCCTAATGAAAAAATCTGATACTTTCGTCTGGACCACTCAGGCAGACGCAGCATTTAAAGAGCTAAAAACATGCTCGTTACCGCACCAATTTTGGCCTCACCTTTAGAAAGGGAACCTATGTTGCTCTATATAGCGGCAACAAACCGGGTGGTTAGTGTTGTGGTTGTGGTAGAAAGAGAAGAGGAAGGAAAAACCGTGCAAAGGCCGGTATACTACCTGAGCGAGGTGCTCTCCTCCTCAAAACAGAACTACCCGCACTTCCAAAAGATGACTTATGGCGTGTTCATGGCCGCCACGAAGCTCAAGCATTACTTTGAGGAGCACCCCATGAAAGTGGTGAGTGAGGCACCCATTTCCGATATCATGGGTAACAAGGACGCCAGCGGCCGGATTGCAAAATGGGCAATTCAGCTATCACCATATGTACCGGTGTATGAAAGAAGAGATGCCATAAAATCGCAAGCCTTAGCTGATTTCTTGGTCGATTGGGCGGAGGTGCAATACAAACCGCCAGAGCACAAGATAGAATACTGGAAGATGCACTTTGACGGATCCAAACTCAAGGAGGGTCTGGGTGCCGGTGTGGTACTCACCTCACCTAAGGGAGATCACCTCCGGTATGTTCTACAAGTACACTTCAGGGCATCAAACAATGTCGCTGAGTACGAAGCTCTGATACATGGGCTTAAGGTCGCAAAAGAAATCGGAGCGCTCCGGATCATTTGCTACGGCAATTCAGATCTGGTGGTGCAGTGTTCGGAGATTGGGATGCAAAAGATGCCAACATGGCTTCATACCGGTTTCATGTGCAAAAGATTGCCGGATTCTTCGAAGGGTGTGAATTTCACCATGTGCCGCGCGCTGAAAATGAAGCCGCAGATGCTCTATCCAAGCTAGGCTCGTCGAGGCAAGAAATTCCTCCCGGAATAGCCTTGGCACACTTAAGAGTTCCATCAATCAAACCAAGTCCGGAATCGGAATCAATTTTTGTACCGGAATCGCATGTAGTGCCAGTGGACATTGATGAAGGAAACCGGGGACTCTTTACACTCGGGGACTGCTCGCGACCGGGGGCTCCAGGTAAGCTCGGGGCTGCGGCACCCATACCGGAGAGGTAACGCTCGTGGACAACATGGACATAGACATGCCGGTGTTTGTGGTTAGAGAAGCGCCATCTTGGGTTAAACCTATTAAGGAATTCCTGATCAACGGCACCTTGCCGGTTGACGAAAATGAATCCAGAAGGATACAGAGGAGGTCCAAAGCTTACACCATCATCAATGGCGAGGTATACAAGAGAAGTGTTACCGGTGTCCTCCAAAGATGTGTGGAGCCGGAAGAAGGAAAAGAAATGCTTGAGGAAATTCACCGAGGAGAATGCGGGCACCACGTCAAGGGCGCTGGTGGCAAAAGTGTTCCGGCATGGGTTCTATTGGCCAATGGCTTTGGAGAATGCGGAGGATATGGTAAGAAAATGCAATGGGTGCCAGAGGTACGCCAAGCAAAACCATACCCCAGCATCCGGTTTAAAAACCATACCGCTAACTTGGCCATTCGCTGTCTGGTGCCTGGACATGGTTGGACCATTTAAAACCGCAAGGGGAAACATGACCCACATCTTGGTAATGGTGGATAAATTCACCAAGTGGCTGGAAGTGAAGCCTATCGCAAAATGTGATGGCCACACAGCGGTAAAGTTCCTAAAAGATGTAATTCTGCGGTATGGATACCCGCACAGTATCATAACTGACAATGGCTCAAACTTTGCTCAAGGAGAATTCAAGCGATTTTGTGAAGACAAGAACATCCGGTTGGATTTGTGCTCAGTGGCGCACCCACAAGGCAATGGCCAAGTTGAAAGAACGAATGCTTTGGTACTTTCCGGTATCAAACCAAGACTCATTGATGCAATGGAAAAATCGCCGGGATGTTGGATCGATGAGCTACCATCAGTGCTGTGGAGTCTAAGAACAACTCCGAACCGGTCTACCGGATACACGCCATTCTTCATGGTTTATGGGGCAGAAGCGGTCATACCAACCGACATTCTCCATGATTCACCAAGGGTGCAGCTCTATACCGAAGAAGAGGTAAAGGAGGCCCGAGAAAATGATGTGGACTTGCTAGAAGAAGCAAGAGAATTAGCTCTGGCAAGAACAGCCATTTACCAACAAAACCTCAGACGCTATCACAGCCGGAAGGTTAACCCGAGGGTATTCCGAGAAGGAGACCTAGTGCTACGCCTAGTGCAGCGCACTGAAGGCCGGCACAAGCTTTCCCCCGTGGGAAGGACCTTTCATTGTGAGCAAGGCTCTCCACAATGATGCCTATTACCTGATTGATGCACAGGAATGGAAGAAAGGAAAGGCGGACAAGTCAGGAGAGGAGACCAAACGCCCATGGAATGTAGCTTTGTTGCGTCCTTTCTACTCTTGAAGTGGTGCTGTAAGAAGTTCCTTTTTGTACCTTATTTGCTATGAATAAAAAGATGTCGGAACCTCGAATGAATCTCGGGGACTACCCTTACTAAGTTGCATGAAACATGTCTATTTTTTCTGTTGCCGGTTGCTTATTGAACGTTTTTTCTTTCCGGTTTAGTAGTGTGCTAAACCCTACCGGAGTCTTCGACTCTGCTGTTGTCCATAACTTGGCTTCATGGCAAGCAAGATAAACCGGTAGGGGATAAGCACATGAACTGCGGAAAGGGAGAGCAGGAAAGAACAATCCGGAAAAGTTTAACTAACCCCGGTTATACCGGTTTTTTGCAAAAATTTCAAGTTATTTCTAAGTTCAAGAAAATGCTTGGTTGGTGATGACCCACAAGTATAGGGGTGTATCGTAGTACTTTCGATAAATAAGAGTGTCGAACCCAACGAGGAGCAGAAGGTGTTGACAAGCAGTTTCGATGAAGGATTCACTGTAAATGCTCACAGACAAGTATTCAGGGGGTTTTGATATTGCAGATAAATAAAGTACAAGTAAATAAAATGAGAGAGAAATAATTGCAGCGAGTGGCCCAATCCTTTTTAGCACAAAGGACAAGCCGGTTTGTTTACTTATAATGACCAAACGTTCGAGGACACACGGGATTTTAGTCTAGTACTTTCGCTTCAAGTGGCTAAATAATCTTCATTGTTTTGATAAGTGTTGTGTCCCAATATGAAATATATCAGTGAATAACAGCAAATTATGATACAAATAGTGATGCAAATTGGACGTATCAACACTACAAGAAAAGTTCTGATAGACAACGTCTCAAAATCGTCCGCTAAGGGGTATTTTTCGTCGCCTATGGGCCTAACCCGACGATATGGGTTCCGTTGTGGAAACTGCGTCAGGCAAAGTCCAACGACGATTTTTTCGGTCCGTCGCGCTTGGGCGCCCTTCCGCCACGGAAAATCGGACCGTTGCGGAAGTGTTTTCGGGAGCCCGTTGACTGCGACGTCATGCAAACGACACGTGGCAGACGCCGTTAACTGGCAGTTAACGGCGTTAACCGCTGAAACCCCGTGGTAGATGGTAGGCCCACACGAGGCCTGCCACGTCTTAAGCGGGCCGGGCCAGATGACATAGTTTGACCGGTCAACTATATAGCTGGGCTGGTCCATTAGTTACGTGGGCCGGGCCTAACCTCTAATGTTGACTGGTCAAAACTTAAATGGGCCGGCCCATTTAACATGTGGGGTCCACCTTACAGCAACTGGGCCGGCCCAAGAAGCAAGTGGACCGGGCCAAAAACACAGGTGGGTCCCACTTTCTGTTAAAGGGCCGGCCCATTTAGTGTGTGGGGTCCACCGTAGAGCAAGTGGGCCGGGCCAAAAACACAGGTGGGTCCCACTTTCCGGGTAAAGGGTCGGCCCATTTCGTTTGTGGGGTCCACCATACAGCAAGTGGGCCGGCCCAACAAAATAGTGGGCCGGGCCAAAAACACAGTGGGTCCCACTTTCCGTTAAAGGGCGGCCCATTTCGTATGTGGGGTCCACCATATAGCAAGTGGGCCGGCCCAAGAAGATAGTGGGCGGGCCAAAAACACGGGTGGGTCCCACTTTCTGCTAAAGGGCGGCCCAATTAGTATGTGGGGTCCACCATATAGCGGGTGGGCCAACAAGACAGTGGGCGGGCCAAAACGAGGTGGGTCCCACTTTCCTCTTAAAGGGCGGCCCATTTATTATGTGGGACCACCATATAGCAAGTGGGCCGGCCCAACACGATAGTGGGCCGGGCCAAAAACACATGTGGGTCCCACTTTCCTGTTAAAGGGGGCCCAACTAGTATGTGGGGTCCACCATATAGCAAGTGGGCCGGCCCAACAAGATAGTGGGCCGGGCCAAAAACACAGTGGGTCCCACTTTCCTCTTGAAAGGCCCATTTATTTTGTGGGGTCCACCAAAAGCAAATGGGCTGGCCCAACTAATTAGTGGGCCCAGTAGTTGGTGGGGTCCACCTTAAAGCAAGTGGGCCAGCCCAATTAGTGTGGGGTCCAGTAAATCAAATGGGCTGGCCCAAGAAGTAAGTGGGCCAGCCCGTTTAGTTGTTGTTTATATGCCGGCATAATATGCGCTTTAGGATTTTGCGGGCAGGCACATATGTGATTTCGCTTAATAGGGCCGTTTAAGGGATGGGAATTCGTGATTTAGATACTGAGAATATTTACGCAGCATTGATTTCTGTCGGATAGCCTCACTTACCACAAGCACCAAAGAAAAAATGCGCGAAAGAACTATAAAAACTAACTAAATATTACATCAGCTGCAAGGCATTGAAAAAAATATTACAGAACCCAAAGAAATTGAATGGTAATTAAACCTAGCAATACAATGAAGCGATCCGGCAATCTTTTAAGTTGTCCATGCAGCACCTATATCTGAAACAAAGACATTACAAGTTAAGACAGCAACAATGGAAAGGCAAAGACACTACAATATTGTTTGGCAAAGAATTTGGAACTCATCATTTCGTCATTATAACAAGATCATTGTAATGCGCACAATAAGCAAACAAAGAGTGCATGCCGCATACCAACAGCCAATATAACAGAGCATGTTAGAATGAAACAGCAGACTTACTACTGTCGAGTCCCATGCAAACCAACATGTTCAGGGAGTACAAAATTGGCATGAACAACATAGTAGCAGGCTATAAATTTTGTAACAACGACTGAGCAAGATGAAGTTATGATGGCTACATCTACAGAGCAGGGAATGTAAACCAAAAATAGAAGTTACGATGGCAAAAGCTAAAGAGGAGGGAATGTGAACCAACATGTGCCAAGTGCAATTACTTCATTTTGGCCGTGAACTAAATAATACTCCTGAACTTATAGTGAAGGGGATGCAAATCAAGATGTTTCGGGATATAAACTTGTAATGAGCAACACATGGAGGATAGTTAATGCTGGAGCTTAGGATGGACCAGATACAGAATATAGTGGGATCACCTGTGAACTTGTATAAGAGGGAATGCAAACCAATATGTTCAGCTTTCCATATGTGAGCGTCATGCCAAGTCAGAGAAACAAGTCAATAATGCAGCTTTTGAAGAACAAGATGGCACGCAAAATTATTATCTAGTAGTATGACAAGTTTATTTGTACTACAGGCTAGATAGCAGAGTGATAGCATGCCAAACTAAGTCCTTACTTTGTTAGCTTACAATGAACTAGATACAAAACAATGGCATCACCTGTAGTACAGGGAATGCAAGCCAACATGTTCATGGAGTAAAAAATTGGCACAAACAACATAGTAGCAGGCCATAATTTTTGTAACAACGACTGAGCAAGATAAAGTTATGATGGCTAGATCTACAGAGCAGGGAATGTAAACCAAATATAGAAGTTACGATGCCAAAAGCTATAGAGCAGGGAATGCGAACCAACATGTGCAATTACTTAAAATTGGCCATGAACTAAATAATAGCAGGATGTTACTATAATACCTACAGTATAATTTTTGTAACAACGACTGAGCAAGATAGAAGTTATGATGGCTACATCTACAGAGCAGGGAATGCAAACCAAAATGTTCAATCGCTTAAAGTTAGCAATGAAGTAGAAAATAGCAACGTGTTACGGTCATAGCTAGGAATGAACTAAAAGAGCTTCAGACAAACAAGCATCTGAACCCAGAACATGGCGCTAAAACAAGGGACTTACATTAGGAGAAGCACTCTGTGGGAGTCACAGCAGATCTTCCTGGGGTTGATAGATCCGGTGATGAAGTACGCTACATGTGCTACTTGGGGTTGGAGAGACGGCCATTACACTTCATGGTTACTCATCTCATCTGCAATCGTTAGCACAAACAGGTTCCCCCAAGATTAAACAAGAACTTGCAGGCAAGCAATAGAAAAGCGACAGTAGAAGAGTTTAGATCATGCACGGCGCCGGTGAAGCAGATCCGGTTCATGCACAGCGGTGTCGGTGAGCAAGATACGATGCGGTGGACGACGGATCCGGCGAAGCGGCTCCGGTGGGGTGGACGATACCGCAGCTGAAGCGACTGCGGTAGACTGCTGGATGAGCATATGGTTTCGAGGTTCGGCGGGGATGATCCGGTCCGGTTGATGACGGCGTCGATGAAGCGGCTCCGGCAGGCAGCCGGATGACGAGGATCGCGAGGGCTCGGGTAGGCCAGGGAAGTCCGGCGGGGATGTTCCGGTGCGGTGGTCGTGGAGGTGGGAGAGAGGGACTTGGGAAGTTCCGGTGGGTGGTCTGAGGGAAATGAATTTTTTTGGGAGGGTTTCCGGGCTAGGGAGGTGGTGATCCAAAAAATGACGGGCAGACCCCCCCACCAACCGACTTTGCTGTCATCTCCACAGGGGTAGAATGGGAATTTGGAAGCGTACGAAATTTTTGTATTTTGTAGGCGGGAAGTTTTGCCGCTATGAGATTTTGAATTTCGCTAAGGTCCAAGTATAATGATAAAAAATTGTGAGACCGTACTAGTACCTCTGTTCAAGGCCGAGTGCAAAATCAAATCATCATCATCTTGAATATTGGTCACTACCATGGTCATGATCTATCTCTGAAATTAGCGTATCCGCTATATCAAAGTATAATGATAAAAAAAATTGTGAGACCGTACTAGTACTTCTATTCTAGGCCGAGTGCAACATCAAATCATCATCACGTTAAAAATTTGTTACCATGATCATGATCTATCTCTGAAATTGGCGCATCCGCTATATCTTTCAAAGTATAATTATACGAGTAATAAAAATTGTGAGACCATACTAGTACTTCTGTTCAAGTTCGAGTGCAACATTAAATCATCATCACGTTGAAAATTTGTTACCATGATCATGATCTACCTCTGAAAATGGGCGCATCCGCTAAAACTTGCAAAGTATAATGATACAAAATTGTGAGACCGTACTAGTACTTATGTTCAAGGTCGAGTGCAACATCAAATCATCATTACATTGAAAAGTGTGTTACCATGATCACGATCTATCTCTGAATTTGGCGCATCCGCTAAATCTCGCAAAGTATAATGATAAAAAAATTGTGAGATTGTACTAGTACTTCTATTCAAGTTCGAGTGCAACATCAAATCATCATCACGTTGAAAATTTGTTACCATGATCATGATCTGTCTCTGAATTTGGCGCATCTGCTAAATCTTGCAAAGTATAATGATAAAGAAATTGTAAGACAGTAGTAGTACTTCTGTTCAAGGTCGAGTGCAACATCAAATCATCATCACGTTGAAAATTTGTTACCATGATCCTCTGAAAATAGGCGCATCCGCTAAAACTTGCAAAGTATAATGATACAAAATTGTGAGACCGTACTAGTACTTATGTTCAAGGTCTAGTGCAACATCAAATCATCATTACATTGAAAATTGTGTTACCATGATCATGATCTATCTCTGAATTTGGCGCATCCGCTAAATCTCGCAAAGTATAATGATAAAAAAATTGTGAGACTGTACTAGTACTTATGTTCAAGGCCGAGTGCAGGATCAAATCATCATCATGTTGAAATTTGTTACAACGATCATGACATATCTCTAAAATTGGCGCATCCGCTAAATCTTGCACGTGGCGCATCTCGGTGCGGAGCAACAAGCCGGTGCTATCAAGGTTGAGGCGTCGGTAGCGTCATCGGGCTCTCCTCTTTTGATAGATCTTCTACATGGCGTGGCGCACCGCCCACCGAGAAGCAGTCATATGTGAGATCGACGTGGAGACGTCGCCGGCATCCTCGAGGCGCGACCGCCCTTCTACGAGCCAGAGTCGACTCAAGGTATGAATCCATGCGCTGTCGCGTCCCTTCTGCATATGAAGTGGAATGCCTTAGATTTATTGTTCTTCTCTTACGATTATTTGCCGGACATGTGTGCTCTTTCTCTGAATATATTGCTTGAAAAGCTAACCAAGTTACTTAAATTCACTTCGTTCTTAATCTTGCGTGCCAATTTTGTTATTTTTGCTGAGAGTGGTGCGCGCAAGGAAATTTATTTCTGGGTGTGCTGAGCTGTTAGGCCTAAGTCGAAATCCTCAGCTAAACAAGGCCTCAGCTTAACACATAAAAAGGTGTTCAATCTCGCCCACAATGTCCTCTTCTTTCCTCTTCCTTTATTGGAACTTGTTTTGCAGACAAGGAAAGTGGCACGTGTAATGTGAGTAAAACCCTCTTAGCCAAAATCAGCTACGAGCAAGATTTTATGTATTGTAGATTCCCCAATTGACTCTCATCCCCAATGTAGTCTTTTTTATGTCAGTATAGACTTCTTTACTGGATGTATACTATCGTACATGGCATGCATTTGCCTAATGAGGAGCATTGTATTGCCATTCTAGCCAACCTGATCGATCTGTCAAGCTTCATGCACGAGATGCCATGTTTAATTTACTCCCTCGCTCCGATCCATATTTATTGGTGTAAAATGAATGTGAATCGGAGGGAGTACTCTTCTTAGATAGTACTATACCAGTTCAAAAAAAAGTACTGTACTACTACATCACAAATGCATCAAAAGAGTACTACATCACAAGACCACCACGGTTGTACTAGTAGAGTTTAATGCTTAACTTCCAAAGGGAATAAGATTACACATATGAACTTTAAACAGGCGCTGTCCGATGTCTGCTTGTTTGGGAGCACAACATAAATAATACTACCCCCGTCCATACATAAGTGACTAAACTTTGTCTGAAGATGTTTCATCTATATATGTTTTTAGTGTGTAGATACATCCGTATCTTGAAGGAAAAAGGTGAGCCGCTAACTTTTTGAATAGAGTGAGTAATACAATTCGGATAAACAATGGTGTAGTAAAACAAATACTCCTGCCCATCATAAAACAAAACACAGACTGACTCAAATATATGTACAGATCACAAAAAAGGTTTCATCAGAACCCGAACATATACATGCAGAAATGACCGTTTGATCACATAAAACAAAGGTTTCGTGGCATATTTATGCCCCCAAAACAAGCAGACGTAGGACAGCGCCAACGTACTAGCAGCTAGCACTATGGAGCTGCAGTACAAACAAATGGTGCAGCGACATTTCCACCAGAACGAAAACTAAAAGACATCAGACCAAACAAAAGCTGGGCTATCACTTCTTGCCCAAACAAGCCTTGCTCCTTCATATGCGACTTCCTTTTCTCTTATGGATGTTGAACTTTGAATTAGATGGGTTCCTGACAGCGCGTTCTTTTTCGTGTCCTTGATGTTGCACTCTGGATCAGGTCGGTTACTGTCAGGAAATGAACAAATTGATCAGCAAAAGTCATATGTAAATGAATGCAAAGGTTACATATGAATGACTAACCCGGTCTAACTGAGTAGGGATGTAAAGTGCACCAACGTCTAGCAGAATTGTACTTTCTCCACTGCCAGTTGCTCATATCTAATTGGAATACTCCCTCCTTTGCCCGTACAACCAGCTCATTTTTGTCCTCAAATACGCAGAGTAACCTTACTGGATGTTTCCAATTGTATGGAAATGATGTGTCAAGGCCAAAAAAAGTATCCAATTCAAAATTTATATGACATGTCCATGACTCGTGATCGCCTGTTGATGATCTTGTACTGGTCCATGTTTGTAGGGTGAAGTCTCTTATAACAGCAAGGGCAACATCTCCATTATGTCCCTTGAAGATGTGAATGTTAAGCATGAATATATCATGCGTCTCATGAGGGCACTGAATATATTTCAGAGTCTTCTTTGCATGGTCAAGCTCAATGATATATCTAGACTTCGTTGGCCAGTACAAAATACCCCCTATGAGAGTTGCCGGTCTACGGTCAATCTCTGACAGCATCGGAGTTGATCGAGCTAGAAACTCCCATTCTTTTGAATCTGGTGAGTAGATATGAGCCTGTGCATCGTAACGTTTAGTTGTTATCCAAACAACCGAGAACTTGCCACAATGTGTAAACGGTTCAGAGTTGTTTCTCGAACAGAGAATTGAGCCGCTGCTTTCAATTGTGTGATTGCGCCACAATGGTGGTTCTGGTATCGCTGTGAGAACTTGCCTAATTGGATCCCAGACTGATATATACCCTCTGGATACATTAGAATGGAGTAGCACCATACCATCGCGGCATCCCAGGACATAGATTTTGGGACCGTTCACTTGAGACGGGATTGCCAGCATCTTCAAGATGGCCGGGTGAAGATCATGCTCTGTGATGAATCGATTGTCCTCGGAGTTGTTGGTGAAAAACCCTAGCAACGGGTTTCCTCCGTTGTGTGACACAGTTAGCTTTCTGAAATAATTGCTTCCCATACATTGCCTCCATGCTTTCTTGGTGCCTGATGCAGCTAGTAAGCAGGTTGGATGGGGAGGAAGCCTGACAAGAATCTGAGAGACTACATCTCCAGGCAGATCGTTGATTGTTGTGGGTGTCCTTCGACTGAAGCTGGTAGGATTATGCAAATCGCACGATGCATCGTCAAAATTATGTAAACAGCACACTGCATCATCTATTTTTTAAAACAAAATGCAACATCTAATTTGACTAAGCAGCAAAATGCATCATCTAATTCATCATCAAAGTTTCCTAAACTGCACGGTGCATCAGCAAAATCAAAATAGTGTAAACAGCACAATGCATCAGCAAAATCAAAATAATGTAAACAGGACAATGCATCAGCAAAATCAAAATAATGTGAACAGCACAATGCATCAGCAAAATCAAAATATTGTAAACAGGACAATGCAATTGTAATCCTGTTGCATAATCAATGAAGCCCTTAATTTGCAAAAAAAAAACACCACAAAAATAGGACGCACCAACGGAAGGCAATCTCGCATATACAGTAATAATTGCTAACGTGTCAACACGATTGGAGGAAAAAGAGACCTCTACAGGACCCAAAACGCTGTGGTAACATCAGATGGGGTTAGCTTTGATATAGGTAATAAAATGTAAACAGCACAATACATCATCTAAGTTGACAGCAAAATTCTTCATCGAAATTTCCCACACTGTTCAAGGAATCAGAAAAATTACCTAAAAGGCTAAAAGAGCAAAATGCATCATCAGAGTAAAATATATGTAAACAGTACAATGCATCATCCAACTTTTGGCTAAACAGCAGAGAGCATTAGCTAGGTTGACAGAAAAACAAAAACAAAAAAAAACCATGAAAAATTCCTGAAGAGGTGAGTGCATCAGAAAAATTACTACCTAAAAAGCATAATGAATCACCCAAATTACAAAAGAAGCAGAATGCATCATCAAAAATACAAAAACATCTCAATGCATCATCACGTCTGGTTTGGGCAAAAAACCCCAATCCACCAGATCTAACCTCATTGCAGTTGGGGAAGGTAGAACTTACAAAGGGGTTGACGAGTCACGATCATATGCAACAAGCGCCGCCTTAGATGAAGTCACCATCCAAGCTCTCGACGCGTTCAAAGCAGCCAGCTTCGAAGCCTCCGACGGTTCTCCCGGCTGCGCCGCCAAAACTCTCGAAGCACGCGCCAAGACTTTCCAACAAAATGCAGCTTCGATACGAGCATTTGCCAGCGCCACAGCGCCCGGGCCCGTCCTAGCCACCGCCTTCGCCTTTGCCTCCGCATCCGCTTTACATGTCTCCGCCGATGCATGCAGAGCATCCGTCTCCGCTTTCCATGTATCCGCCGACGCAGTGTAGGCATCGAGCGACGCCGTTTTCATTTCCTAGAAAACCCAGTAAGTTACTCACATTGCAATCCCCAAATTAAGGTTATATCGAACACAATGACCGATGAACCTCTGTACTCGCCGGAGGTTGGAGATGTACATACCTGCGAAGATCGGTCCGGTGGTGCTTGACGGTGGTGCGTCGGGGACGGGGGAGAACTCGGCGGGGAGAATGGTGGCGCGGCCCAAGACGGCGGCGCGGAGAGGGGCGACGGTGCGGTCATCGAACCTCGGCAGACAGTATTTTGTATATATATATGAGAAGAAGAATAAAGTCTGGTCGAATGAGGCAGCGCGACCGGCAGAGTACAACCGAAGGCTACTAGTGCTACCTTGGAGTATTGTAGTAATATAACATAATAAAAATAATGGCCTTGTTTAAACCACTCTTGTCAGTGTGGCATCGCTTCCAAATTTAATGCATTCTGTGGAAATCGGAATAATGCTGTAAAAACTCTCATACTAGTGTGGTATATATAGCATGCACCGACACTTTTCAACAAAATGTCGTCTCCATTTCATAGGAGACTGCTTGCACACTGGGATACGATGCTGACATGACGAAGGGCGCAGAAGTATTTTGGAGTATTTCATTCGAGCAGATCGGGGCGACGGTGCGTCTTTGGAGGGAATACCGTGTGGTGTGTCTTTGGAGGGAATACCGTACGTACTTAGGAGTATTTCATTCGAGCAGACTGCTTGCACACTGGGATACGATGCTGACATGACGAAGGGCGCAGAAGTTTGCGAAAATGGTTGTACTACCATCCGACCATTAGTATAATCGAGCAGCCTAGTATAATCATTGCGCGATAGCTTACACGAGAAGGAAAAGAGCCGAACAGCTGTGGATAATAAAAGCATTTGGCTCTTCGAGGATCCTTCTTCTACTGCCTTCTCAAAGGAGTACTACTATTGTAATCTTTTTTTTGTTTTTCTGGGACCTTCGGGTCCCTTCCCCGTTGAAAAGTGAAGTGTTTCGAATACATTCATATGCCTATGTTTCTATTTTTACAAGCAAATAAATAACAAAGGATGACTCAATGCACAAGTTGATCTCATTTTGAAATTTTTTAAAACTTCTTCTATTGTATTCAAATTTGATTAGAAGGAGTCGATCGATTGTACATGCCAATCGTATAGCTTGGTGGGTGGATTGGCATTTGAAGTTTGGTCATTGTGTTCTTGTTTGTTACCACCCTCGCAAGGCACGTCCAAGTATTTCCTGTCAGAATTTATGGCATGTATGTAGTTAAATAACCTACATTATTTCAATTATGAGTTTAATTACTAGGCAAAAGCTTAAAAATCCATATATAGTTCCAGATTAAGATGAACAAATCCTTGAACCTATATCTACAAAATTGATGGCACTAACACATCCTACCAAGCGGAAAGCATGTCTACCCTACTGCTTCCAAAAGGTGGAATTATGACAATAATGTGCAACTGTTAAAATTTGGTAGCCCTCCTTCACAATTAACACACATCTAGCCATTTTTGTACAGTAATAAAAAAGGGAAATCATTCTTTCATGCATGCATATAATTGTTAGAATCTCTTGTTTGTGAAGTTGCTTAAAATACGATCTCTTCCAAACTTGAGGTCATATGATAACTAAAAAGTTTTGTATGGCGGGATTTTGCATCAAAGGACATGCGCACAATACTCACTTGTGGGCAGAAAGCCAAACAAACTCATATTACTAGGTTTGTATTAATTTGTTCAAGAAATTTCACCATCACACATGATTTTGTGCTTGCGTTAATTTTACTTTAAAAACTTCTTCCAAATTCAAATTTTCTTCAAACATGCCAACGGTACATGTCTACCAATTAATAATTAAGGGTACACCACACGTACTGCCTCGTAGGGTACATAAAAAATTATACTATATTTTATGGCATGTACTAATTTCACATAATCTACAACTCAACGTCGAGTTTAATGATCAGCCCAGAACTAGAAAACAAATATACATATAGTTGCAAATTAACCTAGAAAAGCTCTAGTATCCTTTAAAACCCTAGAAAATGGACATGCATGCATGCATCCTACTCATAATAATTAATTAAGGTCTCGATCTCTATACTGCTCACGAAGTTTGGAATTCTGGCAAATATGCAACTTGTTTCATTAATTTACCATGGCGAGATAGATGCATGCACATCGATCACTTAAAAAATATAAAGTTTGTAAAGGATTTGGCATCCATATATGCTCACCGGATATATAGATAAGGCCAAGCAAACACATCGAATATTTCTGAAGAAATGTTTTTGCTAGAACCTTCAAATTTTTAGATTTACATCACACACAAAGAACACACCTTTAATTTCGCCAGGTTTGTGCACTAATAAAGTACTCCTACAGTACTAGAAATTGGATTGTTCTACTCCGGAGTGATATGCTCACCGGAGTATTTTTGGATCTTAGCTGGAGCGGCGTTTGGCGGTTGCACGAAGCCGTGCTGGATGTTAAGCCTGTCGAGGCACGCCTGGTGGAAAGCGTGCGCCACCTTAGCCTCATCGGCGCGCCGCTGCAATGCTGCGTCCCTGGGATTTGCAGCCGCCGCATTCTTAGCCTGCACGAAAGCTTGCAGAGCATCCCGGCATCTATAGAGTGCCGGGAACATCACGTTATATACGAGCTCCTTGGCGGTGTTGCTCCTGCAAAGGGCGTCGCCGTGATGCGCTTCGAAAGAACGGCCTGGCTCCACGGCCGGCACCGCCTGAAGTGCGGTCGGATTAGGCGGCTGGCCACGGGAGCTCCCTGCCTCCGCATCGTTCGCGCCGGCCGGGAAGGGGATCTCACCTGCTGGCAAAGAAAACCATGCGGCATGCGCGGGCGGAAAAGCCGGCCAGGGCCGAGCGGGCGTCGCATGCGGGGTTGCGTGGGAGATCCCTGCCTCTGCATCCATCGGCCCGCACGGGAAGCGGCTGGCGAGGGGCTCCACGGCCAGCGCCGCCGCCGCGGGCTGAACAACCGGCCAGTGCAGAGCGGGCGGGTTATGCCTTGGTGCGCGATGGACGAAGCGAAGGCGGCGCTGATGCTCCGCTTCCTCGTCGGTGGTAGGACTACGCGCGCGGCGACCAGAGCCAAGTCGGAAGGCCATAGATATGTCGATTGGTCACTTAAGCTGGAGAGAGGTTCTCTTACCATTTCGGAGAAGCGGAGTAAGAGGAAGTTGTTGCTTATACGGGTTCACTGCCACGTTGGGTTAAGAGGGGCAAAGTTGGTCAATGCCTAGGAAGTTGGAATCGTTTTGGCCCCAATTTTTTAATTACCTTGCGGTTCATCTCTCGGTCTCTCCCACCTCTTCACTATCCCTCCCCTTGCCTCCTTTCATGCTTCATCGTAGTGCATCTTGTTTTTCTAGCACCTTCACAAAAATCATACACATTTGGCCGATTCTGTCATTGTGTGCACTAATAAAGTAAAAAATCCATTATATGTGAATAAACGTTTAATACACTGGCTCGCAAAGATGTTTCTCAAGGCGATATGCACAATGCCTGCCAAAAATGGGTCATGATAACTAAATTTCGTGTTAATTTTTGCATGACATGTACTCACTTGTGTATGAAGCCAAGCAAACTCATAATCTATACCAAAAAAATGTGAAAGAGTTCTTTTTAGTATCCTTCATACATGGGGTTCCTATTTTTACTTTCTATTTTTACTAGTTACAAGTACTCATGCATGAAAACTTTTGAAAATATGTGCATTTTGGGCTGTGTGGAGACATGGTACAATAATATATTCAAGTTGATATACAAAGTCTAGACATATTCAAACTAGACAAATAATGTATCTAACCCCCTAACCCTAAACTCTGTCTTATGAAGTCAAGCATGCATGAAGAGAATTGGTTTTGGGTTTCAAACATGGAAATTTCAAAATCATCCCAAAAGCTTCATTTTAGAGCGACTAAGAAGGATCCAGGCTTACCTTTCCATTTTCATGTTTTAAACTTGTTTAAATCTTGGTCAAATCCTAGATTTAACCAAGATTCAAATGGGCATAAAATAAAAAAATGAAAAAATGAAAAACCAAAGCGCACATAGTCTTCTTATATGTCATATAGTAAGCATTAAAGTTGGTAAACAAGGTCTAGACATATTCAAACTAGACAAATCATGTATATACCCCCTAACCCCTAAACTCTATCTTATGACGAAGTCAAGCATGAAGATTAAGTGGTTTTGGGTTTCAAACATGGAAATTTTGAAAACCTCCCAAAAACTTCATTTTAGGGTGACTAAGAAGGATACAGGCTTCCCTTTTCATTTTCATGTTCTATACTTGTTTAAATCTTGGTCAAACCTAGGATTTGACCAAGATTCAAATGTGCATCAAAATTCCAAAAAAATCAGAAAAATGAAAAACCAAAGCACATAGTTTTCTTATGTCATATAGTAAGCATTAAAGTTGATAAACAAGGGTCTAGACATATTCAAACAAGAAAAATCATGTATCTACCCCCTAACCCTAAACTTTGTCTTATGTAGTCAAGCATGAAGAGAAGTGGTTTTGGGTTTCAAATATGGAAATTTCAAAAACCTATCAAAAGCTTCATTTTAGAGTGACTAAGAAGGATCCATGCTTGCCTTTTCATTTTCATATTTGAAACTTGTTTAAATCATTGTCAAACCTAGGATTTGACCAAGATTTAAATGGGCATAAAATTAAAAAATCGGAAAAATGAAAAACAAAAGCACATAGTCTTCTTATGTCACATATATATATAGTAAGCATTCAAAAGTTGATAAACAAGGTCTAGCTAGACATATTCAAATAAGACAAATCATGTATCTACCCCTCTAACCCTAAACTCTGTCTTATGAAGTCAAGCATGAAGAGAAGTGGTTTTAGGTTTCAAACATGGAAATTTCAAAAACCTCCCAAAAACTTCATTTTAGAGTGACTAAGAAGGATACATGTTTCCCTTTTCATTTTCATGTTTTAAACTTGTTTAAATCTTGGTCAAACCTAGGATTTGACCAAGATACAAATAGGCACAAAAAATAAAAAACAAAAAGCACATAGTGTTCTTATGTCATATCGTAAGCATTCAAGTTGATAAACAAGGTCTAGATATATCCAAACCAGACAAATCATGTATATATGTACCCCGTGTCGATCTTATGAAGTCTAGCATGAAGAAAAGTCGTTTTGGCCGGGTTTCAAACATGGAAATTTCAAGAACATCCCAAAAGCTTCATTTTAGAGCGACTAAGAAGGATCGAGGCTTACCTTTCCATTTTCATGATTTAAACTTGTTTAAATCTTGGTCAAATCTTGCTCAAGCATGAAGATAAGTGGTTTTGGGTTTCAAACATGGAAATTTCAAAAACCTCCCAAAAACTTCATTTTAGGGTGACTAAGAAGGATACAGGCTTCCCTTTTCATTTTCATGTTCTATATATACTTGTTTAAATCTTGGTCAAACCTAGGATTTGACCAAGATTCAAATGTGCATCAAAATTCTAAAAAAATCAGAAAAATGAAAAACCAAAGCACATAGTCTTCTTATGTCATATAGTAAGCATTAAAGTTGATAAACATGGTCTAGACATATTCAAACCATACAAATCATGTATCTACCCCTAACCCCTAAACTATGTCTTATGAAGTCAAGCATGAAGAGAAGTGGTTTTGGGTTTCAAACATGGAAATTTCAAAAACCTCCCAAAAACTTCATTTTAGGGTGACTAAGAAGGATACAGGCTTCCATTTTCATTTTCATGTATCTACCCCTAACCCCTAAACTATGTCTTATGAAGTCAAGCATGAAGAGTAGTTGGATTTTTTGAACCTTGATCTGTAGTACTGGGCAAAGCCCTAGTTTAACCTATTTAATTATAGATTCGTAGGTCGATTTTTCTACCTTTTTATTATTACTATGCAGCACATGTGTGTTTGCCCGTCGAGTGAAACTCGGAGGAAGAGGGATCACTCGGAAGGAGAGAAGAAGGGAGAGAATTATGGTGTCTCCCCTTTTTCGGGTGATGATGTTGACTTTTGTGCAGGGTTTGTCAGTGAGCAGGAGCGAGCGAGCGAGCGAGCGAGTCGAGCGAGGCCGAGAATGAGAGAGATTTGTTTTGTTTTTTTTTTTTGAGAGGGACGACCGAAGGATCCAGAAGGACCCACAGACTTCCAATACGCATCCTGATGCGTCTTCTCTTGACAAAGAAAATCTGGGAGTTTGCGTACCTATTGCACGTGACTTGTGCTCACTGAAGTGTGGGACCTCACGCATGGGCACCACACGTAAGTGACAGACCTGTTGGTGTAAAAACTCGGTTGATTATTATAGTGCATTAGAACAAAGTTTCCTATGGATTCAAGGGTAGGAAATCCAAGTTAACTCATTTACATGACATTATTTTTTCCATGAAGCAAAGTTAACGCACCTATCAATTGGTACATTTTGGAGTGACTAAGAAGGATCCAGGCTTACTTATTCGTTTTCACGTGTAAAACTTGTCTAAATCTTGGTCAAACAAAATTGGCAGAAAATTCAAAAAAAAAACAGAAAAATGAAAAACCAAAGCGCACATAGTCTTCTTATATGTCATATAGTAAGCATTAAAGTTGATAAACAAGGTCTGGACATATTCAAACTAGCTAGACAAATCATGTATCTACCCCCTAACCCCTAAACTCTGTCTTATGACGAAGTCAAGCATGAAGATAAGTGGTTTTGGGTTTCAAACATGGAAATTTCAAAAACCTCCCAAAAACTTCATTTTAGGGTGACTAAGAAGGATACAGGCTTCCATTTTCATTTTCATGATCTATACTTGTTTAAATCTTGGTCAAACCTAGGATTTGACCAAGATTCAAATGTGCATCAAAATTCCAAAAAAATCAGAAAAATGAAAAACCAAAGCACATAGTTTTCTTATGTCACATACATATATATAGTAAGCATTCAAAAGTTGATAAACAAGGTCTAGCTAGACATATTCAAATAAGACAAATCATGTATCTACCCCTCCAAAACCATAAATAACTCTGTCTTATGAAGTCAAGCATGAAGAGAAGTGGTTTTTGGTTTCAAACATGGAAATTTCAAAAACCTCCCAAAATTAAAGCTTCGTTTTAGAGTGACTAGTTAAGAAGGATCCAGGCTTACCTTTTCATTTTCATGTTTTAAACTTGTTTAAATCTTGGTCAAACCTAGGATTTGACCAATATTCAAATGGGCATAAAATAAAAAAATAGATAAAATAAAAAACCAAAGCACATATTCTTCTTATGTCATATAGTAAGCATTCAAAAGTTCATAAACAAGGTCTAGACATATTCAAACCAGACAAATCATGTACCCCCTAACCCTAAACTTTGTCTTAATTATATATGAAGTCAAGCATGAAGCAGAGAAGTGTGGTTTTGGGTTTCAAACATGGAAATTTCAAAAACCTCCCAAAAAGCTTCATTTTAATTAGACCGGCTGGTTAATTAAGAAGGATCCATGATTAATTACCTTTTCATTGTCATGTTTTAAACTTGTTTAAATCTTGGTCGAACCTAGGATTTGACCAAGATTCAAATGGGCATAACAATTCAGAAAAAAATCGAAAGAATGAAAAACAAAAGCACATAGTCTTCTTATGTTATATAGTAAGCATTAAAGTTGATAAACATGGTCTAGACATATTCAAACCATACAAATCATGTATCTACCCCTAACCCCTAAACTATGTCTTATGAAGTCAAGCATGAAGAGAAGTGGTTTTGGGTTTCAAACATGAAAATTTCAAAAACCGCCCAAAAACTTCATTTTAGAGTGACTAAGAAGGATACATGCTTCCCTTTTCATTTTCATGTTTTAAACTTGTTTAAATCTTGGTCAAACCTAGGATTTGATAAACATGGTCTAGACATATTCAAACCAGACAAATCATGTATCTACCCCCTATCGACCCTAAACTTCGTCTTATGAAGTCAAGCATGAAGAGAAGTGGTTTTGGGTTTCAAATAACATGGAAATTTCAAAAACCTCCCAAAATTAAAGCTTCGTTTTAGAGTGACTAGTTAAGAAGGATCCAGGCTTACCTTTTCATTTTCATATTTTAAACTTGTTTAAATCTTGGTCAAACCTAGGATTTGACCAATATTCAAATGGGCATAAAATAAAAAAATAGATAAAATAAAAAACCAAAGCACATATTCTTCTTATGTCATATAGTAAGCATTCAAAAGTTCATAAACAAGGTCTAGACATATTCAAACCAGACAAATCATGTACCCCCTAACCCTAAACTTTGTCTTAATTATATATGAAGTCAAGCATGAAGCAGAGAAGTGTGGTTTTGGGTTTCAAACATGGAAATTTCAAAAACCTCCCAAAAAGCTTCATTTTAATTAGACCGGCTGGTTAATTAAGAAGGATCCATGATTAATTACCTTTTCATTGTCATGTTTTAAACTTGTTTAAATCTTGGTCGAACCTAGGATTTGACCAAGATTCAAATGGGCATAACAATTCAGAAAAAAATCGAAAGAATGAAAAACAAAAGCACATAGCCTTCTTATGTCATATAGTAAGCATTCAAATTGATAAACATGGTCTAGACATATTCAAACCAGACAAATCATGTATCTACCCCCTATCGACCCTAAACTTCGTCTTATGAAGTCAAGCATGAAGAGAAGTGGTTTTGGGTTTCAAATAACATGGAAATTTCAAAAACCTCCCAAAATTAAAGCTTCGTTTTAGAGTGACTAGTTAAGAAGGATCCAGGCTTACCTTTTCATTTTCATGTTTTAAACTTGTTTAAATCTTGGTCAAACCTAGGATTTGACCAATATTCAAATGGGCATAAAATAAAAAAAATAAATAAAATAAAAAACCAAAGCACATATTCTTCTTATGTCATATAGTAAGCATTCAAAAGTTCATAAACAAGGTCTAGACATATTCAAACCAGACAAATCATGTACCCCCTAACCCTAAACTTTGTCTTAATTATATATGAAGTCAAGCATGAAGCAGAGAAGTGTGGTTTTGGGTTTCAAACATGGAAATTTCAAAAACCTCCCAAAAAGCTTCATTTTAATTAGACCGGCTGGTTAATTAAGAAGGATCCATGATTAATTACCTTTTCATTGTCATGTTTTAAACTTGTTTAAATCTTGGTCGAACCTAGGATTTGACCAAGATTCAAATGGGCATAACAATTCAGAAAAAAATCGAAAGAATGAAAAACAAAAGCACATAGCCTTCTTATGTCATATAGTAAGCATTCAAATTGATAAACATGGTCTAGACATATTCAAACCAGAAAAATCATGTATCTACCCCTAACCCTAAACTCTATCTTATGAAGTCAAGCATGAACAGAAGTACGGTGGTTTTGGGTTTCAAACATGGTAAATTCAAGAACCTCCCAAAAGCTTCATTTTAGAGTTACTAAGAGAAAGATCCAGACTTAATTACCTTATCATTTTCACATGTTAAACTTGTTTAAATCTTGCTCAACAAACCTAGGATTTTACCAAGATTCTCAAATGGGCATAAAAATCAAAAAATGAAATACCAATGCACATAGTCCTCTTATAAGTCATAAAGTAAGCATTCAAGTCGATAAACAAGGTCTAGACATATTCAAACAAGACAAATCATGTATCTACCCCCTATCGACCCTAAACTTCGTCTTATGAAGTCAAGCATGAAGAGAAGTGGTTTTGGGTTTCAAACATGGAAATTTCAAAAACCTCCCAAAATTCAGCTTCATTTTAGAGCGACTAAGAAGGATCGATGCTTACCTTTTCATTTCCATGTTTTAAACTTATTTAAATCTTGGTCAAACCTAGCTAGGATTTGACCAAGATTCAAATGGGCATAAAAATTCAGACAAAAAATCTAAAGAATGAAAAACCAAAGCACATAGCCTTCTTAATTATGTCATATAGTAAACACTCAAGTTGATAAACAAGCTAGGTCTAGACATATTCAAACCAGAAAAATCATGTGTATATCTACCCCTAACCCTAAACTCTGTCTTATGAAGTCAATCATGAAGAGAATTGGTTTTGGGTTTCAAACATGGAAATTTCAAGTACGTCCCAAAAGCTTCATATATTTTAGAGTGACTAATTAAGAAGGATCTTGGCTTACGTTTTCATTTTCATGCTTGAAACTTGTTTAAATCTTGGTTGAACCTAGGATTTGACCAGAATCAAATGTGCATAAAATTCTTAAAAAAATAGAAAAATGAAAAACAAAAGCACATGGTCTTCTTATGTCATATAGTAAGCATTCAAGTTGATAAACAAGGTTTAGACATATTCAAACCAGACAAATCATGTATCTACCCCCTAACCCTAAACTCGGTCTTATGAAGTCTAGCATGAGGAGAAGTCGTTTTGGGTTTCAAACGTTTAAGCCAAAAGCCCCATTTCAAATATTTCAAACTTATTCAAATTTGAAAGACACACAAGTTATAGCACACATAGTGCATACATTCTCACACATACTGCACTAGATGCTAACCCGGCCTATAGTTTGAGGCCATTGGATGAGGTCGAAAAAAATCTTGGATTAGAAATGGGGTTGTTCGAACCCCGTAGTTGGATTTTTTGAACCTTGATCTGTAGTACTGGGCAAAGCCCTAGTTTAACCTATTTAATTATAGATTCGTAGGTCGATTTTTCTACCTTTTTATTATTACTATGCAGCACATGTGTGTTTGCCCGTCGAGTGAAACTCGGAGGAAGAGGGATCACTCGGAAGGAGAGAAGAAGGGAGAGAATTATGGTGTCTCCCCTTTTTCGGGTGATGATGTTGACTTTTGTGCAGGGTTTGTCAGTGAGCAGGAGGTGCGAGCGAGCGAGCGAGTCGAGCGAGGCCGAGAATGAGAGAGATTTTTTTTTTTTTTTGAGAGGGACGACCGAAGGATCCAGAAGGACCCACAGACTTCCAATACGCATCCTGATGCGTCTTCTCTTGACAAAGAAAATGTCTGGGAGTTTGCGTACCTATTGCACGTGACTTGTGCTCACTGAAGTGTGGGACCTCACGCATGGGCACCACACGTAAGTGACAGACCTGTTGGTGTAAAAACTCGGTTGATTATTATAGTGCATTAGAACAAAGTTTCCTATGGATTCAAGGGTAGGAAATCCAAGTTAACTCATTTACATGACATTATTTTTTCCATGAAGCAAAGTTAACGCACCTATCAATTGGTACATTTTGGAGTGACTAAGAAGGATCCAGGCTTACTTATTCGTTTTCACGTGTAAAACTTGTCTAAATCTTGGTCAAACAAAATTGGCAGAAAATTCAAAAAAAAAACAGAAAAATGAAAAACCAAAGCGCACATAGTCTTCTTATATGTCATATAGTAAGCATTAAAGTTGATAAACAAGGTCTGGACATATTCAAACTAGCTAGACAAATCATGTATCTACCCCCTAACCCCTAAACTCTGTCTTATGACGAAGTCAAGCATGAAGATATATAAGTGGTTTTGGGTTTCAAACATGGAAATTTCAAAAACCTCCCAAAAACTTCATTTTAGGGTGACTAAGAAGGATACAGGCTTCCATTTTCATTTTCATGATCTATACTTGTTTAAATCTTGGTCAAACCTAGGATTTGACCAAGATTCAAATGTGCATCAAAATTCCAAAAAAAATCAGAAAAATGAAAAACCAAAGCACATAGTTTTCTTATGTCACATACATATATATAGTAAGCATTCAAAAGTTGATAAACAAGGTCTAGCTAGACATATTCAAATAAGACAAATCATGTATCTACCCCTCTAAAACCATAAATAACTCTGTCTTATGAAGTCAAGCATGAAGAGAAGTGGTTTTTGGTTTCAAACATGGAAATTTCAAAAACCTCCCAAAATTAAAGCTTCGTTTTAGAGTGACTAGTTAAGAAGGATCCAGGCTTACCTTTTCATTTTCATGTTTTAAACTTGTTTAAATCTTGGTCAAACCTAGGATTTGACCAATATTCAAATGGGCATAAAATAAAAAAATAGATAAAATAAAAAACCAAAGCACATATTCTTCTTATGTCATATAGTAAGCATTCAAAAGTTCATAAACAAGGTCTAGACATATTCAAACCAGACAAATCATGTACCCCCTAACCCTAAACTTTGTCTTAATTATATATGAAGTCAAGCATGAAGCAGAGAAGTGTGGTTTTGGGTTTCAAACATGGAAATTTCAAAAACCTCCCAAAAAGCTTCATTTTAATTAGACTGGCTGGTTAATTAAGAAGGATCCATGATTAATTACCTTTTCATTGTCATGTTTTAAACTTGTTTAAATCTTGGTCGAACCTAGGATTTGATCACCAAGATTCAAATGGGCATAACAATTCAGAAAAAAATCGAAAGAATGAAAAACAAAAGCACATAGTCTTCTTATGTCATATAGTAAGCATTAAAGTTGATAAACATGGTCTAGACATATTCAAACCATACAAATCATGTATCTACCCCTAACCCCTAAACTCTGTCTTATGAAGTCAAGCATGAACAGAAGTGGTTTTGGGTTTCAAACATGAAAATTTCAAAAACCGCCCAAAAACTTCATTTTAGAGTGACTAAGAAGGATACATGCTTCCCTTTTCATTTTCATGTTTTAAACTTGTTTAAATCTTGGTCAAACCTAGGATTTGATAAACATGGTCTAGACATATTCAAACCAGACAAATCATGTATCTACCCCCTATCGACCCTAAACTTCGTCTTATGAAGTCAAGCATGAAGAGAAGTGGTTTTGGGTTTCAAATAACATGGAAATTTCAAAAACCTCCCAAAATTAAAGCTTCATTTTAGAGTGACTAGTTAAGAAGGATCCAGGCTTACCTTTTCATTTTCATGTTTTAAACTTGTTTAAATCTTGTTCAAACCTAGGATTTGACCAATATTCAAATGGGCATAAAATAAAAAATAAATAAAATAAAAAACCAAAGCACATAGTCTTCTTATGTCATATAGTAAGCATTCAAGTTCATGAACAAGGTCTAGACATATTCAAACCAGACAAATCATGTACCCCCTAACCCTAAACTTTGTCTTAATTATATATGAAGTCAAGCATGAAGCAGAGAAGTGTGGTTTTGGGTTTCAAACATGGAAATTTCAAAAACCTCCCAAAAAGCTTCATTTTAATTAGACGGGCTGGTTAATTAAGAAGGATCCATGATTAATTACCTTTTCATTGTCATGTTTTAAACATGTTTAAATCTTGGTCGAACCTAGGATTTGACCAAGATTCAAATGGGCATAACAATTCAGAAAAAAATCGAAAGAATGAAAAACAAAAGCACATAGCCTTCTTATGTCATATAGTAAGCATTCAAATTGATAAACATGGTCTAGACATATTCAAACCAGAAAAATCATGTATCTACCCCTAACCCTAAACTCTGTCTTATGAAGTCAAGCATGAACAGAAGTACGGTGGTTTTGGGTTTCAAACATGGTAAATTCAAGAACCTCCCAAAAGCTTCATTTTAGAGTTACTAAGAGAAAGATCCAGACTTAATTACCTTATCATTTTCACATGTTAAACTTGTTTAAATCTTGCTCAACAAACCTAGGATTTTACCAAGATTCTCAAATGGGCATAAAAATCAAAAAATGAAATACCAATGCACATAGTCCTCTTATAAGTCATAAAGTAAGCATTCAAGTTGATAAACAAGGTCTAGACATATTCAAACAAGACAAATCATGTATCTACGTACCCCCTATCGACCCTAAACTTCGTCTTATGAAGTCAAGCATGAAGAGAAGTGGTTTTGGGTTTCAAACATGGAAATTTCAAAAACCTCCCAAAATTCAGCTTCATTTTAGAGCGACTAAGAAGGATCGATGCTTACCTTTTCATTTCCATGTTTTAAACTTATTTAAATCTTGGTCAAACCTAGCTAGGATTTGACCAAGATTCAAATGGGCATAAAAATTCAGACAAAAAATCTAAAGAATGAAAAACCAAAGCACATAGCCTTCTTAATTATGTCATATATAGTAAACACTCAAGTTGATAAACAAGCTAGGTCTAGACATATTCAAACCAGAAAAATCATGTGTATATCTACCCCTAACCCTAAACTCTGTCTTATGAAGTCAATCATGAAGAGAATTGGTTTTGGGTTTCAAACATGGAAATTTCAAGTACGTCCCAAAAGCTTCATATATTTTAGAGTGACTAATTAAGAAGGATCTTGGCTTACGTTTTCATTTTCATGCTTGAAACTTGTTTAAATCTTGGTTGAACCTAGGATTTGACCAGAATCAAATGTGCATAAAATTCTTAAAAAAAATAGAAAAATGAAAAACAAAAGCACATGGTCTTCTTATGTCATATAGTAAGCATTCAAGTTGATAAACAAGGTTTAGACATATTCAAACCAGACAAATCATGTATCTACCCCCTAACCCTAAACTCGGTCTTATGAAGTCTAGCATGAGGAGAAGTCGTTTTGGGTTTCAAACGTTTAAGCCAAAAGCCCCATTTCAAATATTTCAAACTTATTCAAATTTGAAAGACACACAAGTTATAGCACACATAGTGCATACATTCTCACACATACTGCACTAGATGCTAACCCGGCCTATAGTTTGAGGCCATTGGATGAGGTCGAAAAAAATCTTGGATTAGAAATGGGGTTGTTCGAACCCCGTAGTTGGATTTTTTGAACCTTGATCTGTAGTACTGGGCAAAGCCCTAGTTTAACCTATTTAATTATAGATTCGTAGGTCGATTTTTCTACCTTTTTATTATTACTATGCAGCACATGTGTGTTTGCCCGTCGAGTGAAACTCGGAGGAAGAGGGATCACTCGGAAGGAGAGAAGAAGGGAGAGAATTATGGTGTCTCCCCTTTTTCGGGTGATGATGTTGACTTTTGTGCAGGGTTTGTCAGTGAGCAGGAGGTGCGAGCGAGCGAGCGAGCGAGCGAGTCGAGCGAGAGAATGAGAGAGATTTTTTTTTTTTGAGAGGGACGACCGAAGGATCCAGAAGGACCCACAGACTTCCAATACGCATCCTGATGCGTCTTCTCTTGACAAAGAAAATGTCTGGGAGTTTGCGTACCTATTGCACGTGACTTGTGCTCACTGAAGTGTGGGACCTCACGCATGGGCACCACACGTAAGTGACAGACCTGTTGGTGTAAAAACTCGGTTGATTATTATAGTGCATTAGAACAAAGTTTCCTATGGATTCAAGGGTAGGAAATCCAAGTTAACTCATTTACATGACATTATTTTTTCCATGAAGCAAAGTTAACGCACCTATCAATTGGTACATTTTGGAGTGACTAAGAAGGATCCAGGCTTACTTATTCGTTTTCACGTGTAAAACTTGTCTAAATCTTGGTCAAACAAAATTGGCAGAAAATTCAAAAAAAAAACAGAAAAATGAAAAACCAAAGCGCACATAGTCTTCTTATATGTCATATAGTAAGCATTAAAGTTGATAAACAAGGTCTGGACATATTCAAACTAGCTAGACAAATCATGTATCTACCCCCTAACCCCTAAACTCTGTCTTATGACGAAGTCAAGCATGAAGATATATAAGTGGTTTTGGGTTTCAAACATGGAAATTTCAAAAACCTCCCAAAAACTTCATTTTAGGGTGACTAAGAAGGATACAGGCTTCCATTTTCATTTTCATGATCTATACTTGTTTAAATCTTGGTCAAACCTAGGATTTGACCAAGATTCAAATGTGCATCAAAATTCCATAAAAAATCAGAAAAACGAAAAACCAAAGCACATAGTTTTCTTATGTCACATACATATATATAGTAAGCATTCAAAAGTTGATAAACAAGGTCTAGCTAGACATATTCAAATAAGACAAATCATGTATCTACCCCTCTAAAACCATAAATAACTCTGTCTTATGAAGTCAAGCATGAAGAGAAGTGGTTTTTGGTTTCAAACATGGAAATTTCAAAAACCTCCCAAAATTAAAGCTTCGTTTTAGAGTGACTAGTTAAGAAGGATCCAGGCTTACCTTTTCATTTTCATGTTTTAAACTTGTTTAAATCTTGGTCAAACCTAGGATTTGACCAATATTCAAATGGGCATAAAATAAAAAAATAGATAAAATAAAAAACCAAAGCACATATTCTTCTTATGTCATATAGTAAGCATTCAAAAGTTCATAAATAAGGTCTAGACATATTCAAACCAGACAAATCATGTACCCCCTAACCCTAAACTTTGTCTTAATTATATATGAAGTCAAGCATGAAGCAGAGAAGTGTGGTTTTGGGTTTCAAACATGGAAATTTCAAAAACCTCCCAAAAAGCTTCATTTTAATTAGACCGGCTGGTTAATTAAGAAGGATCCATGATTAATTACCTTTTCATTGTCATGTTTTAAACTTGTTTAAATCTTGGTCGAACCTAGGATTTGACCAAGATTCAAATGGGCATAACAATTCAGAAAAAAATCGAAAGAATGAAAAACAAAAGCACATAGTCTTCTTATGTCATATAGTAAGCATTAAAGTTGATAAACATGGTCTAGACATATTCAAACCATACAAATCATGTATCTACCCCTAACCCCTAAACTATGTCTTATGAAGTCAAGCATGAAGAGAAGTGGTTTTGGGTTTCAAAAATGAAAATTTCAAAAACCGCCCAAAAACTTCATTTTAGAGTGACTAAGAAGGATACATGCTTCCCTTTTCATTTTCATGTTTTAAACTTGTTTAAATCTTGGTCAAACCTAGGATTTGATAAACATGGTCTAGACATATTCAAACCAGACAAATCATGTATCTACCCCCTATCGACCCTAAACTTCGTCTTATGAAGTCAAGCATGAAGAGAAGTGGTTTTGGGTTTCAAATAACATGGAAATTTCAAAAACCTCCCAAAATTAAAGCTTCGTTTTAGAGTGACTAGTTAAGAAGGATCCAGGCTTACCTTTTCATTTTCATGTTTTAAACTTGTTTAAATCTTGTTCAAACCTAGGATTTGACCAATATTCAAATGGGCATAAAATAAAAAATAAATAAAATAAAAAACCAAAGCACATAGTCTTCTTATGTCATATAGTAAGCATTCAAGTTCATGAACAAGGTCTAGACATATTCAAACCAGACAAATCATGTACCCCCTAACCCTAAACTTTGTCTTAATTATATATGAAGTCAAGCATGAAGCAGAGAAGTGTGGTTTTGGGTTTCAAACATGGAAATTTCAAAAACCTCCCAAAAAGCTTCATTTTAATTAGACGGGCTGGTTAATTAAGAAGGATCCATGATTAATTACCTTTTCATTGTCATGTTTTAAACATGTTTAAATCTTGGTCGAACCTAGGATTTGACCAAGATTCAAATGGGCATAACAATTCAGAAAAAAATCGAAAGAATGAAAAACAAAAGCACATAGCCTTCTTATGTCATATAGTAAGCATTCAAATTGATAAACATGGTCTAGACATATTCAAACCAGAAAAATCATGTATCTACCCCTAACCCTAAACTCTGTCTTATGAAGTCAAGCATGAACAGAAGTACGGTGGTTTTGGGTTTCAAACATGGTAAATTCAAGAACCTCCCAAAAGCTTCATTTTAGAGTTACTAAGAGAAAGATCCAGACTTAATTACCTTATCATTTTCACATGTTAAACTTGTTTAAATCTTGCTCAACAAACCTAGGATTTTACCAAGATTCTCAAATGGGCATAAAAATCAAAAAATGAAATACCAATGCACATATATAGTCCTCTTATAAGTCATAAAGTAAGCATTCAAGTTGATAAACAAGGTCTAGACATATTCAAACAAGACAAATCATGTATCTACGTACCCCCTATCGACCCTAAACTTCGTCTTATGAAGTCAAGCATGAAGAGAAGTGGTTTTGGGTTTCAAACATGGAAATTTCAAAAACCTCCCAAAATTCAGCTTCATTTTAGAGCGACTAAGAAGGATCGATGCTTACCTTTTCATTTCCATGTTTTAAACTTATTTAAATCTTGGTCAAACCTAGCTAGGATTTGACCAAGATTCAAATGGGCATAAAAATTCAGACAAAAAATCTAAAGAATGAAAAACCAAAGCACATAGCCTTCTTAATTATGTCATATATAGTAAACACTCAAGTTGATAAACAAGCTAGGTCTAGACATATTCAAACCAGAAAAATCATGTGTATATCTACCCCTAACCCTAAACTCTGTCTTATGAAGTCAATCATGAAGAGAATTGGTTTTGGGTTTCAAACATGGAAATTTCAAGTACGTCCCAAAAGCTTCATATATTTTAGAGTGACTAATTAAGAAGGATCTTGGCTTACGTTTTCATTTTCATGCTTGAAACTTGTTTAAATCTTGGTTGAACCTAGGATTTGACCAGAATCAAATGTGCATAAAATTCTTTAAAAAAATAGAAAAATGAAAAACAAAAGCACATGGTCTTCTTATGTCATATAGTAAGCATTCAAGTTGATAAACAAGGTTTAGACATATTCAAACCAGACAAATCATGTATCTACCCCCTAACCCTAAACTCGGTCTTATGAAGTCTAGCATGAGGAGAAGTCGTTTTGGGTTTCAAACGTTTAAGCCAAAAGCCCCATTTCAAATATTTCAAACTTATTCAAATTTGAAAGACACACAAGTTATAGCACACATAGTGCATACATTCTCACACATACTGCACTAGATGCTAACCCGGCCTATAGTTTGAGGCCATTGGATGAGGTCGAAAAAAATCTTGGATTAGAAATGGGGTTGTTCGAACCCCGTAGTTGGATTTTTTGAACCTTGATCTGTAGTACTGGGCAAAGCCCTAGTTTAACCTATTTAATTATAGATTCGTAGGTCGATTTTTCTACCTTTTTATTATTACTATGCAGCACATGTGTGTTTGCCCGTCGAGTGAAACTCGGAGGAAGAGGGATCACTCGGAAGGAGAGAAGAAGGGAGAGAATTATGGTGTCTCCCCTTTTTCGGGTGATGATGTTGACTTTTGTGCAGGGTTTGTCAGTGAGCAGGAGGTGCGAGCGAGCGAGCGAGCGAGCGAGTCGAGCGAGGCCGAGAATGAGAGAGATTTGTTTTTTTTTTTTTTTGAGAGGGACGACCGAAGGATCCAGAAGGACCCACAGACTTCCAATACGCATCCTGATGCGTCTTCTCTTGACAAAGAAAATGTCTGGGAGTTTGCGTACCTATTGCACGTGACTTGTGCTCACTGAAGTGTGGGACCTCACGCATGGGCACCACACGTAAGTGACAGACCTGTTGGTGTAAAAACTCGGTTGATTATTATAGTGCATTAGAACAAAGTTTCCTATGGATTCAAGGGTAGGAAATCCAAGTTAACTCATTTACATGACATTATTTTTTCCATGAAGCAAAGTTAACGCACCTATCAATTGGTACATTTTGGAGTGACTAAGAAGGATCCAGGCTTACTTATTCGTTTTCACGTGTAAAACTTGTCTAAATCTTGGTCAAACAAAATTGGCAGAAAATTCAAAAAAAAAACAGAAAAATGAAAAACCAAAGCGCACATAGTCTTCTTATATGTCATATAGTAAGCATTAAAGTTGATAAACAAGGTCTGGACATATTCAAACTAGCTAGACAAATCATGTATCTACCCCCTAACCCCTAAACTCTGTCTTATGACGAAGTCAAGCATGAAGATATATAAGTGGTTTTGGGTTTCAAACATGGAAATTTCAAAAACCTCCCAAAAACTTCATTTTAGGGTGACTAAGAAGGATACAGGCTTCCATTTTCATTTTCATGATCTATACTTGTTTAAATCTTGGTCAAACCTAGGATTTGACCAAGATTCAAATGTGCATCAAAATTCCAAAAAAATCAGAAAAATGAAAAACCAAAGCACATAGTTTTCTTATGTCACATACATATATATAGTAAGCATTCAAAAGTTGATAAACAAGGTCTAGCTAGACATATTCAAATAAGACAAATCATGTATCTACCCCTCTAAAACCATAAATATAACTCTGTCTTATGAAGTCAAGCATGAAGAGAAGTGGTTTTTGGTTTCAAACATGGAAATTTCAAAAACCTCCCAAAATTAAAGCTTCGTTTTAGAGTGACTAGTTAAGAAGGATCCAGGCTTACCTTTTCATTTTCATGTTTTAAACTTGTTTAAATCTTGGTCAAACCTAGGATTTGACCAATATTCAAATGGGCATAAAATAAAAAAATAGATAAAATAAAAAACCAAAGCACATATTCTTCTTATGTCATATAGTAAGCATTCAAAAGTTCATAAACAAGGTCTAGACATATTCAAACCAGACAAATCATGTACCCCCTAACCCTAAACTTTGTCTTAATTATATATGAAGTCAAGCATGAAGCAGAGAAGTGTGGTTTTGGGTTTCAAACATGGAAATTTCAAAAACCTCCCAAAAAGCTTCATTTTAATTAGACTGGCTGGTTAATTAAGAAGGATCCATGATTAATTACCTTTTCATTGTCATGTTTTAAACTTGTTTAAATCTTGGTCGAACCTAGGATTTGACCAAGATTCAAAATGGGCATAACAATTCAGAAAAAAATCGAAAGAATGAAAAACAAAAGCACATAGCCTTCTTATGTCATATAGTAAGCATTCAAATTGATAAACATGGTCTAGACATATTCAAACCAGAAAAATCATGTATCTACCCCTAACCCTAAACTCTATCTTATGAAGTCAAGCATGAACAGAAGTACGGTGGTTTTGGGTTTCAAACATGGTAAATTCAAGAACCTCCCAAAAGCTTCATTTTAGAGTTACTAAGAGAAAGATCCAGACTTAATTACCTTATCATTTTCACATGTTAAACTTGTTTAAATCTTGCTCAACAAACCTAGGATTTTACCAAGATTCTCAAATGGGCATAAAAATCAAAAAATGAAATACCAATGCACATAGTCCTCTTATAAGTCATAAAGTAAGCATTCAAGTCGATAAACAAGGTCTAGACATATTCAAACAAGACAAATCATGTATCTACCCCCTATCGACCCTAAACTTCGTCTTATGAAGTCAAGCATGAAGAGAAGTGGTTTTGGGTTTCAAACATGGAAATTTCAAAAACCTCCCAAAATTCAGCTTCATTTTAGAGCGACTAAGAAGGATCGATGCTTACCTTTTCATTTCCATGTTTTAAACTTATTTAAATCTTGGTCAAACCTAGCTAGGATTTGACCAAGATTCAAATGGGCATAAAAATTCAGACAAAAAATCTAAAGAATGAAAAACCAAAGCACATAGCCTTCTTAATTATGTCATATAGTAAACACTCAAGTTGATAAACAAGCTAGGTCTAGACATATTCAAACCAGAAAAATCATGTGTATATCTACCCCTAACCCTAAACTCTGTCTTATGAAGTCAATCATGAAGAGAATTGGTTTTGGGTTTCAAACATGGAAATTTCAAGTACGTCCCAAAAGCTTCATATATTTTAGAGTGACTAATTAAGAAGGATCTTGGCTTACGTTTTCATTTTCATGCTTGAAACTTGTTTAAATCTTGGTTGAACCTAGGATTTGACCAGAATCAAATGTGCATAAAATTCTTAAAAAAATAGAAAAATGAAAAACAAAAGCACATGGTCTTCTTATGTCATATAGTAAGCATTCAAGTTGATAAACAAGGTTTAGACATATTCAAACCAGACAAATCATGTATCTACCCCCTAACCCTAAACTCGGTCTTATGAAGTCTAGCATGAGGAGAAGTCGTTTTGGGTTTCAAACGTTTAAGCCAAAAGCCCCATTTCAAATATTTCAAACTTATTCAAATTTGAAAGACACACAAGTTATAGCACACATAGTGCATACATTCTCACACATACTGCACTAGATGCTAACCCGGCCTATAGTTTGAGGCCATTGGATGAGGTCGAAAAAAATCTTGGATTAGAAATGGGGTTGTTCGAACCCCGTAGTTGGATTTTTTGAACCTTGATCTGTAGTACTGGGCAAAGCCCTAGTTTAACCTATTTAATTATAGATTCGTAGGTCGATTTTTCTACCTTTTTATTATTACTATGCAGCACATGTGTGTTTGCCCGTCGAGTGAAACTCGGAGGAAGAGGGATCACTCGGAAGGAGAGAAGAAGGGAGAGAATTATGGTGTCTCCCCTTTTTCGGGTGATGATGTTGACTTTTGTGCAGGGTTTGTCAGTGAGCAGGAGGTGCGAGCGAGCGAGCGAGCGAGTCGAGCGAGGCCGAGAATGAGAGAGATTTGTTTTTTTTTTTTGAGAGGGACGACCGAAGGATCCAGAAGGACCCACAGACTTCCAATACGCATCCTGATGCGTCTTCTCTTGACAAAGAAAATGTCTGGGAGTTTGCGTACCTATTGCACGTGACTTGTGCTCACTGAAGTGTGGGACCTCACGCATGGGCACCACACGTAAGTGACAGACCTGTTGGTGTAAAAACTCGGTTGATTATTATAGTGCATTAGAACAAAGTTTCCTATGGATTCAAGGGTAGGAAATCCAAGTTAACTCATTTACATGACATTATTTTTTCCATGAAGCAAAGTTAACGCACCTATCAATTGGTACATTTTGGAGTGACTAAGAAGGATCCAGGCTTACTTATTCGTTTTCACGTGTAAAACTTGTCTAAATCTTGGTCAAACAAAATTGGCAGAAAATTCAAAAAAAAACAGAAAAATGAAAAACCAAAGCGCACATAGTCTTCTTATATGTCATATAGTAAGCATTAAAGTTGATAAACAAGGTCTGGACATATTCAAACTAGCTAGACAAATCATGTATCTACCCCCTAACCCCTAAACTCTGTCTTATGACGAAGTCAAGCATGAAGATAAGTGGTTTTGGGTTTCAAACATGGAAATTTCAAAAACCTCCCAAAAACTTCATTTTAGGGTGACTAAGAAGGATACAGGCTTCCATTTTCATTTTCATGATCTATACTTGTTTAAATCTTGGTCAAACCTAGGATTTGACCAAGATTCAAATGTGCATCAAAATTCCAAAAAAATCAGAAAAATGAAAAACCAAAGCACATAGTTTTCTTATGTCACATACATATATATAGTAAGCATTCAAAAGTTGATAAACAAGGTCTAGCTAGACATATTCAAATAAGACAAATCATGTATCTACCCCTCCAAAACCATAAATAACTCTGTCTTATGAAGTCAAGCATGAAGAGAAGTGGTTTTTGGTTTCAAACATGGAAATTTCAAAAACCTCCCAAAATTAAAGCTTCGTTTTAGAGTGACTAGTTAAGAAGGATCCAGGCTTACCTTTTCATTTTCATGTTTTAAACTTGTTTAAATCTTGGTCAAACCTAGGATTTGACCAATATTCAAATGGGCATAAAATAAAAAAATATATAAAATAAAAAACCAAAGCACATATTCTTCTTATGTCATATAGTAAGCATTCAAAAGTTCATTAACAAGGTCTAGACATATTCAAACCAGACAAATCATGTACCCCCTAACCCTAAACTTTGTCTTAATTATATATGAAGTCAAGCATGAAGCAGAGAAGTGTGGTTTTGGGTTTCAAACATGGAAATTTCAAAAACCTCCCAAAAAGCTTCATTTTAATTAGACCGGCTGGTTAATTAAGAAGGATCCATGATTAATTACCTTTTCATTGTCATGTTTTAAACTTGTTTAAATCTTGGTCGAACCTAGGATTTGACCAAGATTCAAATGGGCATAACAATTCAGAAAAAAATCGAAAGAATGAAAAACAAAAGCACATAGCCTTCTTATGTCATATAGTAAGCATTCAAATTGATAAACATGGTCTAGACATATTCAAACCAGAAAAATCATGTATCTACCCCTAACCCTAAACTCTGTCTTATGAAGTCAAGCATGAACAGAAGTACGGTGGTTTTGGGTTTCAAACATGGTAAATTCAAGAACCTCCCAAAAGCTTCATTTTAGAGTTACTAAGAGAAAGATCCAGACTTAATTACCTTATCATTTTCACATGTTAAACTTGTTTAAATTTTGCTCAACAAACCTAGGATTTTACCAAGATTCTCAAATGGGCATAAAAATCAAAAAATGAAATACCAATGCACATAGTCCTCTTATAAGTCATAAAGTAAGCATTCAAGTTGATAAACAAGGTCTAGACATATTCAAACAAGACAAATCATGTATCTACCCCCTATCGACCCTAAACTTCGTCTTATGAAGTCAAGCATGAAGAGAAGTGGTTTTGGGTTTCAAACATGGAAATTTCAAAAACCTCCCAAAATTCAGCTTCATTTTAGAGCGACTAAGAAGGATCGATGCTTACCTTTTCATTTCCATGTTTTAAACTTATTTAAATCTTGGTCAAACCTAGCTAGGATTTGACCAAGATTCAAATGGGCATAAAAATTCAGACAAAAAATCTAAAGAATGAAAAACCAAAGCACATAGCCTTCTTAATTATGTCATATAGTAAACACTCAAGTTGATAAACAAGCTAGGTCTAGACATATTCAAACCAGAAAAATCATGTGTATATCTACCCCTAACCCTAAACTCTGTCTTATGAAGTCAATCATGAAGAGAATTGGTTTTGGGTTTCAAACATGGAAATTTCAAGTACGTCCCAAAAGCTTCATATATTTTAGAGTGACTAATTAAGAAGGATCTTGGCTTACGTTTTCATTTTCATGCTTGAAACTTGTTTAAATCTTGGTTGAACCTAGGATTTGACGAGAATCAAATGTGCATAAAATTCTTAAAAAAAATAGAAAAATGAAAAACAAAAGCACATGGTCTTCTTATGTCATATAGTAAGCATTCAAGTTGATAAACAAGGTTTAGACATATTCAAACCAGACAAATCATGTATCTACCCCCTAACCCTAAACTCGGTCTTATGAAGTCTAGCATGAGGAGAAGTCGTTTTGGGTTTCAAATGTTTAAGCCAAAAGCACTACAAGAAAAGTTGCCATGGCCGACGAAGTTGAAGTCGCGCCGTGGTTGCTGGTGTACCATGGCCGACGATTTTGGTCCCTCCGTGGTGCATGTCAAAACTTTTTTTTCTCGTTTTTGAGGCCACCTAGCCCGACGAAAGCGGCCAAAACGTGGCGTATGGTGGCCCGGGACGTGGTGCATCTCGAAATCTCGGGTTCGCCGGCCGAGTCAACGCAAATCCGCACCGCCGAGGGATGTAGGGCCCAGATGGCAGCCTCTCTGGCATTGTTTTTTTTCTACATCGCGCCATCTCGTTCAACGAGCCGTTTACGATGCAGGATCATGGGTCCCGCATGTCATCCTCTATGAACCAAAATTCTTTCTATTCTTGGATTTTTTTGACCCCCTGATTTCTGGCTACTTCCTTTTTCTTTTGATGCCGCCTTGGAAACGTTGAGACCGCTGCTGCTAAATGGGACCCGCATGTCATCCTCTATGTGCAATCAACTTTCTTTTCTTGGAGTTTTTTTGGCACCTCAAATTTGGTCACTTGCCTTTTTCTTTCGATCCCCTGCCGCCTCTCAAACGGTGATACCGCTGCTGCTAACTGGGACCCGCATGTCATCCTCTATGTACTATAAAACTTTCTTTTCATGGATTATTTTTGGCACCTCAAATTTGGTCACTTGCCTTTTTCTTTCGATCCCCTGCCGCCTCTCAAACGGTGATACCGCTGCTGCTAACTGGGACCCGCATGTCATCCTCTATGTACTATAAAACTTTCTTTTCATGGATTATTTTTGGCACCTCAAATTTGGTCACTTGCCTTTTTCTTTCGATCCCCTGCCGCCTCTCAAACGGTGATACCGCTGCTGCTAACTGGGACCCGCATGTCATCCTCTATGTACTATAAAACTTTCTTTTCCTGGATTATTTTTGGCACCTCAAATTTGGTCACTTGCCTTTTTCTTTCGATGCCGCCTCTCAAACGGTGATACCGCTGCTGCTAAATGGGACCCGCATGTCATCCTCTATGTACTATAAAACTTTCTTTTCTTGAATTATTTTTGGCACCTCATATTTGGTCACTTACCTTTTTCTTTCGATCCCTCGCCTCTCAAACGGTGATACCGCTGTGCTAAATGGGACCCGCATGTCATCCTCTATGTACTATAAAACTTTCTTTTCTTGGATTTTTTTGGCACCTCATATTTCGTCACTTGACTTTTTCTTTCGATCCCCTGCTGCCTCTCAAACGTGATACCGCTGCTGCTAAATGGGACCCGCATGTCATCCTCTATGTACTATAAAACTTTCTTTTCTTGGATTTTTTTTGGCTCCTCATATTTGGGCACTTGCCTTTTTCTTTCGATCCCCTGCCGCCTCTCAAACGGTGATACCGCTGCTGCTAAATGGGACCCGCATGTCATCCTCTATGTACTATAAAACTTTCTTTTCTTGAATTATTTTTGGCACCTCATATTTGGTCACTTACCTTTTTCTTTCGATCCCCTGCCGCCTCTCAAACGTGATACCGCTGCTGCTAAATGGGACCCGCATGTCATCCTCTATGTACTATAAAACTTTCTTTTCTTGAATTATTTTTGGCTCCTCATATTTTTTCACTTGCCTTTTTCTTTCGATCCCCTGCCGCCTCTCAAACGGTGATACCGCTGCTGCTAAATGGGACCCGCATGTCATCCTCTATGTACTATAAAACTTTCTTTTCTTGAATTATTTTTGGCTCCTCATATTTGGGCACTTGCCTTTTTCTTTCGATCTCATGCCACGTTTGAAACGTTGAGGAACCTGCTGGCTCATGGGACCCGCATGTCATCCTCTATGTGCTATAAAAGTTTCCTTTGTTGGATTTTTTTTCACCCTCTGATTTTTGGCTTGCCTTTTTCTTTTGATCCCCTGCCCCCTTTGAAACGTTGAGTAAGCTGTTGGCTCAAGGGACCCGCATGTCATCCTCTATGTCCATCAACTTTCCTTTCTTGGATTTTTTTTCACCCCCTAATTACTAGCTACTTTCTTTTTCTTTTGATCTCAAGCCGCATTACAAACATTGAGACCGCTGCTGCAAAATGGGACCCACATGTCATCCTCTATGTACAATAAAGTTTCTTTTCTTGGATTATCTTTTGTTCCTGATATTTTGTCACTTGCCTTTTTCTTTCGATCTCATGCCGCCTTTGAAACGTTGAGTAAGCTGCTGGCTCATGGGTCCCGCATGTCATCCTCTACGAACAATAAAAGTTTCCTTTCTTGGAGTTATTTTTGACCCCTAATTTCTGGCTATTTGCCTTTTTCTTTGGATCTCCTGCCCCTTTGAAACGATGAGGACGCTGTTGGCAGGTCGGTCCCACAAGTCATCCTCTATGAACAATAAAAGTTTCCTTTGATGGATTTTTTTGAACCCCTAATTAATTTCTGGATATTTCCTTTTTTTTTCTTTGATCCCCTGCCGCCTTGGAATCGTTGAGGATGCTGCTGCCTCATGGGTCCCGCATGTCATCCTCTCAGAACGGTAAATGTTTCTTTTCTTGGATATTGTTTACCAAATGATTTTTGGATTATTTTTTCTTTCGATATCCTGCCGCCTTTAAAACGTTGAGGACGCTGCTGGCTCACGGGTCCCACATGTCAGCCTCTATGAACAATAAGCGCTGAGGACGCTGCTGCCTCATGGGTCCCGCATGTCATCCTCTCAGAACGAAAATGTTTCTTTTCTTGGATTTTTTACCAACAGATTTTTGGTTTATTTTTTCTTTCCATCCCCTGCCGCCTTTAAAACGACGCTGCTGGCTCATGGGTCCACGATGTCAGCCTCCCCGTACAAGAAACATGTGATATCTTGATTATTTTGCAGACAATAAACAGTGTATTTCGCTCTGAGCTATTGCAAACGGATAAATTAAATCTTTATTTTTACAACATATATCTTGAATCTCCTTGTTTTTTGTTTTGGCGAAGCATAGGACTTTCCTGTTTTTTTTTTGAGAAAAATCCGAACTATCATGTTCTGGAGTGGGCTGAAATTGTACGTGTCAAAAGGCCCAGAAGGATAGTTCGAAGGCCCAGATGTCTAGATGCAGCCCAATTGAAATCTTTCTTTTCTTGGATTTTTTTCACCCCCTGATTTCTGGCTACTTCATTTTTCTTTTGGTCCGCCTTTTGGAAACGTTCAGACCGCTGCTGCAAAATGGGACCCGCATGTCATCCTCTATGTACAATAAAGTTTCTTTTCTTGGATTATTTTTGGCTCCTGATATTTGGTCACTTGCCTTTTTCTTTCGATCTCATGAAACGTTGAGGAATCTGCTGGCTCATGGGACCCGCATGTCATCCTCTATGTACAATAAAAGTTTGATTTCTTGGATTTTTTTTCACCCTCTGATTTTTGGCTATTTCCTTTTTCTTTTGATCCCCTGCCGCCTTTGAAACGTTGAGTAAGCTGCTGGCTCATAGGTCCCACATGTCAGCATGTATGAACGATAAAGCTTTCCTTTCTTGGAGTTTTTTTTGACCCCCTAATTTCTGGCTACTTTCTTTTTCTTTTGATCTCAAGCCGCAATTGAAACGTTGGGACCGCTGCTGCAAAATGGGACCCGCACGTCATCCTCTATGTACAATCAAGTTTCTTTTCTTGGATTATTTTTGGCTCTGATATTTGGTCACTTGCCTTTTCCTTCGATCCCATGCCACGTTTGAAACGTTGAGGAACCTGCTGGCTCATGGGACCCGCATGTCATCCTCTATGTACTACAAAAGTTTATTTTCTAGGGTTTTTTTCACTCTCTGATTTTTGGCTATTTCCTTTTTCTTTTGATCCCCTGCCGCCTTGGAAACGTTGAGTAAGCTGCTAACTCGTGGGTCCCGCATGTCATCCTCTATGTACAATCAACTTTCTTTTCTTCGAGTTTTTTTTATCCCCTAATTTCTGGCTACTTTCTTTTTCTTTTGATCTCAAGCCGCATTTGAAAAACCTCTGTTGGGACAGCATGTCATCCTCTATGTACAATAAAAGTTTCTTTTCTTCGATTATTTTTCACCCTCTGATTTTTGGTCACTTGCCTTTTTCTTTCGATCTCATGCCGCCTTTGAAAATGTTGCGGAACCTGCTGGCTCATGGGACCCGCATGTCATCCTCTATGTACTATAAAAGTTTCTTTTCTTGGATTTTTTTCACCCTCTGATCTTTAGCTATTTCCATTTTCTTTTGATCCCCTGCCGCCTTGGAAACGTTGAGTAAGCTGCTGACTGATGGGACCCGCATGTCATCCTCTATGTACAATCAAGTCTCTTTTCTTGGATTTTTTTCCCTCTTATTTTTGGTCACTTGCCTTTTTCTTTCGATCTCATGCAGCCTCTGAAACGTTGAGGAAGCTGCTGGCTCATGGGACCCACATGTCATCCTCTATACTATAAAAGTTTCTTTTCTTGGATTTTTTTCACCCTCTTATTTTTGGCTATTTCCTTTTTTCTTTTGATCCCCTGCCGCCTTGGAAACATTGATTAAGCTGCTGACACATGGGGCCCGCATATCATCCTCTATGTACAATCAACTTGCAAGATCTTGGAGCGAAAGAGCTTGTATAAGTGGGACCCATATGTCATCCTCTATGTACAATAAAAGTTACTTTTCTTGGATTATTTTTTGCTCCTGATATTTGGTCAGTTTCCTTTTTCTTTTGATCTCATGCCGCCTCTGAAACGTTGAGTAAGGTGCTGGCTCATGGGACCCGCATGTCATCCTCTATGTACAATAAAGTTTCTTTTCTTAGATTTTTTTACCCCCTGATTTTTGCTAACTTGCCTTTTTCTTTTCGATCATATGCCGCCTTTGAAATTGAGGTCGCCGCTGGCTCATGGGTCCCACATGTCAGCCTCTATGGACAACAAACCTTTCCTTTGTTGGATTTATTTTTTACCCCTAATTTCTGGCTATTTGCCTTTTTTTTACACACTGGGACTGTACAATAAAGTTTCATTTCTTAGATTTTTTTACCCACTGATTTTTGCTAACTTGCCTTTTTCTTTTCGATCATATGCCGCCTTTGAAATTGAGGTCGCCGCTGGCTCATGGGTCCCACATGTCAGCCTCTATGAACAATAAACCTTTCCTTTGTTGGATTTATTTTTTACCCCTAATTTCTGGCTATTTGCCTTTTTCTTTTGATCCCCTGCGGCCTTTGAAACGATGAGGACGCTGCTGGCAGGTCGGTCCCACATGTCATCCTCTATTAAGAATAAAAGTTTCCTTTTTGGATTTATTTTTTACCCCTAATTTCTGGCTATTTGCCTTTTTCTTCTGATCCCTGCCGACTTCGAAATGATGAGGATGCAGCTGGCAGATCGGTCCCACATGTCAGCCTCTATGAACTATAAATGTTTCCTTTGTAGGATTTATTTTTTACCCCTATTTTCGGGCTACTTGCCTTTTTCTTTGAAACGTTGAGGACGCTACTGTCTCATGGGTCCCACATGGCATCCTCTCTGAACGATAAACCTTCATTTCTTGTTAACGACAGGTTTATCAGTATTATTTTCGCAGACTAATACAAGCTCTTTCGCTCCAAGATCTTGCAAGTTAATAGAATAAATCATGGAATTATTAGGATATGTTTTAAATTTCAAATCCACTTTATGAATTTTTGAAAATACCGTGATCTATGTGGGTATGGAGCGATCAAGGATTTTCATATTGGCCATGAGCAGTTTCAAAAATTGCAACCCAATAATTCAAAATAAATACAAACAACTTTTATGTAGAATCTCCGTGTTTTTGTTTTTTGCCAATCATAGGATCTGTGGTTCTTTAGAAAAGGGCCAACATTGCATGAGCAGAAAGGCCCATTTGTAGTTATTGGGCTTCGACAGCCGGAGCAAGTAGGCCTATAGCAAATACCTTGTAGATGGCCGTTGGAACCCAAAAGTATTTGTTGCCTAGACTTAGATGCCAAACTCAGCCTTATTGACATGAACCTTGCTATGCACACGACAATTTCAGTCCGATCCGTGTACGAAACACAAGATCCAACCCTTCGTGTGAGGAAGCAGGTGGCAGCACACCTCCAGATGCTCAATCGTACATACGCATATCATATAGGAGTTGTCGTATGTACATCAGTTCCGTATTGACATGTTTTTTTCTTTGGTTCACATGTGGGGTCCGCACAGTCACCTAGGTCGCACATCTACTTCCTTGCTCGTAGTTGATGCATGTTCGGTTTGGGGATGGGGTGGAACCCAACACACCCCCGTGCCAGTGGATGTACTTTACCCTTTAGCGGCGAAAAAAATAGGAATGGTCCTCTCATGACTATGATCAACAAGAGGTGGCTATATTATAAAGGACGTACACACATTGTAATTATAGTGCTGAACGGCGAGGGATACTTTTTCCCTACATGGGTGGCAGCATAGTCTACGGATTGCAGCACCACCCACACCATAGGCGATTTATGATTCATCGTTCCGATATGTATTTCGCCTAGTTTTTTTTCTTTACATTGTTGGTTACAGACTCTTTGAACAGCTGTGTGCATCCTGGTTATGCAGAGGCTGGATGTAATTGCTTTCCAAAAGTAATAAAGCATCCTTTATCGAAAAAATTATAGTGCTGAAATAAAGTCAATCCTAAAACAGCCATGCATGGGTTATAATATGAAGGCAACACGAAATACAAAAGCAGGGCAGTGTTCAAATAAACTGATTCAAACTAGTACATACTAAAAACAGTGTACTACTTCTCAACACTTCAAGCATAATAAAAAAGTGTCACTGTTTTTTTAAAGGTAACACCGAACGGGCAATGTTTAAAGCAGGCTTAAACCACATAGCCGCTTGTCGGACACTATCCCAACCATCCTTGGGAAGGCTGATAACTCCCACAGTCTCACCTTCATCTGGCTGGAGGTTGCAGCGCAAAATTTTAGGGTATTGATTATAACGAATATTCCGGTATGCTGTGTAGACGCAGTTTTTCCTCATGAATGGAACCAATGTGCCATCAGGAGCTTTGGATTCACGCTTCTTCAGGTTGGCAATGATTGGGTAATTGAGTCCGAGGAACAGAGAGTGGTCGCTGAGGCTGTTAACCTGCCTCCAAAGAAAGTCCCCTGCACGTGCAGTAGATAAGGGATCCAGCTCAAAGACGTAGGTGGCAACAGGAGGATACTGCCGTAGCTGAAGCCCATTAGCAGCATAGGGAATGTCAGGAGGTACTTCAGCATTGGCAATCCCAATCTTGTTTACTGTAAGGATGATCATCAATCGCTTGCCATCAGCAGATGGAGCGAGGAACCATGCGTACTGCTGATCATCCACCACCGGTGGCGGGATTACAAACGGGAGCATCAGGTTTTCTGCAATATTAGAAATGGAGACGAATAGGGTGTTACTGGCAACCATATTCAAACAGCAGCATTGTTCATCGTTCATGCTCACAGTATAAATACGACTATGTAAGCTAAGGACATTGGTCATTCATGTGTTCAAATCAAGTGTCCAATATATCAGTTATACTGCATCCATCCCACGAAACTAGTCTAAACTTCGCCAAAACTAGACACTAGTTAGTGTATACACAGTTATATACTACCTCTGTCCCACCGAAAGTGTCTGAGATTTGTCCAAATTCAGATGTATCTAGACAGTGAAAGCATATAGATACATTCAAATTTTGACAAATATATATCATCTTAAGTTTAAGTCCTGTGCTGTAGTTAATTCCCTTTGTCTTAAGTGATCTATTAGAGAGCTTCCCTGTGACCACCCGAAGGGTAAGAAATGTTTAACTGTATAAGTGGATTGCCTAGACCTTTCCATCAGTTCGGACTTTTGGTTGCGTTGGCTAGTCCATGAAGCTTGACATGGTGTCAGAGCCAGGGTCTCGAGTTCGAGTCCTGGCTTTCGCAATTTATCCTAAAATTGTTGTTGCCCCCTCGGAGTCCACTTATATGCCTCTTGAGCTATACCTCTGAGTCTTTCCACATGTTGACTTGTCTCCCATCACATGTGACGGGGGGTGTTGAATTGTATAAGTGGATTGCCGCCCTTGCGATCAGTTCGGACTTTTGGTTGTGTTGGTAGTGCATGAAGCTTGACAAGAAAGAAATGCTCTTTATAGCTAACCCCAAGTCTGGTAACATTTGCAAAATAGGTATTAGATGCAGCTATCCATTCAGTAGAAGAATTTGCATTTTAGAGTTGAAGGTTCATAATCTCTTCTCTACTATTGATAGTAAAGGGTACACATGGTATTTGTTTACCTCATTTTCGCGTTCTAAAAAAGGTACGCTATATGGTTGTGCTAAGTTAAACTGATTTAAGTCTGTTCAAGTTTATCGAAAATTATACTACCAACATCTAAAACATCAATATAGGTTCATATATTACAAAAGATATTTAGATTTTCTTTTCTCGAACACATGCCTAGTCGTGCATCATTATATATTAGAGCATACAGGGTTGTAGCAAGGCTACGAAAAACTGAGAAAGCAAAAAGAAAGAACTATACAGGGGACTAGAGGCAGCTAACTTTGTTAGGCCTGCAGGTGCTAAATCTTATATATATATGAGGTTGTAGATATTAATCGTAAACTTACTCAAACTTAAATATCACTGAATTAGGAAAAAGATAACCTGAGTTATTTTGAATGAGGGGACGTCACAATCACTAATGAAAGATAATTGTGGGAAACTGAAATCTATTCAAGAAAATGGGAGAAAAAATGTATCAAAAACAAAATTAATTATACCATTCTGCAGATTGTTCACCGATATAAACAAAGAACTGTTTGATCTGCATGTAGGTACATCCAATCAAGGCTTTTTCCCCGATCTCTAGAAAATATAAGCTACGCATGTAATTACAAACGATTTTCTTCTATTTTTCTGTTTCTACGTTAACATTTGAGATACTTGTTAATTACATCCATATTCTGCAGTTGCATAGAGTTACTAATTCAGGAATGCATTCACATACGGAGTATACTATGTTTGCTGATGACTGACTAGTACTAATTCATTGCAAGCAACGGTTCATTCATATTCAGATAAAGGATGTGATCGTTAAGTCATATACTTATGAAAGTCCTTATGCATCTCTCTGATGCAGATGGCGGGGGTCTCCCGTCCTCCTTTTGGAGGCAAAATCAATTAGTTATATATGAAACAATGGGTGTAAAAGGTTATCAAAAAGGGTGCCTTCATAGTGCCACGTTATCTTTTGAGATACTGGTTAATTACACCCATATTCTGCAGTGGCGTAGAGTTACTAATTCAGGAATGCAATCACATACTGAGCATACTATGTTTGTTGGTGACTAATTAGTACTACTAATTCATTGCAAGCAACGGTTCATTCATATTCAGCAAAAGGGGGTGTGATCATTAAGTCATATAAGAAAGGTAAAATATAAACAAGGTAGTTCATGAATAACTTCATTGGTTAAGGCAGTGTATCATGCAATGCAACATAAGGACTGAAAAAATACCATTTGCGGTGTCCCAGAAGTACGTGGAGCCGTCAGTTTCGTCCACCGCAAAAACGTGGCCACGGAGTTCAATGGCATCACAGTAATTTGGATAATCAGGTGCAGGTGTAAGGGCCTCCAGCATTCTCCAGTCGCCACCCCCTTCAAGGTAGAAAATCGTTTTGTCGAACAAGGCGATGAGCTTGTAATCTGCGTACCTCCCACCTTTTGTGGGCACTTGGCAGATTACAATCTTCAACAAATCAATTGCTGGACCCCAGTTAAAAGAGTATGCAGGTTGATATGAAAAACTACTATGATCGATCTTCGAATCAGGTAGGGATGGAAGGGGGATATGTCGCTCGGTGTAGACGTTCACGAGGCACCACTCATGATGATCGGCGGCGGCGATCCAGTCACCGTTCGCGCCAAGCCATTTTCTGTCGTGCATGAACGGCAGGGCGACAGAACGGCGAGGATGGTCGAGGGGCACCAGGTCGTACACGGTATCATGCAGACGAGATGTTCTCGCCACGTCCCAGTGTTCATCGAACCAATAAGCAGGCGGAGGCATCAGCAGGCAGGGTTCATCCCAATGGTGCATCTTACCTTCATCCTTGCTGATCATGTCGTAGAGCTCCCTGGAACATGCAGCAAGTCGGACGGTGTAGGTAACGTCCAGATGCGCAGCGATGAGGTTGATGTTGTCGCCGGTGAGAGCCTCCAAGTGGCCGTCCCCGCCGCCCCGGCAAAGCCTAGAATAATCCATCACGTGAAGATGGATTTAGGTGGATGGCGGATGCAACTGCGCTTGGGGTTTTCGGAGGAGAGGGCGAGCGCTATGGAAGGAACGATGCGGCGCGCGGCCGGCCGGGGTAAGGAGAGAAAGGTATACGGAGTAGTACTAGTGATGCGGCGTGGTGGGGATCGAGATCCTGCGCGTGCGCGTGATTCTGGGAGGGTGAAGAAGAGTTTTTTTTGTAACGGGGTGAAGAAGAAGATGATAGACATGCAAGGGGCAAAAACTAGGTAGTACTCTAGGCTGCTGCTGCGACTGGGCGCCGATTTGACTGTTGGTAGACTAGCACGCCACCCATCTATAAATTTGCGACGACGTTTGGTGCAGTGATGTCTCGTCACATCAGGTTGACCAGAGAGGGCTTTTTTTTACAGTTTCCATTTCGATATATTTTTCGCCAATAATCGTAGTTCTCTACATGCCAGAGACACGTACCTTAACACGTGGGCAGCATGCAACCGCGCGAGCACCAAAATGGAATGAGAAATGTTTTAGAGCAGAACTTCATTTTCAATGCCTTTCCTAGCTTGGTTTGGAAACCGGACAGAGCTTCAGTGACTTGATGCTTCCAAGATACATTGTGACTGTGTCCCACCATCTACCATCCATTTGAGATCCAACGTTCCAAACTATCTCTTATTTCGAAGCTAAAAAAGAAAAACTATTCAGAAAATTTTGAAAAAAAATCCAGTAATATGTAGATTCCTTGTTTTAAAATCTATGAATATTTCATCCCATTCGGATGACTAGCTTGTGATTAAATAGATTCTTACGTACTCGAGCACTAGTTTAAACTAAATATATATTTGCTCACAAACCTATGATTCAAATCGAATGAAACTTCACCAAAATATAAATCGAAATATGCATGATTTACTGGAAGTTTTTCAAAATTTTCATGGTCCATGGGGTCCTCCAAAGTGCAAGCTTTTTTTTTCTTGGTTGGTACTTCAAAACCGAGTTTGGATGGTGGCAAGACTTGCACAAAGAGGATGTCAAAATTTTGGCCTTTGTGAACTTTGCAATCAACATCAAGTGTCGGACTCTCGAGAAAAAAATATGAGTTGGCGCCCACCTTTCTTTCAACCGTTGGTTCTCAATCCGAGGGTGGTCCAACTAGCTAACAAAATTGGCTTGGTATTCATGGTCTTGAACCAACGATTTGGAATGGCTTTCAATCGGTATGAGAGGTGATGTATGGAGGAGATTCATACGAGAGGGCAATAAAGAAATGTTTTGTCATCCTCGCAAAGCTAGTCTATTTGGAAAGAAATGAATAATTGGTTTTTCGCAACATTGCATGATACTAATTCATGATACTATGCATTGAAGGTGTTGTATCATAGACTAGTATACTTCCCATTGTGACTAGTCTAAGTGCTTTTGCACCATGAACACTAGCTATGCACAGACCTCAAAAAACACTTCTCCATCATTCTACTATTCACACTTTCTTTTTCTAATAGAACTATGTACCATTGTTTTTAATATAATCTTGTGTCGAGAGTATATATTTCTAAAATAGTCATTTATGTTTCGCATAAGCTCAAAGAGGGGTACTTACTTATGAGAGATATCTTTCAACTAATACGTTGTAGGAGTACTTTAATTATGTGAGCTATAGTGTGAAATGCTTACTAGAACGAGTACAAAAGGTGTTTGATAACATTACAGGCCACACGCCCAGTGTAGCGTGCATTGTAGGAGCATTACATCAATTTAACAACTACGGAGGAGTAGCCTAGGTAGAGATAACATGCAAAGGAAATAGTTCAACAGATAGTACAACACAACTACGGAAAGGGAGTAGCCTAGGTAGAGATAAACATGCAAATGAAATAGTTCAACAGATACAAATCTTGCATTACAACACGAGTATTACATAAAGTACATCAGCCCTTCTTTCTGGACCTGTGACGCGAAGGCAGGTTCCATTGCCGGGCGTTGGCGAAGCTTGGGATGAGCCACAACGGAACCTGCCGCCATGTCCATCTAATGTTGGTTTGGAAACCAACAGTACAGTCTTCAGAATTCAAACTGAAGCGGCAAATTTCTGGAGAAGGAGGATATGCAAGGCCTACTGCATGGTGCGATGTGTAAACAGAGTTGCTTCTCGCCATATTTGGACGGTCATGTTCTGCCCCGTCTTCTACTGGAATGATAATCGGATAGTTCACTCCAAGGAAGAGAGAATATGATCCAAGGGAAATAATCCTCCTCCATGGCCTCGGTGGCATCAACTGACTGGTGTCCATGCTGTACACCTCGCAGCCAAGTAAACCCTTACCATACCCGCGAATAGTGCGACCATGACGACCCTCAGAGGTAGCAGCAGCAGGTAAAATCCGAACCAGTCCAGTATAATCCCGCCCGTCAGTAACGCCCCAGGTATGGACCAGAAAAAGTCTAGAACCATCAGGAGATCGTGCTAACCACCAGGAGCCAAGATTGTACCGACCTTGTTCATCAAGTTCTGGCGGAATAGGTGCCGTGCTGATCAACAAAGGACCTTGCAAAGGAAAGCACAGCTTGAAGTCAGTTCAGCAAAACTTGATTAGTTCATTACATACATGAATAATGATGTAGCTAAAATACTGCCTCCGATCCAAATTAATTGACTCAACTGGATGTGTCTAGCTAGATATGCACAAATTAATTGACTCAAGTTTGTCTAGCTAGATGCACTGGCTAGACAAAGCTGAGTCAATTTGATTTGGATCGGAGGGAGTACTTTATTTTGACTCAAAGGCATATCGCTGCTGATTTTGATTGAATATAGAGGGGGAAAGGTACAGGCATGACACGAAAACTGCACAACAAAAAGAAAAAGGCTAAAGCTAAATCTGAAACTAGCAGGTAATAGCGAAAACACATCATATGAGATGAGAAAAATTACCCCAAGAAAGTTGATTCCATGCATAAACTTCGCCTGTCTGAGTTACAGCAAATACAATACCCTTGTGGATGATTGCATCGGAGTAGCCGTACGCTAAGAACTGGTTGTCAAGAACTGTCCATCTGCTAGAAGCACAGTGAAGGACTGCAATTGCCGCGTTGAAGATGGCAAGAACAGAGAAACTAGTATAATTTGAAGCAGCTGTTGGAACTCGGCAAATAGCTATCTTCAGCAGTTGAAGATGTTGATCATTAGACTCGAACACAAGTTTATCCGGGGTGGATTTAAACTCACTTATTGGTGGTAGAGGAATCCGGCGACCAGTGTACACATTGACAAGCTCCCAATTCCAGGGGAAGCCAAGAAGGGCGATCCAATCTCCATTCGCGCCTGCCCACATGCCCGTACCACCATCTGGAATCACGGCATCGGAAGAGATCCTGTCCAGCGGCGTCAGTTGGCACAAGGTACCCTTGCGATCTTTTGCATCATGCTGCTTGTCCTTCTGCGCACCCTCCTGCTTGAACTTGTGGACGCGGTAGAAGGGATTGTGCGCGGGCGGTACCTCAGTTTGGTGAGTATGAAGAACACAGGGCATGCCAAACGGCTGAGATGCAGGCAGAGCTACACTTTGTGTTGCTGAATCATGATAAAACTTGCATGAACCGACGAGGCTCGCGGCGGTGATGACATCGCATCGGGATGCGATTTCTTCAAGGGGGCCATCAGGAAACACCCAAGAACTGCCACTCTCATTGATCGATCTCGCCATTGGAAGGATGCGGTCAAGTGGGTGTGGGGGTGTGGTAGTGGGACGCTGGCGTTTGGGTATGAGGTATTGGAGGACAGTGCGAGCGGCAGCTGGTAGAGCGATATGGATAAAAGTCAACAACTCCTACTAGTACCATCAAACAGGTGGCTCGAGATGATCCGAAAAAGGCATGGCGGCGGTGGTGCAGGGGCTGCTGGTGTAGGCGGGGTCGCCAGAGAAGATGGAGATGAAGAAGACGGAGAAGCAGGCAAAAAAAAACAATTTGAATTGAAATCAATAATACGAGTACTACGGGCGTGCCTTCTCTCTCTGGTCTCTGCTGCACTACTGCACCTGTCGTGAAGGCGTGTGACCCGAGAAGAAGCTAATGTACTGTATACTGTCCTTGCACGCCGTGGAGCTGTATTTTGTCTCATCAAATCAGCTCTGGACAGTTTCAGCAGAGAAAAGATCCTTTGCCATCATCATGATATATTACCACGGGCCCACGGCAGTGCACATTCATCTTGGAGGCCTCTTCATCTTGTACTACCATATACTCTACTGCTCTATATGTTGCACAAACCACCACTTGGACATTTTTTTTGCAGTTTCCACCATGTGGTGGTCTAATATGTTGCAAATTTCACCACTTGGTTATCTAATCAGCTAGTTAGTCATGTTGATAGCAAAATCGACAAGTGGGTTCAACATGTCAATGCTCCAATTAATGTTTTAGAAAAAATAAATTTTTCAAAATTCTTACTTCTTTTATTTAGCTATTTAAAAATGCTTATTCATTTATTTCAACAAATATTGTGCGGTCTTGAATTTTTTTCAAACAAATATTATGGCATCGGGTTCGGGACTCCTGAAAAGGACTGGCCGTGGTACGGGAACCCGAAATGATGCCCACAACATGGTCGAAAGTGGCAAGGAACCCATCGAGGTGGATGAACTCGGGAAACCTTGGTAGAGGTAGGGATCTTGAGGAGGCCATTAGGGTTAGCCTACCCCCCAATAAGCGTATGAACGAAAAAAATTCACATAAGTAGTAGCTATTATTAAAATTTCACAAATATTACGCGCTTTTGAATATTTCAAAAGTATTGTGGCGTCACGCTGGCCTTGCCCGAATTTTACCTTTCAGGCTGGATGTCACGAGCATGATCACTCAACCAACCGGGTCCAAACATATATATACAATTGGCCTCCTCGAGCCTACACCGACCAGATTGTCGCTGAAACTGGATCATATAGTTTCTATTGGATTGATGTCCTAAGGAAATATTCCAACAACGGAAGTTGTTTGATTCGTTGTATTATATTCCTTTGGAATCTTGTTGGGCTTGTTTGGTTCGAAGAAAATTCATAGAAATTTTGTGGGATTCAAATCTCAGTGGCTCCTTTGATTCTTGAATACATGATAATTCATACTAATTCACGTGTTTTTTGTGTAGCACTACAACCAAAGAACATGCAATTCAAATTTGTGTGATTTCTCTCATATAGGATTAATTCAACATGCAATCATATTCAATTCCTACATTATTTCTATTTTAACATTATGTACACATCATGCATGCGACCCAAACAATGCGTACATGGTGGGGGGGTTGTTTCGTTGCAAAAGCAGTTGGTCACACCACAAACAAACATGCAACAATTAATCTAAATTCACGCGGTTTCCCCGCGATGCAACCAAACAATATTCGATGAAACTAAGCATGGCATAAACATATACAATACACACCATAGATTTTGGCTGCTTTGATTATTCGCAAGATTTTCAAAGTGCGGGAATATGAAAATTGTATGATTAGAGAGTGATGATCATCTCCAAATATATAGGATTGAGAAACAACGGTATTTGGATCCAATAACATTTGATTGCGTGTGAAAACCAAAAGAAATACTAGTAGTAACATACGGTTACACAATGAAGGATTTTTTGTTTTTGTATAAAAATGTATTGTCAATGAATTCTGAAAATTGCAATCCTATGAATTAAACAATCAGAAATCGTGTCAGACTAATTCCTACGTTTCGAGATTCTAGTACGGAGTATGATTTCTTTGAAGGGGCGCAGAGGGACGTGGGTAGCAATGTCTAGTCCCTGTCTTGTCTGTATACACTGTACTTACGTCAGACTAGTGTTGCTCATGAAGTCTTAATGTGGCGTACTCTGAAGCTAGATGCATCACCGTTTCCAGTCTCTGTCCTCGTTTTTTCGGCAAAATAGACAGAAATAACCCAAAGTCGAAAAGATTGGGAAAAACAAACTTTCGACATACTAGCAAGATTGGGTTATTTTTGTCCAAATTCTCGTTTTTTTCTCTTGGCTTCCCTACCCTTGAATCCATGTCACTTACGTGTGTTGCCCATGCATGCGTCATGTCCCACACTTCAGTGAGCACAAGTGACGTGATGTACGTACGCAAACTCCCAGCAATCTTCTTTGTCAAGAGAAGACGCATCAAGATTCAAGACCCGATCGCATTTCTTGCTTTCAGCCTGGGGTCCTCCATGTAAAAGTTAGGGATTTAGATGTAATTTCATGTTTATTTTGTGTGCTGTTGTAAACTGTTGATTTTTTATGTCCATTTGAATCTTGGTCAAATCCTAGGTTTGACCTAGATTTAAACAAGTTTAAAATATGAAAATGAAAAAGTAAGCCTGGATCCTCCTTAGTCAATCCAAAATGAAGCTTTTGGGAGGTTTTTTGAAATTTCCATGTTTGAAACCCAAAACCACTTCTTTTCATGCTAGACTTCATAAGACATAGTTTAGGGATAGGGGTAGATACATGATTTGTCTGGTTTCAGTATGTCTAGAGCTTGTTTATCCACTTGAATGCTTACTATATGACATAAGAAGACTATGTGCTATGGTTTTTCATTTATCTATTTTTTTGAATTTTATGCCCATTTGAATCTTGGTCAAATCCCAGGTTTGACGAGGTTTTAAACAAGTTTAAAACTTGAAAATGAAAAGGTGTAAGCATGGATCCTTCGTAGTCACTCTAAAATGAAGCTTTATTTTGGGAGGTTCTCGAAATTTCCATGCATGCTTGAAACTCAAAACCACTTTTCTTCAAGCTTGACTTCATAAGACAAAGTTTAATTAGGGTTAGGGGTAGATACACGATTTTTCTGGTTTGAATATGTCTAGACCTTGTTTATCAACTTGAATGTTTACTATATGACATAATTAAGAAGGCTATGTACGTGCTTTGGTTTTTCATTCTTTAATTAGATTTTTGTCTGAATTTTTATGCCCATTTGAATCTTGGTCAAATCCTAGGTTTGACCAAGATTTAAATAAGTTTAAAACATGAAAATGAAAAGATAAGCATCGATCCTTCTTACTCGCTCTAAAATGAAGCTTTTGGTTTTTTGAAATTTCCATGTTTGAAACCCAAAACCACTTCTCTTCATGCTTGACTTCATAAGACGAAGTTTAGGGTCGATAGGGGGTAGATACATGATTTGTCTGGTTTGAATATGTCTAGACCTTGTTTATGAACTTGAATGCTTACTATATGACATAAGAAGACTATGTGCTTTGGTTTTTTTTATTTTTTTATTTTATGCCCATTTTAATATTGGTCAAATCCTAGGTTTGACCAAGATTTAAACAAGTTTAAAACATGAAAATGAAAAGGTAAGCCTGGATCCTTCTTAGTCACTCTAAAATGAAGCTTTTGGGAGGTTTTTGAAATTTCCATGTTTGAAACCAAAAACCACTTCTCTTCATGCTTGACTTCATAAGACAGAGTTTAGGGTTAGGGGTAGATACATGATTTGTCTTATTTGAATATGTATAGACCTTGTTTGTCAACTTTTGAATGCTCTTACTATATATATATGTGACATAAGAAGACTATGTGCTTTTGTTTTTCATTTTTCTGATTTTTTAAATTTTATGCCCATTTAAATCTTGGTCAAATCCTGGTTTGACAATGATTTTAACAAGTTTAAAATATGAAAATGAAAAGGTAAGCATTGATCATTCTTAGTCACTCTAAAATGAAGCTTTTGGTAGGTTTTTGAAATTTCCATATTTGAAACCCAAAACCACTTCTCTTCATGCTTGACTACATAAGACAAAGTTTAGGGTTAGGGAGTAGATACATGATTTTTCTTGTTTGAATATGTCTAGACCTTGTTTATCAACTTTAATGCTACTATATGACATAAGAAAACTATGTGCTTTGGTTTTTCATTTTTCTGATATTTTTTGGAATTTTGATGCACATTTGAATCTTGGTCAAATCCTAGCTAGGTTTGACCAAGATTTAAACAAGTATATATAGAACATGAAAATGAAAAGGGAAGCATGTATCCTTCTTAATTAGTCACCCCATGCATGTTTGAAACCTAAAACCACTTATCTTCATGCTTGACTTCGTCATAAGACAGAGTTTAGGGGTTTTAGGGGGTAGATACATGATTTGTCTAGCTAGTTTGAATATGTCTAGACCTTGATTATCAACTTTAATGCTTACTATATGACATATAAGAAGACTATGTGCGCTTTGGTTTTTCATTTTTCGGTTTTTTTATTTTATGCCCATTTGAATCTTGGTCAAATCCTAGATTTGACCAAGATTTAAACAAGTTTAAAACATGGAAATGAAAAGGTAAGCATCGATCCTTCTTAGTCGCTCTAAAATGAAGCTGAATTTTGGGAGGTTTTTGAAATTTCCATGTTTTTGAAACCCAAAACCACTTCTCTTCATGCTTGACTTCATAAGACGAAGTTTAGGGTCGATAGGGGGTAGATACATGATTTGTCTTGTTTGAATATGTCTAGACCTTGTTTATCAACTTGAATGCTTACTAGCTATATGACATAAGAGGACTATGTGCATTGGTATTTCATTTTTTGATTTTTATGCCCATTTGAGAATCTTGGTAAAATCCTAGGTTTGTTGAGCAAGATTTAAACAAGTTTAACATGTGAAAATGATAAGGTAATTAAGTCTGGATCTTTTTTGAAACCCAAAACCACTTCTCTTCATGCTTGACTTCATAAGACGAAGTTTAGGGTCGATAGGGGGTAGATACATGATTTGTCTTGTTTGAATATGTCTAGACCATGTTTATCAACTTGAATGCTTACTATATGACATAAGAAGGCTATGTGCTTTGGTTTTTCATTCTTTCGATTTTTTTCTGAATTTTTATGCCCATTTGAATCTTGGTCAAATCCTAGGTTCGACCAAGATTTAAACAAGTTTAAAACATGACAATGAAAAGGTAATTAATCATGGATCCTTCTTAATTAACCAGCCAGTCTAATTAAAATGAAGCTTTTTGGGAGGTTTTTGAAATTTCCATGTTTGAAACCCAAAACCACACTTCTCTGCTTCATGCTTGACTTCATATATAATTAAGACAAAGTTTAGGGTTAGGGGGTACATGATTTGTCTGGTTTGAATATGTCTAGACCTTGTTTATCAACTTTTGAATGCTTACTATATATATGTATGTGACATAAGAAAACTATGTGCTTTGGTTTTTCATTTTTCTGATTTTTTTGGAATTTTGATGCACATTTGAATCTTGGTCAAATCCTAGGTTTGACCAAGATTTAAACAAGTATAGAACATGGAAATGAAAATGGAAGCCTGTATCCTTCTTAGTCACCCTAAAATGAAGTTTTTGGGAGGTTTTTGAAATTTCCATGTTTGAAACCCAAAACCACTTATCTTCATGCTTGACTTCGTCATAAGACAGAGTTTAGGGGTTAGGGGGTAGATACATGATTTGTCTAGCTAGTTTGAATATGTCCAGACCTTGTTTATCAACTTTAATGCTTACTATATGACATATAAGAAGACTATGTGCGCTTTGGTTTTTCATTTTTATGTTTTTTTATTTTATGCCCATTTGAATCTTGGTCAAATCCTAGAGATTGACTTCATAATACAGAGTTTAGGGTTAGGGGTAGATATACACATGATTTTTCTGGTTTGAATATGTCTAGACCTTATTTATCAACTTGAGTGTTTACTATATGACATAATTAAGAAGGCTATGTGCTTTGGTTTTTCATTCTTTAGATTTTTTGTCTGAATTTTTATGCCCATTTGAATCTTGGTCAAATCCTAGGTTTGACCAAGATTTAAATAAGTTTAAAACATGGAAATGAAAAGGTAAAAGCATCGATCCTTCTTAGTCGCTCTAAAATGAAGCTGAATTTTGGGAGGTTTTTGAAATTTCCATGTTTGAAACCTAAAACCACTTATCTTCATGCTTGACTTCGTCATAAGACAGAGTTTAAATTAGGGGGTAGATACATGATTTGTCAAGTTTAAATCATGAAAATGGAAAGGTAAGCCTGGATCCTTCTTAGTCGCTCTAAAATGAAGCTTTTGGGATGTTCTTGAAATTTCCATGTTTGAAACCCGGCCAAAACGACTTTTCTTCATGCTAGACTTCATAAGATCGACACGGGGTACATATATACATGATTTGTCTGGTTTGGATATATCTAGACCTTGTTTATCAACTTGAATGCTTACGATATGACATAAGAACACTATGTGCTTTTTGTTTTTCATTTTTTGTGCCTATTTGTATCTTGGTCAAATCCTAGGTTTGACCAAGATTTAAACAAGTTTAAAACATGAAAATGAAAAGGGAAACATGTATCCTTCTTAGTCACTCTAAAATGAAGTTTTTGGGAGGTTTTTGAAATTTCCATGTTTGAAACCTAAAACCACTTCTCTTCATGCTTGACTTCATAAGACAGAGTTTAGGGTTAGAGGGGTAGATACATGATTTGTCTTATTTGAATATGTCTAGCTAGACCTTGTTTATCAACTTTTGAATGCTTACTATATATATATGTGACATAAGAAGACTATGTGCTTTTGTTTTTCATTTTTCCGATTTTTTAATTTTATGCCAATTTAAATCTTGGTCAAATCCTAGGTTTGACAATGATTTAAACAAGTTTCAAATATGAAAATGAAAAGGCAAGCATGGATCCTTCTTAGTCACTCTAAAATGAAGCTTTTGATAGGTTTTTGAAATTTCCATATTTGAAACCCAAAACCACTTCTCTTCATGCTTGACTACATAAGACAAAGTTTAGGGTTAGGGGGTAGATACATGATTTTTCTTGTTTGAATATGTCTAGACCCTTGTTTATCAACTTTAATGCTTACTATATGACATAAGAAAACTATGTGCTTTGCTTTGGTTTTTCATTTTTCTGATTTTTTTGGAATTTTGATGCACATTTGAATCATGGTCAAATCCTAGGTTTGACCAAGATTTAAACAAGTATAGAACATGAAAATGAAAAGGGAAGCCTGTATCCTTCTTAGTCACCCTAAAATGAAGTTTTTGGGAGGTTTTCAAAATTTCCATGTTTGAAACCCAAAACCACTTAATCTTCATGCTTGACTTCGTCATAAGATAGAGTTTAGGGGTTAGCGGGTAGATACATGATTAGTATGGTTTGAATATGTCTAGACCTTGTTTATCAACTTTAATGCTTACTACATGACATAAGAAGACTATGTGCTTTGGTTTTTCATTTTTCTTTTTTTTTTTTGAATTTTCTGCCAATTTTGTTTGACCAAGATTTAGACAAGTTTTACACGTGAAAACGAATAAGTAAGCCTGGATCCTTCTTAGTCACTCCAAAATGTACCAATTGATAGGTGCGTTAACTTTGCTTCATGGAAAAAATAATGTCATGTAAATGAGTTAACTTGGATTTCCTACCCTTGAATCCATAGGAAACTTTGTTCTAATGCACTATAATAATCAACCGAGTTTTTACACCAACAGGTCTGTCACTTACGTGTGGTGCCCATGCGTGAGGTCCCACACTTCAGTGAGCACAAGTCACGTGCAATAGGTACGCAAACTCCCAGCCATTTTCTTTGTCAAGAGAAGACGCATCAGGATGCGTATTGGAAGTATGTGGGTCCTTCTGGATCCTTCGGTTGTCCCTCTCACAAAAAAAAAAACAAATCTCTCTCATTCTCGGCCTCGCTCGACTCGCTCGCTCGCTCGCTCGCTCGCACCTCCTGCTCACTGACAAACCCTGCACAAAAGTCAACATCATCACCCGAAAAAGGGGAGACACCATAATGCTCTCCCTTCTTCTCTCCTTCCGAGTGATCCCTCTTCCTCCGAGTTTCACTCGACGGGCAAACACACATGTGCTGCATAGTAATAATAATAAAAAGGTAGAAAAATCAACCTACGAATCTATAATTAAATACGTTAAACTAGGGTTTTGCCCAGTACTACAGATCAAGTTCATAAAAAATCCAACTACGGGGTTCGAACAACCCCATTTCTAATCCAAGATTTTTTCGACCTCATCCAAATGGCCTCAAACTATAGGGTTAATTAGCATCTAGTGCAGAATGTGTGAACATGTATGCACTATGTGTGCTATAACTTGTATGTCTTTCAAATTTGAACCAAATTTGAAATATATGAAATGGGGCTTTTGGCTTAAACGTTTGAAACCCAAAACGACTTCTCTTCATGCTAGGCATCATAAGACCGAGTTTAGGGTTAGGGGGTAGATACATGATTTGTCTTGTTTGAATATGTCTAGACCTTGTTTATCAACTTGAATGCTTACTAGCTATATGACATAAGAGGACTATGTGCATTGGTATTTCATTTTTTGATTTTTATGCCCATTTGAGAATCTTGGTAAAATCCTAGGTTTGTTGAGCAAGATTTAAACAAGTTTAACATGTGAAAATGATAAGGTAATTAAGTCTGGATCTTTCTCTTAGTAACTCTAAAATGAAGCTTTTGGGAGGTTCTTGAATTTACCATGTTTGAAACCCAAAACCACCGTACTTCTTTTCATGCTTGACTTCATAAGACAGAGTTTAGGGTTAGGGGTAGATACATGATTTTTCTGGTTTGAATATGTCTAGACCATGTTTATCAACTTGAATGCTTACTACTATATGACATAAGAAGGCTATGTGCTTTGGTTTTTCATTCTTTCGATTTTTTTCTGAATTTTTATGCCCATTTGAATCTTGGTCAAATCCTAGGTTCGACCAAGATTTAAACAAGTTTAAAACATGACAATGAAAAGGTAACTAATCATGGATCCTTCTTAATTAACCAGCCAGTCTAATTAAAATGAAGCTTTTTGGGAGGTTTTTGAAATTTCCATGTTTGAAACCCAAAACCACACTTCTCTGCTTCATGCTTGACTTCATATATAATTAAGACAAAGTTTAGGGTTAGGGGTACATGATTTGTCTGGTTTGAATATGTCTAGACCTTGTTTATCAACTTGAATGCTTACTATATGACATAAGAAGACTATGTGCTTTGGTTTTTTATTTTATTTATTTTTTATTTTATGCCCATTTGAATATTGGTTAAATCCTAGGTTTGAACAAGATTTAAACAAGTTTAAAACATGAAAATGAAAAGGTAAGCCTGGATCCTTCTTAACTAGTCACTCTAAAATGAAGCTTTAATTTTGGGAGGTTTTTGAAATATATTTCCATGTTTGAAACCCAAAACCACTTCTCTTCATGCTTGACTTCATAAGACGAAGTTTAGGGTCGATAGGGGTTAGATACATGATTTGTCTGGTTTGAATATGTCTAGACCATGTTCATCAAATCCTAGGTTTGACCAAGATTTAAACAAGTTTAAAACATGAAAATGAAAAGCGAAGCATGTGTCCTTCTTAGTCACTCTAAAATGAAGTTTTTGGGCAGTTTTTGAAATTTCCATGTTTGAAACCCAAAACCACTTCTCTTCATGCTTGACTTCATAATTAAGACATAGTTTAGGGGTTAGGGGGTAGATACATGATTTGTATGGTTTGAATATGTCTAGACCATGTTTATCAACTTTAATGCTTACTATATGACATAAGAAGACTATGTGCTTTGGTTTTTCATTTTTCTGTTTTTTTTTAGAATTTTGATGCACATTTGAATCTTGGTCAAATCCTAGGTTTGACCAAGATTTAAACAAGTATATATAGAACATGAAAATGAAAAGGGAAGCCTGTATCCTTCTTAGTCACCCTAAAATGAAGTTTTTGGGAGGTTTTTGAAATTTCCATGTTTGAAACCCAAAACCACTTATCTTCATGCTTGAGCAAGATTTGACCAAGATTTAAACAAGTTTAAATCATGAAAATGGAAAGGTAAGCCTGGATCCTTCTTAGTCGCTCTAAAATGAAGCTTTTGGGATGTTCTTGAAATTTCCATGTTTGAAACCCGGCCAAAACGACTTTTCTTCATGCTAGACTTCATAAGATCGACACGGGGTACATATATACATGATTTGTCTGGTTTGGATATATCTAGACCTTGTTTATCAACTTGAATGCTTACGATATGACATAAGAACACTATGTGCTTTTTGTTTTTCATTTTTTGTGCCTATTTGTATCTTGGTCAAATCCTAGGTTTGACCAAGATTTAAACAAGTTTAAAACATGAAAATGAAAAGGTAAACATGTATCCTTCTTAGTCACTCTAAAATGAAGTTTTTGGGAGGTTTTTGAAATTTCCATGTTTGAAACCTAAAACCACTTCTCTTCATGCTTGACTTCATAAGACAGAGTTTAGGGTTAGAGGGGTAGATACATGATTTGTCTTATTTGAATATGTCTAGCTAGACCTTGTTTATCAACTTTTGAATGCTTACTATATATATATATGTGACATAAGAAGACTATGTGCTTTTGTTTTTCATTTTTCCGATTTTTTAATTTTATGCCAATTTAAATCTTGGTCAAATCCTAGGTTTGACAATGATTTAAACAAGTTTCAAATATGAAAATGAAAAGGCAAGCATGGATCCTTCTTAGTCACTCTAAAATGAAGCTTTTGATAGGTTTTTGAAATTTCCATATTTGAAACCCAAAACCACTTCTCTTCATGCTTGACTACATAAGACAAAGTTTAGGGTTAGGGGGTAGATACATGATTTTTCTTGTTTGAATATGTCTAGACCCTTGTTTATCAACTTTAATGCTTACTATATGACATAAGAAAACTATGTGCTTTGCTTTGGTTTTTCATTTTTCTGATTTTTTTGGAATTTTGATGCACATTTGAATCATGGTCAAATCCTAGGTTTGACCAAGATTTAAACAAGTATAGAACATGAAAATGAAAAGGGAAGCATGTATCCTTCTTAGTCACCCTAAAATGAAGTTTTTGGGAGGTTTTCAAAATTTCCATGTTTGAAACCCAAAACCACTTAATCTTCATGCTTGACTTCGTCATAAGATAGAGTTTAGGGGTTAGGGGGTAGATACATGATTAGTATGGTTTGAATATGTCTAGACCTTGTTTATCAACTTTAATGCTTACTACATGACATAAGAAGACTATGTGCTTTGGTTTTTCATTTTTCTGTTTTTTTTTGAATTTTCTGCCAATTTTGTTTGACCAAGATTTAGACAAGTTTTACACGTGAAAACGAATAAGTAAGCCTGGATCCTTCTTAGTCACTCCAAAATGTACCAATTGATAGGTGCGTTAACTTTGCTTCATGGAAAAAATAATGTCATGTAAATGAGTTAACTTGGATTTCCTACCCTTGAATCCATAGGAAACTTTGTTCTAATGCACTATAATAATCAACCGAGTTTTTACACCAACAGGTCTGTCACTTACGTGTGGTGCCCATGCGTGAGGTCCCACACTTCAGTGAGCACAAGTCACGTGCAATAGGTACGCAAACTCCCAGCCATTTTCTTTGTCAAGAGAAAGACGCATCAGGATGCGTATTGGAAGTCTGTGGGTCCTTCTGGATCCTTCGGTCGTCCCTCTAAAAAAAAAAAAAAATCTCTCTCATTCTCGGCCTCGCTCGACTCGCTCGCTCGCTCGCTCGCTCGCACCTCCTGCTCACTGACAAACCCTGCACAAAAGTCAACATCATCACCCGAAAAAGGGGAGACACCATAATTCTCTCCCTTCTTCTCTCCTTCCGAGTGATCCCTCTTCCTCCGAGTTTCACTCGACGGGCAAACACACATGTGCTGCATAGTAATAATAAAAAGGTAGAAAAATCGACCTACGAATCTATAATTAAATAGGTTAAACTAGGGTTTTGCCCAGTACTACAGATCAAGGTTCAAAAAATCCAACTACGGGGTTCGAACAACCCCATTTCTAATCCAAGATTTTTTTCGACCTCATCCAATGGCCTCAAACTATAGGCCGGGTTAGCATCTAGTGCAGTATGTGTGAGAATGTATGCACTATGTGTGCTATAACTTGTGTGTCTTTCAAATTTGAACCAAATTTGAATAAGTTTGAAATATTTGAAATGGGGCTTTTGGCTTAAACGTTTGAAACCCAAAACGACTTCTCCTCATGCTAGACTTCATAAGACCGAGTTTAGGGTTAGGGGTAGATACATGATTTGTCTGGTTTGAATATGTCTAAACCTTGTTTATCAACTTGAATGCTTACTATATGACATAAGAAGACCATGTGCTTTTGTTTTTCATTTTTCTATTTTTTTAAGAATTTTATGCACATTTGATTCTGGTCAAATCCTAGGTTCAACCAAGATTTAAACAAGTTTCAAGCATGAAAATGAAAACGTAATCCAAGATCCTTCTTAATTAGTCACTCTAAAATATATGAAGCTTTTGGGACGTACTTGAAATTTCCATGTTTGAAACCCAAAACCAATTCTCTTCATGATTGACTTCATAAGACAGAGTTTAGGGGTAGGGGTAGATATACACATGATTTTTCTGGTTTGAATATGTCTAGACCTTGTTTATCAACTTGAGTGTTTACTATATGACATAATTAAGAAGGCTATGTGCTTTGGTTTTTCATTCTTTAGATTTTTTGTCTGAATAATTTTTATGCCCATTTGAATCTTGGTCAAATCCTAGGTTTGACCAAGATTTAAATAAGTTTAAAACATGGAAATGAAAAGGTAAAAGCATCGATCCTTCTTAGTCGCTCTAAAATGAAGCTGAATTTTGGGAGGTTTTTGAAATTTCCATGTTTGAAACCTAAAACCACTTATCTTCATGCTTGACTTCGTCATAAGACAGAGTTTAGGGGTTTTAATTAGGGGGTAGATACATGATTTGTCTAGCTAGTTTGAATATGTCTCTAGACCTTGTTTATCAACTTGAATGCTTACTAGCTATATGACATAAGAGGACTATGTGCATTGGTATTTCATTTTTTGATTTTTATGCCCATTTGAGAATCTTGGTAAAATCCTAGGTTTGTTGAGCAAGATTTAAACAAGTTTAACATTTGAAAATGATAAGGTAATTAAGTCTGGATCTTTCTCTTAGTAACTCTAAAATGAAGCTTTTGGGAGGTTCTTGAATTTACCATGTTTGAAACCCAAAACCACCGTACTTCTTTTCATGCTTGACTTCATAAGACAGAGTTTAGGGTTAGGGGTAGATACATGAATTTTCTGGTTTGAATATGTCTAGACCATGTTTATCAACTTGAATGCTTACTATATGACATAAGAAGGCTATGTGCTTTGGTTTTTCATTCTTTCGATTTTTTCTGAATTTTTATGCCCATTTGAATCTTGGTCAAATCCTAGGTTCGACCAAGATTTAAACAAGTTTAAAACATGACAATGAAAAGGTAATTAATCATGGATCCTTCTTAATTAACCAGCCAGTCTAATTAAAATGAAGCTTTTTGGGAGGTTTTTGAAATTTCCATGTTTGAAACCCAAAACCACTTAATCTTTCATGATACATTAGACTATCTTTAATGTCACTTTTTTTGAATTTTCTGCCAATTTTGTTTGACCAAGATTTAGACAAGTTTTACACGTGAAAACGAATAAGTAAGCCTGGATCCTTCTTAGTCACTCCAAAATGTACCAATTGATAGGTGCGTTAACTTTGCTTCATGGAAAAAATAATGTCATGTAAATGAGTTAACTTGGATTTCCTACCCTTGAATCCATAGGAAACTTTGTTCTAATGCACTATAATAATCAACCGAGTTTTTACACCAACAGGTCTGTCACTTACGTGTGGTGCCCATGCGTGAGGTCCCACACTTCAGTGAGCACAAGTCACGTGCAATAGGTACGCAAACTCCCAGCCATTTTCTTTGTCAAGAGAAAGACGCATCAGGATGCGTATTGGAAGTCTGTGGGTCCTTCTGGATCCTTCGGTCGTCCCTCTAAAAAAAAAAAAAATCTCTCTCATTCTCGGCCTCGCTCGACTCGCTCGCTCGCTCGCTCGCTCGCTCGCACCTCCTGCTCACTGACAAACCCTGCACAAAAGTCAACATCATCACCCGAAAAAGGGGAGACACCATAATGCTCTCCCTTCTTCTCTCCTTCCGAGTGATCCCTCTTCCTCCGAGTTTCACTCGACGGGCAAACACACATGTGCTGCATAGTAATAATAAAAAGGTAGAAAAATCGACCTACGAATCTATAATTAAATAGGTTAAACTAGGGTTTTGCCCAGTACTACAGATCAAGGTTCAAAAAATCCAACTACGGGGTTCGAACAACCCCATTTCTAATCCAAGATTTTTTTCGACCTCATCCAATGGCCTCAAACTATAGGCCGGGTTAGCATCTAGTGCAGTATGTGTGAGAATGTATGCACTATGTGTGCTATAACTTGTGTGTCTTTCAAATTTGAACCAAATTTGAATAAGTTTGAAATATTTGAAATGGGGCTTTTGGCTTAAACGTTTGAAACCCAAAACGACTTCTCCTCATGCTAGACTTCATAAGACCGAGTTTAGGGTTAGGGGGTAGATACATGATTTGTCTGGTTTGAATATGTCTAAACCTTGTTTATCAACTTGAATGCTTACTATATGACATAAGAAGACCATGTGCTTTTGTTTTTCATTTTTCTATTTTTTAAGAATTTTATGCACATTTGATTCTGGTCAAATCCTAGGTTCAACCAAGATTTAAACAAGTTTCAAGCATGAAAATGAAAACGTAATCCAAGATCCTTCTTAATTAGTCACTCTAAAATATATGAAGCTTTTGGGACGTACTTGAAATTTCCATGTTTGAAACCCAAAACCAATTCTCTTCATGATTGACTTCATAAGACAGAGTTTAGGGGTAGGGGTAGATATACACATGATTTTTCTGGTTTGAATATGTCTAGACCTTGTTTATCAACTTGAGTGTTTACTATATGACATAATTAAGAAGGCTATGTGCTTTGGTTTTTCATTCTTTAGATTTTTTGTCTGAATAATTTTTATGCCCATTTGAATCTTGGTCAAATCCTAGGTTTGACCAAGATTTAAATAAGTTTAAAACATGGAAATGAAAAGGTAAAAGCATCGATCCTTCTTAGTCGCTCTAAAATGAAGCTGAATTTTGGGAGGTTTTTGAAATTTCCATGTTTGAAACCTAAAACCACTTATCTTCATGCTTGACTTCGTCATAAGACAGAGTTTAGGGGTTTTAATTAGGGGGTAGATACATGATTTGTCTAGCTAGTTTGAATATGTCTCTAGACCTTGTTTATCAACTTGAATGCTTACTAGCTATATGACATAAGAGGACTATGTGCATTGGTATTTCATTTTTTGATTTTTATGCCCATTTGAGAATCTTGGTAAAATCCTAGGTTTGTTGAGCAAGATTTAAACAAGTTTAACATTTGAAAATGATAAGGTAATTAAGTCTGGATCTTTCTCTTAGTAACTCTAAAATGAAGCTTTTGGGAGGTTCTTGAATTTACCATGTTTGAAACCCAAAACCACCGTACTTCTTTTCATGCTTGACTTCATAAGACAGAGTTTAGGGTTAGGGGTAGATACATGATTTTTCTGGTTTGAATATGTCTAGACCATGTTTATCAACTTGAATGCTTACTATATGACATAAGAAGGCTATGTGCTTTGGTTTTTCATTCTTTCGATTTTTTCTGAATTTTTATGCCCATTTGAATCTTGGTCAAATCCTAGGTTCGACCAAGATTTAAACAAGTTTAAAACATGACAATGAAAAGGTAATTAATCATGGATCCTTCTTAATTAACCAGCCAGTCTAATTAAAATGAAGCTTTTTGGGAGGTTTTTGAAATTTCCATGTTTGAAACCCAAAACCACACTTCTCTGCTTCATGCTTGACTTCATATATAATTAAGACAAAGTTTAGGGTTAGGGGTACATGATTTGTCTGGTTTGAATATGTCTAGACCTTGTTTATCAACTTGAATGCTTACTATATGACATAAGAAGACTATGTGCTTTGGTTTTTTATTTTATTTATTTTTTATTTTATGCCCATTTGAATATTGGTTAAATCCTAGGTTTGAACAAGATTTAAACAAGTTTAAAACATGAAAATGAAAAGGTAAGCCTGGATCCTTCTTAACTAGTCACTCTAAAATGAAGCTTTAATTTTGGGAGGTTTTTGAAATATATTTCCATGTTTGAAACCCAAAACCACTTCTCTTCATGCTTGACTTCATAAGACGAAGTTTAGGGTCGATAGGGGGTAGATACATGATTTGTCTGGTTTGAATATGTCTAGACCATGTTCATCAAATCCTAGGTTTGACCAAGATTTAAACAAGTTTAAAACATGAAAATGAAAAGCGAAGCATGTGTCCTTCTTAGTCACTCTAAAATGAAGTTTTTGGGCAGTTTTTGAAATTTCCATGTTTGAAACCCAAAACCACTTCTCTTCATGCTTGACTTCATAAGACATAGTTTAGGGTTAGGGGGTAGATACATGATTTGTATGGTTTGAATATGTCTAGACCATGTTTATCAACTTTAATGCTTACTATATGACATAAGAAGACTATGTGCTTTGGTTTTTCATTTTTCTGATTTTTTTAGAATTTTGATGCACATTTGAATCTTGGTCAAATCCTAGGTTTGACCAAGATTTAAACAAGTATATATAGAACATGAAAATGAAAAGGGAAGCCTGTATCCTTCTTAGTCACCCTAAAATGAAGTTTTGGGAGGTTTTTGAAATTTCCATGTTTGAAACCCAAAACCACTTATCTTCATGCTTGAGCAAGATTTGACCAAGATTTAAACAAGTTTAAATCATGAAAATGGAAAGGTAAGCCTGGATCCTTTCTTAGTCGCTCTAAAATGAAGCTTTTGGGATGTTCTTGAAATTTCCATGTTTGAAACCCAAAACGACTTTTCTTCATGCTAGACTTCATAAGATCGACACGGGGTACATATATACATGATTTGTCTGGTTTGGATATATCTAGACCTTGTTTATCAACTTGAATGCTTACGATATGACATAAGAACACTATGTGCTTTTTGTTTTTCATTTTTTGTGCCTATTTGTATCTTGGTCAAATCCTAGGTTTGACCAAGATTTAAACAAGTTTAAAACATGAAAATGAAAAGGTAAACATGTATCCTTCTTAGTCACTCTAAAATGAAGTTTTTGGGAGGTTTTTGAAATTTCCATGTTTGAAACCTAAAACCACTTCTCTTCATGCTTGACTTCATAAGACAGAGTTTAGGGTTAGAGGGGTAGATACATGATTTGTCTTATTTGAATATGTCTAGCTAGACCTTGTTTATCAACTTTTGAATGCTTACTATATATATATATGTGACATAAGAAGACTATGTGCTTTTGTTTTTCATTTTTCCGATTTTTTAATTTTATGCCAATTTAAATCTTGGTCAAATCCTAGGTTTGACAATGATTTAAACAAGTTTCAAATATGAAAATGAAAAGGCAAGCATGGATCCTTCTTAGTCACTCTAAAATGAAGCTTTTGATAGGTTTTTGAAATTTCCATATTTGAAACCCAAAACCACTTCTCTTCATGCTTGACTACATAAGACAAAGTTTAGGGTTAGGGGGTAGATACATGATTTTTCTTGTTTGAATATGTCTAGACCCTTGTTTATCAACTTTAATGCTTACTATATGACATAAGAAAACTATGTGCTTTGCTTTGGTTTTTCATTTTTCTGATTTTTTTGGAATTTTGATGCACATTTGAATCATGGTCAAATCCTAGGTTTGACCAAGATTTAAACAAGTATAGAACATGAAAATGAAAAGGGAAGCCTGTATCCTTCTTAGTCACCCTAAAATGAAGTTTTTGGGAGGTTTTCAAAATTTCCATGTTTGAAACCCAAAACCACTTAATCTTCATGCTTGACTTCGTCATAAGATAGAGTTTAGGGGTTAGCGGGTAGATACATGATTAGTATGGTTTGAATATGTCTAGACCTTGTTTATCAACTTTAATGCTTACTACATGACATAAGAAGACTATGTGCTTTGGTTTTTCATTTTTCTGTTTTTTTTTTTGAATTTTCTGCCAATTTTGTTTGACCAAGATTTAGACAAGTTTTACACGTGAAAACGAATAAGTAAGCCTGGATCCTTCTTAGTCACTCCAAAATGTACCAATTGATAGGTGCGTTAACTTTGCTTCATGGAAAAAATAATGTCATGTAAATGAGTTAACTTGGATTTCCTACCCTTGAATCCATAGGAAACTTTGTTCTAATGCACTATAATAATCAACCGAGTTTTTACACCAACAGGTCTGTCACTTACGTGTGGTGCCCATGCGTGAGGTCCCACACTTCAGTGAGCACAAGTCACGTGCAATAGGTACGCAAACTCCCAGACATTTTCTTTGTCAAGAGAAGACGCATCAGGATGCGTATTGGAAGTCTGTGGGTCCTTCTGGATCCTTCGGTCGTCCCTCTCAAAAAAAAAAAAACAAATCTCTCTCATTCTCGGCCTCGCTCGACTCGCTCGCTCGCTCGCTCGCTCGCACCTCCTGCTCACTGACAAACCCTGCACAAAAGTCAACATCATCACCCGAAAAAGGGGAGACACCATAATTCTCTCCCTTCTTCTCTCCTTCCGAGTGATCCCTCTTCCTCCGAGTTTCACTCGACGGGCAAACACACATGTGCTGCATAGTAATAATAAAAAGGTAGAAAAATCGACCTACGAATCTATAATTAAATAGGTTAAACTAGGGTTTTGCCCAGTACTACAGATCAAGGTTCAAAAAATCCAACTACGGGGTTCGAACAACCCCATTTCTAATCCAAGATTTTTTTCGACCTCATCCAATGGCCTCAAACTATAGGCCGGGTTAGCATCTAGTGCAGTATGTGTGAGAATGTATGCACTATGTGTGCTATAACTTGTGTGTCTTTCAAATTTGAATAAGTTTGAAATATTTGAAATGGGGCTTTTGGCTTAAACGTTTGAAACCCAAAACGACTTCTCCTCATGCTAGACTTCATAAGACCGAGTTTAGGGTTAGGGGTAGATACATGATTTGTCTGGTTTGAATATGTCTAAACCTTGTTTATCAACTTGAATGCTTACTATATGACATAAGAAGACCATGTGCTTTTGTTTTTCATTTTTCTATTTTTTTAAGAATTTTATGCACATTTGATTCTGGTCAAATCCTAGGTTCAACCAAGATTTAAACAAGTTTCAAGCATGAAAATGAAAACGTAAGCCAAGATCCTTCTTAATTAGTCACTCTAAAATATATGAAGCTTTTGGGACGTACTTGAAATTTCCATGTTTGAAACCCAAAACCAATTCTCTTCATGATTGACTTCATAAGACAGAGTTTAGGGTTAGGGGTAGATATACACATGATTTTTCTGGTTTGAATATGTCTAGACCTAGCTTGTTTATCAACTTGAGTGTTTACTATATATGACATAATTAAGAAGGCTATGTGCTTTGGTTTTTCATTCTTTAGATTTTTTGTCTGAATTTTTATGCCCATTTGAATCTTGGTCAAATCCTAGGTTTGACCAAGATTTAAATAAGTTTAAAACATGGAAATGAAAAGGTAAGCATCGATCCTTCTTAGTCGCTCTAAAATGAAGCTGAATTTTGGGAGGTTTTTGAAATTTCCATGTTTGAAACCCAAAACCACTTCTCTTCATGCTTGACTTCATAAGACGAGTTTAGGGTCGATAGGGGGTAGATACATGATTTGTCTTGTTTGAATATGTCTAGACACCTTGTTTATCAACTTGAATGCTTACTTTATGACTTATAAGAGGACTATGTGCATTGGTATTTCATTTTTTGATTTTTATGCCCATTTGAGAATCTTGGTAAAATCCTAGGTTTGTTGAGCAAGATTTAAACAAGTTTAACATTTGAAAATGATAAGGTAATTAAGTCTGGATCTTTCTCTTAGTAACTCTAAAATGAAGCTTTTGGGAGGTTCTTGAATTTACCATGTTTGAAACCCAAAACCACCGTACTTCTTTTCATGCTTGACTTCATAAGACAGAGTTTAGGGTTAGGGGTAGATACATGATTTTTCTGGTTTGAATATGTCTAGACCATGTTTATCAACTTGAATGCTTACTATATGACATAAGAAGGCTATGTGCTTTGGTTTTTCATTCTTTCGATTTTTTCTGAATTTTTATGCCCATTTGAATCTTGGTCAAATCCTAGGTTCGACCAAGATTTAAACAAGTTTAAAACATGACAATGAAAAGGTAATTAATCATGGATCCTTCTTAATTAACCAGCCAGTCTAATTAAAATGAAGCTTTTTGGGAGGTTTTTGAAATTTCCATGTTTGAAACCCAAAACCACACTTCTCTGCTTCATGCTTGACTTCATATATAATTAAGACAAAGTTTAGGGTTAGGGGGTACATGATTTGTCTGGTTTGAATATGTCTAGACCTTGTTTATCAACTTTTGAATGCTTACTATATATATGTATGTGACATAAGAAAACTATGTGCTTTGGTTTTTCATTTTTCTGATTTTTTTGGAATTTTGATGCACATTTGAATCTTGGTCAAATCCTAGGTTTGACCAAGATTTAAACAAGTATAGAACATGGAAATGAAAATGGAAGCCTGTATCCTTCTTAGTCACCCTAAAATGAAGTTTTTGGGAGGTTTTTGAAATTTCCATGTTTGAAACCCAAAACCACTTATCTTCATGCTTGACTTCATAAGACAGAGTTTAGGGGTTAGGGGGTAGATACATGATTTGTCTAGCTAGTTTGAATATGTCCAGACCTTGTTTATCAACTTTAATGCTTACTATATGACATATAAGAAGACTATGTGCGCTTTGGTTTTTCATTTTTATGTTTTTTTTATTTTATGCCCATTTGAATCTTGGTCAAATCCTAGAGATTGACTTCATAATACAGAGTTTAGGGTTAGGGGTAGATATACACATGATTTTTCTGGTTTGAATATGTCTAGACCTTATTTATCAACTTGAGTGTTTACTATATGACATAATTAAGAAGGCTATGTGCTTTGGTTTTTCATTCTTTAGATTTTTTGTCTGAATTTTTATGCCCATTTGAATCTTGGTCAAATCCTAGGTTTGACCAAGATTTAAATAAGTTTAAAACATGGAAATGAAAAGGTAAAAGCATCGATCCTTCTTAGTCGCTCTAAAATGAAGCTGAATTTTGGGAGGTTTTTGAAATTTCCATGTTTGAAACCCAAAACCACTTCTCTTCATGCTTGACTTCATAAGACGAAGTAGGGACGATAGGGGGTAGATACATGATTTGTCTGGTTAATTTGGATATATCTAGACCTTGTTTATCAACTTGAATGCTTATGATATGACATAAGAACACTATGTGCTTTTTTTATTTTTTTGTGCCCATTTGAATCTTGGTCAAATCCTAGGTTTGACCAAGATTTAAACAAGTATAGAACATGAAAATGAAAAGGGAAGCCTGTATCCTTCTTACTCACCCTAAAATGAAGTTTTGGGAGGTTTTTGAAATGTCCATGTTTGAAACCCAAAACCACTTCTCTTCATTCTTGACTTCTTAAGACATAGTTTAGGGGTTAGCGGGTAGATACATGATTAGTATGGTTTGAATATGTCTAGACCTTGTTTATCAACTTTAATGCTTACTACATGACATAAGAAGACTATGTGCTTTGGTTTTTCATTTTTCTGTTTTTTTTTTGAATTTTCTGCCAATTTTGTTTGACCAAGATTTAGACAAGTTTTACACGTGAAAACGAATAAGTAAGCCTGGATCCTTCTTAGTCACTCCAAAATGTACCAATTGATAGGTGCGTTAACTTTGCTTCATGGAAAAAATAATGTCATGTAAATGAGTTAACTTGGATTTCCTACCCTTGAATCCATAGGAAACTTTGTTCTAATGCACTATAATAATCAACCGAGTTTTTACACCAACAGGTCTGTCACTTACGTGTGGTGCCCATGCGTGAGGTCCCACACTTCAGTGAGCACAAGTCACGTGCAATAGGTACGCAAACTCCCAGCCATTTTCTTTGTCAAGAGAAAGACGCATCAGGATGCGTATTGGAAGTCTGTGGGTCCTTCTGGATCCTTCGGTCGTCCCTCTAAAAAAAAAAAAATCTCTCTCATTCTCGGCCTCGCTCGACTCGCTCGCTCGCTCGCTCGCTCGCTCGCACCTCCTGCTCACTGACAAACCCTGCACAAAAGTCAACATCATCACCCGAAAAAGGGGAGACACCATAATTCTCTCCCTTCTTCTCTCCTTCCGAGTGATCCCTCTTCCTCCGAGTTTCACTCGACGGGCAAACACACATGTGCTGCATAGTAATAATAAAAAGGTAGAAAAATCGACCTACGAATCTATAATTAAATAGGTTAAACTAGGGTTTTGCCCAGTACTACAGATCAAGGTTCAAAAAATCCAACTACGGGGTTCGAACAACCCCATTTCTAATCCAAGATTTTTTTCGACCTCATCCAATGGCCTCAAACTATAGGCCGGGTTAGCATCTAGTGCAGTATGTGTGAGAATGTATGCACTATGTGTGCTATAACTTGTGTGTCTTTCAAATTTGAACCAAATTTGAATAAGTTTGAAATATTTGAAATGGGGCTTTTGGCTTAAACGTTTGAAACCCAAAACGACTTCTCCTCATGCTAGACTTCATAAGACCGAGTTTAGGGTTAGGGGGTAGATACATGATTTGTCTGGTTTGAATATGTCTAAACCTTGTTTATCAACTTGAATGCTTACTATATGACATAAGAAGACCATGTGCTTTTGTTTTTCATTTTTCTATTTTTTAAGAATTTTATGCACATTTGATTCTGGTCAAATCCTAGGTTCAACCAAGATTTAAACAAGTTTCAAGCATGAAAATGAAAACGTAATCCAAGATCCTTCTTAATTAGTCACTCTAAAATATATGAAGCTTTTGGGACGTACTTGAAATTTCCATGTTTGAAACCCAAAACCAATTCTCTTCATGATTGACTTCATAAGACAGAGTTTAGGGGTAGGGGTAGATATACACATGATTTTTCTGGTTTGAATATGTCTAGACCTTGTTTATCAACTTGAGTGTTTACTATATGACATAATTAAGAAGGCTATGTGCTTTGGTTTTTCATTCTTTAGATTTTTTGTCTGAATAATTTTTATGCCCATTTGAATCTTGGTCAAATCCTAGGTTTGACCAAGATTTAAATAAGTTTAAAACATGGAAATGAAAAGGTAAAAGCATCGATCCTTCTTAGTCGCTCTAAAATGAAGCTGAATTTTGGGAGGTTTTTGAAATTTCCATGTTTGAAACCTAAAACCACTTATCTTCATGCTTGACTTCGTCATAAGACAGAGTTTAGGGGTTTTAATTAGGGGGTAGATACATGATTTGTCTAGCTAGTTTGAATATGTCTAGACCTTGTTTATCAACTTGAATGCTTACTAGCTATATGACATAAGAGGACTATGTGCATTGGTATTTCATTTTTTGATTTTTATGCCCATTTGAGAATCTTGGTAAAATCCTAGGTTTGTTGAGCAAGATTTAAACAAGTTTAACATGTGAAAATGATAAGGTAATTAAGTCTGGATCTTTCTCTTAGTAACTCTAAAATGAAGCTTTTGGGAGGTTCTTGAATTTACCATGTTTGAAACCCAAAACCACCGTACTTCTTTTCATGCTTGACTTCATAAGACAGAGTTTAGGGTTAGGGGTAGATACATGATTTTTCTGGTTTGAATATGTCTAGACCATGTTTATCAACTTGAATGCTTACTATATGACATAAGAAGGCTATGTGCTTTGGTTTTTCATTCTTTCGATTTTTTCTGAATTTTTATGCCCATTTGAATCTTGGTCAAATCCTAGGTTCGACCAAGATTTAAACAAGTTTAAAACATGACAATGAAAAGGTAATTAATCATGGATCCTTCTTAATTAACCAGCCAGTCTAATTAAAATGAAGCTTTTTGGGAGGTTTTTGAAATTTCCATGTTTGAAACCCAAAACCACACTTCTCTGCTTCATGCTTGACTTCATATATAATTAAGACAAAGTTTAGGGTTAGGGGGTACATGATTTGTCTGGTTTGAATATGTCTAGACCTTGTTTATCAACTTTTGAATGCTTACTATATATATGTATGTGACATAAGAAAACTATGTGCTTTGGTTTTTCCTTTTTCTGATTTTTTTGGAATTTTGATGCACATTTGAATCTTGGTCAAATCCTAGGTTTGACCAAGATTTAAACAAGTATAGAACATGGAAATGAAAATGGAAGCCTGTATCCTTCTTAGTCACCCTAAAATGAAGTTTTTGGGAGGTTTTTGAAATTTCCATGTTTGAAACCCAAAACCACTTATCTTCATGCTTGACTTCATAAGACAGAGTTTAGGGGTTAGGGGTAGATACATGATTTGTCTAGCTAGTTTGAATATGTCCAGACCTTGTTTATCAACTTTAATGCTTACTATATGACATATAAGAAGACTATGTGCGCTTTGGTTTTTCATTTTTATGTTTTTTTTATTTTATGCCCATTTGAATCTTGGTCAAATCCTAGAGATTGACTTCATAATACAGAGTTTAGGGTTAGGGGTAGATATACACATGATTTTTCTGGTTTGAATATGTCTAGACCTTATTTATCAACTTGAGTGTTTACTATATGACATAATTAAGAAGGCTATGTGCTTTGGTTTTTCATTCTTTAGATTTTTTGTCTGAATTTTTATGCCCATTTGAATCTTGGTCAAATCCTAGGTTTGACCAAGATTTAAATAAGTTTAAAACATGGAAATGAAAAGGTAAAAGCATCGATCCTTCTTAGTCGCTCTAAAATGAAGCTGAATTTTGGGAGGTTTTTGAAATTTCCATGTTTGAAACCCAAAACCACTTCTCTTCATGCTTGACTTCATAAGACGAAGTAGGGACGATAGGGGGTAGATACATGATTTGTCTGGTTAATTTGGATATATCTAGACCTTGTTTATCAACTTGAATGCTTATGATATGACATAAGAACACTATGTGCTTTTTTTTATTTTTTTGTGCCCATTTGAATCTTGGTCAAATCCTAGGTTTGACCAAGATTTAAACAAGTATAGAACATGAAAATGAAAAGGGAAGCCTGTATCCTTCTTACTCACCCTAAAATGAAGTTTTGGGAGGTTTTTGAAATGTCCATGTTTGAAACCCAAAACCACTTCTCTTCATTCTTGACTTCTTAAGACATAGTTTAGGGGTTAGCGGGTAGATACATGATTAGTATGGTTTGAATATGTCTAGACCTTGTTTATCAACTTTAATGCTTACTACATGACATAAGAAGACTATGTGCTTTGGTTTTTCATTTTTCTGTTTTTTTTTTTGAATTTTCTGCCAATTTTGTTTGACCAAGATTTAGACAAGTTTTACACGTGAAAACGAATAAGTAAGCCTGGATCCTTCTTAGTCACTCCAAAATGTACCAATTGATAGGTGCGTTAACTTTGCTTCATGGAAAAAATAATGTCATGTAAATGAGTTAACTTGGATTTCCTACCCTTGAATCCATAGGAAACTTTGTTCTAATGCACTATAATAATCAACCGAGTTTTTACACCAACAGGTCTGTCACTTACGTGTGGTGCCCATGCGTGAGGTCCCACACTTCAGTGAGCACAAGTCACGTGCAATAGGTACGCAAACTCCCAGCCATTTTCTTTGTCAAGAGAAAGACGCATCAGGATGCGTATTGGAAGTCTGTGGGTCCTTCTGGATCCTTCGGTCGTCCCTCTAAAAAAAAAAAAATCTCTCTCATTCTCGGCCTCGCTCGACTCGCTCGCTCGCTCGCTCGCTCGCACCTCCTGCTCACTGACAAACCCTGCACAAAAGTCAACATCATCACCCGAAAAAGGGGAGACACCATAATTCTCTCCCTTCTTCTCTCCTTCCGAGTGATCCCTCTTCCTCCGAGGCAAACACACATGTGCTGCATAGTAATAATAAAAAGGTAGAAAAATCGACCTACGAATCTATAATTAAATAGGTTAAACTAGGGTTTTGCCCAGTACTACAGATCAAGGTTCAAAAAATCCAACTACGGGGTTCGAACAACCCCATTTCTAATCCAAGATTTTTTCGACCTCATCCAATGGCCTCAAACTATAGGCCGGGTTAGCATCTAGTGCAGTATGTGTGAGAATGTATGCACTATGTGTGCTATAACTTGTGTGTCTTTCAAATTTGAACCAAATTTGAATAAGTTTGAAATATTTGAAATGGGGCTTTTGGCTTAAACGTTTGAAACCCAAAACGACTTCTCCTCATGCTAGACTTCATAAGACCGAGTTTAGGGTCGATAGGGGGTAGATACATGATTTGTCTGGTTTGAATATGTATAAACCTTGTTTATCAACTTGAATGCTTACTATATGACATAAGAAAACTATGTGCTTTGGTTTTTCATTTTTCTGATTTTTTTATTTTGATGCCCATTTGAATCTTGTCAAATCCTAGATTTGACCAAGATAATGTAAACAAGTTTAAAACATGAAAATGAAAAGGGAAGCATGTATCGTTCTTAGTCACTCTAAAATGAAGTTTTTGGGAGGTTTTTGAAATTTCCATGTAGGAAACCCAAAACCACTTCTCTTCATGATTGACTTCATAAGACAGAGTTTAGGGTTAGGGGTAGATATATTTATGATTTTCCTAGGTTTGACCAAGATTTAAACAAGTTTAAAACATGAATATGAAAAGTAAGCATGTATCCTTCTTAGTCACTCCAAAATGAAGCTCTTAATTAGGAGGGTTTTTGAAATTTCCATGTTTGAAACCAAAAACCACTTATCTTCACCATGCATGCTTGACTTTATAAGACAGAGTTTAGGGTTAGGGGTAGATACATGATTTTCAGGTTTAATATGTCTATACCTTGTTTATCAACTTAATTGATTGCGCGCATACTATATGACATAAGAAGATCTTGGTATTCATTTTTTTTGAATTTTTATGCCCATTTGAATCTTGGTCAAATCCTAGGTTTGACCAAGATTTGAACAAGTTTAAAACATGAATATGAAAAGGTAAGCATGTATGCTTCTTAGTCACTCCAAAATGAAGCTCTTGGAAGGGTATTTGAAATTTCCATGTTTGAAACCAAAAACCACATCTCTTCATGCTTGACTTCATAAGACAAAGTTTAGGGTTAGGGGTAGATACATGATTTGTATGGTTTGAATATGTCTAGACCTTGTGTTTATCAACTTTAATGCTTACTATATGACATAAGAAGATTATGTGCTTTGGTTTTTCATTTTTCTATTTTTAATGCCCATTTGAATCTTGGTCAAATCATAGGTTTGACCAAGATTTGAACAAGTTTAAATCATGAATATGCAAAATTAAGCATCTATATATCCTTCTTAGTCACTCCAAAATGTAGCTCTTGGGATGGTTTTTGAAATTTCCATGTTTGAAACCTAAAACCACTTCTCTTCATGCATGCTTGACTTCATAAAGATAGAGTTTAGGGTTAGGGGTAGATATATACATGATTTTCTGGTTTGAATATGTCTAGACCTTGTTTATCAACTTGAATGCTTACTATATGACATGCAAAGACTTGCTTTGGTTTTTGATTTTGTTTTTGAATTTTTATGCCCATTTAAATCTTGGTCAAATCCTAGGTTTGACCACGACTTAAACAAGTTTAAAACATGAATATGTAAAAGTAAGCATGTATCCTTCTTAGTCACTCCAAAATGAAGCTCTTAATTAGGAGGGTTTTTGAAATTTCCATGTTTGAAACCAAAAACCACTTATCTTCACCATGCATGCTTGACTTTATAAGACAGAGTTTAGGGTTAGGGGTAGATACATGCATGATTTTTTAGGTTTAATATGTCTAGACCTTGTTTATCAACTTAAGTGAATGCGCACATACTATATGACATAAGAAGACCTTGGTATTCATTTTATTTGAATTTTTATGCCCATTTGAATCTTTGTCAAATCCTAGGTTTGACCAAGATTTGAACAAGTTTAAAACATGAATATATATGAAAAGGTAAGCATGTATGCTTCTTAGTCACTCCAAAATGAAGCTCTTGGAAGGGGTTTTTGAAATTTCCATGTTTGAAACCAAAAACCACATCTCTTCATGCTTGACTTCATAAGACAGAGTTTAGGGTTAGGGGTAGCCACATACATGTTTTTTTTGGTTTGAATATGTCTAGACCTTGTTTATCAACTTAATTGTATGCTTATTATATGACATAAGAAGACTATGTGCATTGGGTTTTCATTTTTTTATCCCCATTTGTTGAATCTTGGTCAAATCCTAGGTTGGACCAAGATTTAAACAAGTTTAAAACATGAATAATATGAAACGTAACCTGCATCGATCCTTCTTAGTCACTCCAAAATGAAGCTCGTGGGAGGTTTTTGAAATTTCCATGATTTTTCTGGTTTGAATATGTCTAGACCTTGTTTATCAACTTGAATGCTTACTATATGACATACACAGACTATGTGCTTTGTTTTTTTTGAATTCTTATGCCCATTTTAATCTTGGTCAAATCCTAGGTTTGACCAAGATTTGAACAAGTTTAAAACATGAATATAAAAAAGTAAGCATGTATGCTTCTTAGTCACTCCAAAATGAAGCTCTTGGGAGGGTTTTCGAAATTTCCATGTTTGAAACCAAAAACCACATCTCTTCATGCTTGACTTCATAAGACAGAGTTTAGGGTTAGGGGTAGATACATGATTTTTCTGGTTCGAATATGTCTAGACCTTGTTTATCAACTTAATTGAATGCTTACTATATGACATAGGAAGACTATGTGCCTTGGTTTTTCATTTATTTTGATTTATTTTGAATTTTATGCCTATTTTTATGCCCATTTAAACAAGTTTAAATCATGAATATGAAAAATTAGTCACTCCAAAATGTAGCTCTTGAGAGGGTTTTTGAAATTTCCATGTTTGAAACCAAAAACCACTTCTCTTCATGCATGCTTGACTTCATAAAGACAGAGTTTAGGGTTTGGGGTAGACAGCACGCGCCGACGCGTGGACGAAATTTATTCTCTGTCCCCCTGACATGCACTTGCCAGTGTCTTCAACAGTCTGACACGAACAGTGAAGCTTTTATGGAGCCCAGCGGAGAGGGGCTCCATTTCTCGAGCGGTAGCGAGGTGACATGCGGCCTAAATCCAAATTTAAACATTGCGAAAAAAATCTGAAACAAATCATGCACGTTCACAGCTCATATTAAGATAACCCCTAAAAATTTCAGATCAAAATTCGAAACATACATCGAGAAACAAAAAAGAGAAACTCAGATGGGAATAGTCTACAGAGAAACTCAGATTTGAATTCGGGAACTATTCATGACAGATTTCTCTTTTTTGTTTCTCGATGTATGTTAGTGGCAGTTAATATGGACCGGAGGAAGTACTAATAATATGAGGCATATTTTTGAGCTGGCCCTGTTTAGTAGAGTTTACATTTGAGAGTTACATCTTTCTACCACCATTATTTTTGATTTAGCTTGTCTTTTTTTGCCCACCATTTTATCGAGCAGGGTTAATGCAAGATCCATAGCAAACTAGCTTGTCATGACATTTTGTTGGCGGAGTGCATCTTCTCATGGCGAGCTAGCGACTTTGCCTACTAGAGTTTTTTTTGTTGAACTACATTTTTTGGATTTTCCCATTTTATTTGTGCACAAGCTATGAGCCGCCCGCAATTCAGCACCATATATTGGCGGGATTTTCTAGTTCAGCACCATAAATTAGCAGGATGCTATCTTCCTACCTCGCTTTCATTTCCCCTATATCCAGCCCCACCCACGGACAAGCAAGGGCCTCTCTCCCTACCTCGCACCTAGTCCGTCTCGCTCCCTCTCAGTCCTCCATCCGTAGCCGACATCCACCGCACCGGAGCCAGCTCAGCGACGCCGTCAACCACACTCCGTCCGCTTCGTCGGATCTGCTTCCCCGACTCACTGGTTCATCTTACCGGCCGGCGAGATCGGTACACAAAGCGCCACCATGATCCACCGAACCAAACCGAACGGCCAACGCGCCACCTCCCCAGTCGACCAAGGTTGAACACTTTGTCCGGCAGCTTTTGTTATGTACTCCGTATTTGATTTCCGAGACTAGTTTATTGCTTGCTTCCACTGCTTGTTATTAGCATCTGTTTTTTTTGTAATGCCTGCTAGATATTCCCCTCGAGAATGCCTACGAAGAATCTCGGAGGCAAAATATCTTGCAGAATATGATAATTGCAGCCAAGCTCGGCATACTGTGGAATGGGACAAAATCACCGCACCCCAAGTCGTTGCCGAGATTTTTCAAACGTGTGATGTGCCGCCAAAAGGACGATTCCGTGGGGCAGCTGCTGAAGAAGGTATTTAGCCGCACTGCTCAAATTTCATATGTCTTGTTTGCTGATTGATTTGATGAACTTTGATTTGCAGCAGCTAGCCACTGCTCATGTTCCTAACAAAGACAGTGAGCGCGCCAGTGATGCAGACATTGGTAGAAAGGAGGCGGGATTTGGTCCTATTGTTCTAGCAAGCAATCATTTGAGTGGCCGCCTAGGATCAGCACATCTGGATCCTCCTGAGCTCAACATTAAGGAGGTAATTTTATAATAGTGTTTTAAACATGACATAATCTAATGTACTGAAAGAGATCAAACTGTCAACAGGAGTGGAGTGGTATAGATGGTAGAGATATAGATATAGATTTCAGATTTCCTAATTTTTTCTTGAAAATAGGGTCGCCCCGGCCTCTGCATCCAAATGATGCACCCACCCTTTTATTGCAATGTTTTAGACTCCATTTAAGGTTTAGAAACTCATGGGTTGCTGAAAGTGGTGACATGAATCAACCAACATATTTCCTTTTAATCTGCTGATTGATTTTATGCATGGCAAATCGCAGAAGCAAGTGACTGCTCATGTCCCTGCCAAGCAGCATTGTAGCACAGATGTCCAGAGTTCCAGTGATGCAAACGTTTGTAGGAACAAAACAGAAGGATGTGGCACTGGGGAAGCTAAGATTAGGCGTCTTCAAAAGGACTTGGATGTGGCCACTTGGCGGAACAAAGAAATGAACCGAGGATGGAATTCTACAATTCAAGATGGCCTACATGCTGTTGCTGATCTGCAGAAGCTAGTGGCTGGCAACTTGGTTACCGCTTTGGCTGATGCAGATGTCCATGAGATCAACTGGACGATCTTGGAACAGGTGAAAGCACGAGCAGAAACTCTGCACTCATCTTTGCAGGTAGATGATTTTCAAAGGGTGATGCAAGAGCCGCTATATGAATAGATTGTTGTTTTCAGTTGATGATGTCCCTGGTTCTTTTGTTTACTTATGTGCTGGTAGTACTTAGGGGAACTAGCTTGTACAAGTATTTTTTTCCGATAAAGTTGTACAAGTAAATGGCACATGCTTCGCATGTTTGACCAATTAAGTTAAAAAGCTTCACAAAATCCTGCTATCATGTAGGCGGGCTTGCATTGGCTTTCAACCCAAGTGACTATTGACTGCAATCTGTAATATGTACCCCTCTGTTGCACTTAATGGTATCCAAGCCCTTGGGCCCCCCTCCTTTGTTAAAAAAAAGATCGAATTCTTATTGCGTCGAAGTTGTTTCACTAAAAAAAAGAGCCCTCACGTGCAAGGCACGTGTATATATACTAGTACTAGTAGAGATGGTACACCTAGACATAGAGATTTGTTTGTTTTAAAGATATTTTTAATTGTGTACAAGATGGAAAATATAACTTTAGGCTATCCACAATGTTGCTATTGCCAAATCTGATACGATGGTGAATTTGGCTTTGGTGTGAAATATAGCAATAGCTCCACAATGTAGTGGTTCCAAATATTTATAACGTGGGTCCCGCCATCAAGCTAAAACAACTCATAAAGCCAATATGGAACTACTCTCACAATGTAGGGAACTAGTTCCAAATGCCAAAAGTGAAATTTGGCATCGGAGCACCTATTTGCTCCGGTTCCCTGTTTTTCTGGTTTTGGAACTACCTCTACAATGTATGGAACTAGTTCAAAAAGCCAAAAATCAAATATGGAACCACTTTTGGCTACACGTTGTGGATGCTCTTAGCAAATTCCTAGTATTTTTCATGGTCGATGTAAAAAAAGTATTTTTCATGGTTGATGTAAAAAAACAAGTTTTTTTCATGGTCGATGTAAAAAAAGAGAGAAAACATGTCTCATAAAAAGCCTTATGGTTAGCACAATTTTTTTACGGAGTAACTCTTTTTTACATAGCCCAAATTACTATTCGATTTTTCCATTGAAATATTTTATGTGTATAAAGCAAGCGAAGAAGTACACATGCATTTTTCGTTTTATTCTTTTTTGACATTTCAAAATGTATAGAAGATGAATTTCGAAATAAAGAGATCATATGCACCCAAGAACCAACAAGCATATCCCCTTGAACCCGAACATACTCAGGGCCCTTTTGTTGTGCCTTTTTTTTTTTTTTTTTGGCTTTTGGATTTTGGAAGCCAAAAACAAATATTATATTCTTTTGGCTTCCAAAATCCAAAAGCCAAAAAGCCACAGCAAAAGGGCCCTCAGCTTCAGACTTGGGATTTCGTAGGCTAGGGTTCCACAGTTTTCCAGCAACCAGTAATAATTTCAACTCTGCCCCAAAATTCCCGCCGAAATCCCCCCGCTTCCAAAATTCAAAGCGATGTGAAATAAGTACAGTGTCGATCTTATCCCCCCGGACCGCTCAATTCAGACCTATCACCGGCGGCGCCGAACCCCGCATCTCTCTCTCACGCTTCCACCCTGCATGACCCACCGGATCATCTCACACGCCGGCGCCGGCCCACTGTCCCACTCCCACACCAGCACTACTGCCTTCTCATCGGCCACCGTAGTGACCGACGACGTTCCGCCGTCTCCCTTGCTTTTTAGCAAGCCGGAGTAGCTTCCACCTCCCCCACCCCCACCGACGACCACTGTACCATACGAGCTCCTCCGTAGCCGACTTCCACCGCCGCCTTGTCAGCGACAGTCACCATCGCCGGGTTCTCGTATCTTAATCCCCGACTCCTTCCGTCCACCGGACTGGAGAGATGGGCGCTTCCATGGTCGACGGCAGGAAACCAAAGCGTACACGCGCCGACTTCCAAGAAGGTTGATATGGCCGCATTCGTTATGCATGTGATTTCGAAAAGTATTTTTTTGCTTACTTGCACCGCCATCTCATTAGCATTTTTTTTGTAATGCATGCTAGATATTATTGCAATACAGAAGAATGAATTAAAAGAGAAACGGATACGGAATCTATGTATAAGATATGCAAGCCGTGTGGGCACAAACATGTGTAACGCTATTGCCTCTAGTGCAAACCTGAACAAAATCGGAGAAGAACCCTTTCCCCTTCCCAAAGATAAAGAACAATGTTATGATTCACAATTTGATCATGCTGAGCCTCTTGGAGAGCTGACTCAGGAAGATGCCTTGCCTGACCATTCTCCTCAACCCCACCAGGTGATTTCTGTGTTTTTTTACTTTGAGATATCTGTTTTGCAACTTCCATGTGTTGTATACTTGTATCCTGAATCCCACCAAACATGTTCACATGCCACCTCTAGGTCTCCTTAATGCATCATATATATGTTTCAGCATGCACGTCATCCTTTACTGTTCTTCATTCTATTCCATTTGCATATCATCATATATGGGACTTCTGTAGACTGAAATATCGTTTATGTGTGCTAGGAATCTGCAGCTTCAAGTAAGAATTTCGCAGGAACCACCAATGAGAGGAAGACCATTCAACAGGCACCTGAATCGGTGATAGAACAGCGGCAACCAAAAAAGAAACCTGCTTCTGCTACTAGACAGTCTCAGCGATTCATGGCACCAGTTGAAGAAAATAACGAAAATTCTAAGAGTACTGAAATAAAAAAACGTGGTGAACACCCCAAGCGGTTGAATCAGCCACCTGTTACCAATCCAGTCAACCAGCGACAATCGGCAGCAGAACCAGTTTCCACAGCAACTTCTCAGCCACAATTGGCAGCAGAACCAGTTTCCACAGCAACTTCTCAACAACAATTGGCAGCAGAACAAGTTTCCACGGCAACTTCTCAGCCACAATTGGGATCAGCAGTAGCTGTGGTAGGAAATACTGCCCAAGGACACACTGTACCAGTCCCAGCTGACACAACCACAACTGGCCAAACACTGCTAGCACAACATCAACAAACTGTTGATGATCTCCCACTGACCCATATTAGTCCTGCCATAGACAACTCCCCTGAGGATGAGCCCCACACCGAAGAAGGTACATTTTCCAATGCTTATAGTTTCATTCTCCGTTATAAAGTTATACTTTATAGAGATATATATATAATGCTTATAGTTTCATTCTCCGTTATACCTACCTTGATAGCTTGATGTAATGCTTAACTTTGTAGTTGCACCACGATCAAGAAAAACGAGGGGCCCAACAGTAGGGAAAATGTTCGTAGCTAAGCTTGCTGGGATGGAATCAAGATTTCGCCTTTCATCTATCGTAGGTGGCAGAAGGCCACTGGACCCAGAAGAATCTTGTAAATTAGCATCGGATGTAGGAATTTTCGTCAGGAATGAAATTCCTATCTTCCCAACATGGAAAGAGCACGTAGACACCTCTGCGCATTTTGAAAAATTAGTGCACAGGTTACACGTAAGTCATCTTTCTCTTGGTAATGTTACTCATACTAGTATACCACATTGGCACGTCCCGTTCCTTCTAGCTTGTTGTTGGATCTATGTATATCACACCAACGGTTTATATTGTTGTGAACAGTTAAGGTTCGAGTTCGATGAGGACCAAGAGGAAGTAAAGCATGTTCTCAACAGTCTATTCTCAGACTGTCTGCGCCAGTATCGCAGCAGGCTAAAGAAGAAATACTTCACTGGAAAGATTACTGGGAGTGTTCCAACTATATCTCCTTTTAAGCAAATGACTGACAAACAGTGGGGAGATCTTGTGAAGCACTGGTCTGATCCAAAGAATATGGTATGATTTGTAAGACTGAGACCAGATCACATCTTGGATTCTTATTTATAGCAGTGTCTCACTAGTCTCCTTTTTGCAGAATTTGGCTAAACAGAATCAGGAAAACCGCGGTAAACTACTTTTACCTAGCCGTACGGGATCTCGTAACCTTATAGTGCACATTCGGCAAAAAGTAAGGACATGTTGTTTTATACTGCTATTTAGAAATATTTTAGTAAAAGATCATGCAGAGTATATACACCAGTGTGCAGCTTATATTATGATCCTCCATTTCAACCACGTTATTCGATTTATAAATGGTAGTACTAAAATGCAGATGTTACATAATGCAAGTAAAAGGGAACCAAACAAAGAGATGACTCTGCCAGAGATTTTTGAAGCATGCCAGAAGAACAAACTTGAAGTGATTGGAGAAGTCGCACAGAGTGTTCTTGTAAGTCTTCTCAAAGATTGAAATTTTGTGACGACTCACATCCCAACTTATAGGAGTAGTAAAGTACATGTCAATATGATATTATATATGTTTATTAAAATTCATGTGATGTGAATCAGACATGCCAAACTGTAGGAATAAAAGTAGGTCATACACATGATAAATCTACTATCAGCAAGTTTCTCTGTAGTAACTATCATGTTTACACATGTGTACGAACTGAATTTTTTGCAGGAAGATATGAAATTAGAGATGGCAAAAACCGGTAAAAACGGTCTGGAAAAAACCGATGAAGAATGTGTGAAGGCATTTTCTATGGCAATAAAAAAGAAAGGCATTGCCAAAAACACTTTCTTACGGAATGCTGGACTGCTGAAGTGCAAGTCCATGTCCAAGTCAAAGTATTTGCATGCTCAAGTTCTAAAGGAGCAACTCCAAGTAGAACGAGCTGCATCAGCTGCGCTAAGACTAGAAGTCGACAATTTTAGAACGATAGCAGCACAGAAGGAGGCCCTACTGGAGCAGGTTAGGAATGCTAGTAAGTAGTAAGAAGAGTATCTGCTAGATAATTGGAGATGAACGGGGACAGTGACAGGTCATTACCTTTGTCTTGTAAAATGGTTCCTTAGTCTGAGCATATTTCGTAGGTGCATTTATCTGCAATTGCTATGATCTTGGTGGTCGTTTCCTTGTTGTGATGTGGATTTTTTTGAACCGGAACCCTGCTGATTGTTAATATTATAAGTGGATTGCCTAGCCCTTTCCATCAGTTCTGACTTTTGGTTCCGTTGGCTCGTGGATGAAGCTTGACGTGGTATCAGAGCCCATAGTCTCAAGTTCGAGTCATCGCTTTCACAAACCTTCTCTTCTCTTCTCCCGGTCTAGCCTTTTCTGTCAGTTTGGACTTTTTGTTGCGATGTATAAAGTGGATTGCCTAGCCCTTTCCATCAGTTCGGACTTTTGGTCGCGTTGGCTAGTGCATTAAAGCTTGACACTGATGATTTTCTGTGATCCATTGATTTCCATCTTTCTACATACTGGTCTAGAAGCTTGTCAACTGGTCTGGTTCATTCATCGCTGTATTGAGTGCAATGAACGGAACAGTGGCTTCTCCTTTGTGTTGTGCTGCAACACAACAGCTGTTCCTGCTTCTGTACAGGTGAGTTGTGAACAGAGATACTTATGTATGCTACCAAATTTCGACTCCATATAATCAATAGCTTAACAACCCTCTAATTCAAAATCTCAACATTATTTCACACACTGAAATATTTTGTACGCGTTTTGAATTGGAGAACATGGGAACCGACTTTGGTTTCTGATTATGACTTGATGTGACCCTAGGCCCTGGATTCCTGAGCAGAAGGTATGTGTAAAAACAAAGAGATTACAAAGTGCTAATTCCCTTTTTTTGTAAGTCCTGGTGGCATTGACACTCCTTTCTTACTTGCTATATTTTTTTGGTGTTTATATATAATAGAGAATTACCAGCTTATTGTCGAACCCGTTAGATTTTGGGCAATAATTGTTACGTGGCTGCTTCTTAATTAAAGTTTATCATGTCATGTAGATGGATTTGTGAAAGATGCAGCGGGTCGTTCTTCAGATCGTCTACATGGGATTCCCATCTACATGTATGTTCACGGTTTCATGGAGTACTTCAGCTCATAGCAGCCACATACGATCCTGCAAGATTTGCATTTTTTTTGACCTTGCAAGATTTGCATTCAATGTATCGCCAAGACGCGTCCGTGAGAACTCTAGAAACATCTTCGTCTGACTCGTTTTGGCGCGCGCTGTTCCCGAGCGAATCCAATGAATTTTGACCGTTCTCTTAAAAAAAAGGAGCTTTGACCGTTGGATCAAGCGTTGGAGAACTGTTGTGCCAACGGCCAATAATTATGATCGTCGTAACCGATTTTCAACGTGATGATGAATTGATGTGACATTTGGCCGTACTAGTACGGTCTCATATTTTTGTATTACTTGGACTGTAGCCAAATTCGAAATCTCATTCCAGCGGCAAAACTTCCCGCCCGAAAAATACAAATATTTCACACGCTTCTAACTTCCCATTCTACCCTCGTAAAGATGACAACAATGTCCATGTATAAGTCGGTTGGTGGGGGGTCTACCCGTCATTTTTTTTCGATCACCACCTCCCTAGCTCCGGAAACTCCCCGAAAAAAAATTCATTTCCCTCACTCTCTCCTCTGAGACCACCCACCGGAACTTCCCAAGTCCCTCTCTCTCCCACCTCCACGACCACCGCACCGGAACATCCCCGCCGGACTTCCCTGGCCTACCCGAGGCCTCGCGATCCTCGTCATCCGGCTGCCTGCCGGAGCCGCTTCATCGACGCCGTCATCAACCGGACCGGATCATCCCCGCCGAACCTCGAAACCATATGCTCATCCAGCAGTCTACCGCAGTCGCTTCAGCTGCGGCATCGTCCACCCCACCGGAGCCGCTTCGCCGGATCCGTCGTCCACCGCATCGGATCTTGCTCACCGACACCGCTGTGCATGAACCGGATCTGCTTCACCGGCGCCGTGTATGATCTAAACTCTTCTACTGTCGCTTTTCTATTGCTTGCCTGCAAGTTCTTGTTTAATCTTGGGGGAACCTGTTTGTGCTAACGACGCGCCGTTACGTTTTTGCAGACGAGATGAGTAACCATGAAGTGTAATGGCCGTCTCTCCAACCCCAAGTAGCACATGTAGCGTACTTCATCACCGGATCTATCAACCCCAGGAAGATCTGCTGTGACTCCCACAGAGTGCTTCTCCTAATGTAAGTCCCTTGTTTTAGCGCCATGTTCTGGGTTCAGATGCTTGTTTGTCTGAAGCTCTTTTAGTTCATTCCTAGCTATGACCGTAACACCTTGCTATTTTCTACTTCATTGCTAACTTTAAGCGATTGAACATTTTGGTTTGCATTCCCTGCTCTGTAGATGTAGCCATCATAACTTCTATCTTGCTCAGTCGTTGTTACAAAAATTATACTGTAGGTATTATAGTAACATCCTGCTATTATTTAGTTCATGGCCAATTTTAAGTAATTGCACATGTTGGTTCGCATTCCCTGCTCTATAGCTTTTGGCATCGTAACTTCTATATTTGGTTTACATTCCCTGCTCTGTAGATCTAGCCATCATAACTTTATCTTGCTCAGTCGTTGTTACAAAAATTATGGCCTGCTACTATGTTGTTTGTGCCAATTTTTTACTCCATGAACATGTTGGCTTGCATTCCCTGTACTACAGGTGATGCCATTGTTTTGTATCTAGTTCATTGTAAGCTAACAAAGTAAGGACTTAGTTTGGCATGCTATCACTCTGCTATCTAGCCTGTAGTACAAATAAACTTGTCATACTACTAGATAATAATTTTGCGTGCCATCTTGTTCTTCAAAAGCTGCATTATTGACTTGTTTCTCTGACTTGGCATGACGCTCACATATGGAAAGCTGAACATATTGGTTTGCATTCCCTCTTATACAAGTTCACAGGTGATCCCACTATATTCTGTATCTGGTCCATCCTAAGCTCCAGCATTAACTATCCTCCATGTGTTGCTCATTACAAGTTTATATCCCGAAACATCTTGATTTGCATCCCCTTCACTATAAGTTCAGGAGTATTATTTAGTTCACGGCCAAAATGAAGTAATTGCACTTGGCACATGTTGGTTCACATTCCCTCCTCTTTAGCTTTTGCCATCGTAACTTCTATTTTTGGTTTACATTCCCTGCTCTGTAGATGTAGCCATCATAACTTCATCTTGCTCAGTCGTTGTTACAAAATTTATAGCCTGCTACTATGTTGTTCATGCCAATTTTGTACTCCCTGAACATGTTGGTTTGCATGGGACTCGACAGTAGTAAGTCTGCTGTTTCATTCTAACATGCTCTGTTATATTGGTTGTTGGTATGCGGCATGCACTCTTTGTTTGCTTATTGTGCGCATTACAATGATCTTGTTATAACGACGAAATGATGAGTTCCAAATTCTTTGCCAAACAATATTGTAGTGTCATTGCCTTTCCATTGTTGCTGTCTTAACTTGTAATGTCTTTGTTTCAGATATAGGTGCTGCATGGACAACTTAAAAGATTGCCGGATCGCTTCATTGTATTGCTAGGTTTAATTACCATTCAATTTCTCTGGGTTCTGTAATATTTTTTCAATGCCTTGCAGCTGATGTAATATTTAGTTAGTTTTTATAGTTCTTTCGCGCATTTTTTCTTTGGTGCTTGTGGTAAGTGAGGCTATCCGACAGAAATCAATGCTGCGTAAATATTCTCAGTATCTAAATCACGAATTCCCATCCCTTAAACGGCCCAATTAAACGAAATCACATATGTGCCTGCCCGCAAAATCCTAAAGCGCATATTATGCCGGCATATAAACAGCAACTAAACGGGCTGGCCCACTTACTTCTTGGGCCAGCCCATTTGATTTACGGTGGACCCCACACACTAATTGGGCGGGCCCACTTGCTTTAAGGTGGACCCCACCAACTACTGGGCCGGCCCACTAATTAGTTGGGCCAGCCCATTTGCTTTTTGGTGGACCCCACATAATAAATGGGCCGGCCCTTTAAGAGGAAAGTGGGACCCTGTGTTTTTGGCCCGCCCAATATCTTGTTGGGCCGGCCCACTTGCTATATGGTGGACCCCACATACTAGTTGGGGCCCTTTAACAGAAAGTGGGACCCACATGTGTTTTTGGCCCACTATCTTGTTGGGCCGCCCACTTGCTATATGGTGGTCCCACATACTAAATGGGCCGCCCTTTAATAGGAAAGTGGGACCCACTGTTTTTGGCCCGCCCACTATCTTGTTGGGCCGCCCACTGCTATATGGTGGACCCCACATACTAATTGGCCGGCCCTTTACCAGAAAGTGGGACCCACCCGTGTTTTTGGCCCGCCCACTATCTTGGGCCGCCCACTTGCTATATGGTGGACCCCACATACTAAATGGGCCGGCCTTTAACAGTGGGACCCACGTGTTTTTGGCCCCCACTATTTTGTTGGGCCCACTTGCTGTATGGTGGACCCCACAAACGAAATGGGCCGACCCTTTTTGGAAAGTGGGACCCACTGTGTTTTTGGCCGGCCCACTAGCTTGTTGGGCCCACTTGCTATACGGTGGACCCCACACACTAAATGGGCCGCCCTTTAACAGAAAGTGGGACCCACCTGTGTTTTTGGCCCGGTCCACTTGCTTCTTGGGCCGGCCCATTGTAAGGTGGACCCCACATGTTAAATGGGCGGCCCATTTAAGTTTTGACCAGTCAACCTTAGAGGTTAGGCCCGGCCCACGTAACTAATGGACCAGCCCAGCTATATAGTTGACCGGTCAAACTATGTCATCTGGCCCGGCCCGCTTAAGACGTGGCAGGCCTCGTGTGGGCCTACCATCTACCACGGGGTTTCAGCCGGTTAACGCCGTTAACTGGCAGTTAACGGCGTCTGCCACGTGTCAGTTTGCATGACGTCAGCAGTCAACGGGCTCCCGAAAACACTTCCGCAACGGTCCGATTTTCCGTGGCGGAAGGGCGCCCAAGCGCGACGGACCGAAAAAATCGTCGTTGGACTTTGCCTGACGCAGTTTCGACAACGGAACCCATATCGTCGGGTTAGGCCCATAGGCGACGAAAAATGCCCCTTAGTTGACGATTTTGGGACGTTGTCTATCAGAACTTTTCCAAAAGCCCCATTTCAAATATTTCAAACTTATTCAAATTTGGTTCAAATTTGAAAGACACACAAGTTATAGCACACATAGTGCATACATTCTCACACATACTGCACTAGATGCTAACCCGGCCTATAGTTTGAGGTTTTTGAAATTTCCATGTTTGAAACCCAAAACCACTTCTCTTCATGCTTGGCTTCGTAAGATAGAGTTTAGGGTTTGGGGTAGATACGTACATGATTTTTCTAAGTATTTTTACGCCCATTTGAATCTTCGTCAAATCCTAAGTTTGACCAAGATTTGAACAAGTTTAAAAACATGAAAATGAAAAGGGTAAGCCTGGATCCTTGTTTAGGGTTAGGGGGTAGATACATGATTTTTGTGGTTTGAATATGTCAGACCTTGTTTATCACCTTGATATATGACATAGGAAGACGGTGTGCTTTTGTTTTTCTTTTTTTTGAATTTTTATGCCCATTTGAATCTTGGTCAAGTCATAGGTTTGACCAAGATTTAAACATGTTTAAAACATGAAAATGAAAAGGTAAGCCTGGATCCTTCTTAGTCACTCCAAAATGTACCAATTGATAAATGAGTTAACTTGGCTTCATGGAAAAAATAATGTCATGTAAATGATTTAACTTGGCTTTCGTACCCTTGAATCCATAGGAAACTTTGTATAAATGTAGTAGTATAATAATCAACCGAGTTTTTACATCAACAGGTCTGTCACTTACGTGTGGTGCCCATGCGTGAGGTCCCACACTTCAGTGAGCACAAGTCACGTGCAATAGGTACGCAAACTCCCAGCCATTTTCTTTGTCAAGAAAAGACGCATCAGGATGCGTATTGGAAGTATGTGGGTCCTTCTGGATCCTTCGGTCGTCCCTCTCAAAAAAAAAAAAACAAATCTCTCTCATTCTCGGCCTCGCTCGACTCGCTCGCTCGCTCGCACCTCCTGCTCACTGACAAACCCTGCACAAAAGTCAACATCATCACCCGAAAAAGGGGAGACACCATAATTCTCTCCCTTCTTCTCTCCTTCCGAGTGATCCCTCTTCCTCCGAGTTTCACTCGACGGGCAAACACACATGTGCTGCATAGTAATAATAAAAAAGTAGAAAAATCGACCTACGAATCTATGATTAAATAGGTTAAACTAGGGTTTTGCCCACTACTACAGATCAAGTTCAAAAATATCCAACTACTAGTTCGATTTTGGGCTACTAATATAAAATTAAAATAAGTTGAACTAGTATTCCTCTAAAAAATCATTTTGGTATGCATTGTTTGATACTTTTCATAGCTATAGTGCATCACAAATTTATGATTTCATGCTTTGCTTTGCCAATTTCGATTTTTTCTAACCACCTTCTCTTTGATTTCAAATTTAGGTCAAACTATCGATGCCTACTATGTGTTCTACTTGAATTGGATGCAGCGTGCGCACATGTTTTGCCATTGTTCTGGGCTTCCACACATCTTTGGGGCATCCAAGTATTTAAGTTACCTTGTTTTTTTGAATTGTAATTCATACCCTTCCTCCCAATTTTTATGCCCATTTGAATCTTGGTCAAATCCTAAGTTTGACCAAGATTTGAACAAGTTTAAAACATGAAAATGAAAAGGTAAGCCTGAATCCTTCTTAGTCACTCAAAAATGAGAAGCTTTTGGGAGTTTTTTGAAATTTCCATGTTTCAAACCCAAAACCACTTCTCTTCATGCTTGACTTCATAAGACAGAGTTTAGGGTTAGGGGGTAGATACATGATTTGTCTAGTTTGTTGTTTAGACCTTGTTTATCAACTTGAATATAATGCTTACTATATGACATAATAATACTATGTGCTTTGGTTTTCATTTTTTTTGATTTTTTCTGAATTTTTATGCCCATTTGATCTTGGTCAAATCCTAGGCTTAACCAATATTTAAACAAGTTTAAAACATGAAAATGAAAAGGTAAGCCTGCATCCTTCTTAGTCACTCCAAAATGAAGCTTTTGGGAAGGTTTTTGAAATTTCCATGTTTGAAATCCAAAACGACTTCTCTTCGTGCTTGACTTCATAAGACAAAGTTTAGGGCTAGGGGTAGAAACATGATTTTTCTGGTTTGAATATGTCTAGACCTTGTTTACCAACTTGAGTGCTTACTATATGACATAAGAAGGCTATATGCTTTGGTTTTTCATTTTTTTTTGAAATTTTATGCCCATTTGAATCTTGATCAAATCTTAGGTACGGTTTGACCAAGATTTGAACAATTTTAAAACATGAAAATAAAAGGTAAGCCCAACCTGGATCCTTTAGTCACTCTAAAATGAAGCTTTTGGGGGGTTCTTGAAATTTCCAAGTTTGAAACCCAAAACCACTTTTCTTCATGCTTGACTACATAAGACAGAGTTTAGGGTTAGGGGTAGATACATGATTTTTCTTGTTTGAATATATCTAGACCTTGTTTATATCAACTTTAATGCTAACTATATGACATAAGAAAACTATGTGCTTTGGTTTTTAATTTTTCTGATTTTTTTATTTTGATGCACATTTGAATCTTTGTCAAATCCTAGGTTTGACCAAGATTTAAACAAGTATAAAACATGAAAATGAAAAGGGGAAGCCTGTATCCTTTCTTAGTCACTCTAAAATGAAGTTTTTGGGATGTTCTTGAAATTTTCATGTTTGAAACCCAAAACCACTTCTCTTCATGCTTGACTTCATAAGATAGAGTTTAGGGGCTAGGGGATAGATACATGATTTGCCTAGGTTTGAATATGCATGTCCAAACCTTGTTTATCAACTTGAATGCTTACTATATGACATAAGAAGACTATATGCTTTTGTTTTTCATTTTTTTTAAAATTTTATGCCCATTTGAATCTTTTGGTCAAATCCTTGGTTTAATTTGACACGGATTTAAACAAGTTTAAAATATGAAAATGAAAAGGTGGTAAGCAGGCATGGATCCTTCTTATATATATTAGTCACTCTAAAATGAAGCTTTTGGGAGGTTTTTGAAATTTCCATGTTTGAAACCCAAAACCACTTCTCTTCATGTTGTTGACTTCATAAGATAGAGTTTAGGGGTTAGGGGTATAGATACATGATTTGTCTTGTTTGAATATGTGTCTAGACCTTGTTTATCAACTTTAATGCTTACTATATGACATAAGAACACTATGTGCTTTAATTTGGTTTTTATTTTTTTTAAATTTTGATGCACATTTTGAATCTTGGTCAAATCCTAGGTTTGACCGAGATTTGAACAAGTTTAAAACAAGAAAATAAAAGGTAAGCCCGCCAGACTGGATCCTTCTTAGTCACTCTATAATGAAGCTTTTAGGGGGGTTGTTGAAAATGTAAGCATGTATCCTTCTTAGTACGTCACACCACAATGCTTTTGGGAGGGTTTTTGAAATGTCCATGTTTGAAACCCAAAACGACTTCTCTTCGTGCTTGACTTCATAATTAAGACAAAGTTTAGGGTTAGGGGTAGATACATGATTTTTCTGGTTTGAATATGTCTACACTTTGTTTATCAACTAGCTTGAGTTTTGGGTTTCAAACATGGAAATTTCAAGAACCTCCCAAAAGCTTCATTTTAGAGTGACTAAGAAGGATCCAGGCTTACCTTTTCATTTTCATGTTTTAAACTTGTTTAAATCCTGGTCAAACCTAGGATTTGACAAAGATTCAAATATATGGGCATAAAATTCAAAAAAAATAGAAAAATGAAAAACCAAAGCACATAATCTTCTTATGTCATATAGTAAGCATTAAAGTTGACAAAAAAGGTCTAGACATATGCAAACTAGACAAATCATGTATCTACCCCCTAACCCCTAAACTCTGTCTTATGAAGTCAAGCATGAAGAGAAGTCGTTTTGGGTTTCAAACATGGAAATTTCAAGAACATCCCAAAAGCTTCATTTTAGAGTGACTAAGAAGGATCCATGATTACCTTTTCATTTTCATGTTTTAAACTTGTTTAATCTTGGTCAAACCTAGGATTTGACCAAGATTCAAGTGGGCACAAAATTTAAAAAATCAGAAAAATGAAAAACCAAAGTACATAGTCTTCTTATGTCATGTAGTAAGCATTCAAGTTGATAAAATGGTTCATGCAGGCGTCTTAGCTCCTAAAAAAAATTATACACCAATTGATTTGACGAATTGATGATTTACTCTAGTCTGCTTCTAGACCATGCAGCTAGCGAGTATTCATATGTACTGCATGGAGCCCCCAACTTTTGACTTCCCGTGTCGGAAAAGGCCTGTCTAATAATGTGGGGCAGTGAGGTATCCCGAAGTATCTAGAGGGTTCCAGTGTTTCAGGCTTTCAGCATCGCCAGTCCAAGGGAAGGATGGGTGACGAATCCGTGCATTCACAGCCGTTTAGATCTGAAGAGTCCTTGTATGATGAGCGGTAGATAGCACCTCTAAGCTGCAAATCAACAGCTTCAATTACTTCAAATGAGCATTGGCCGGAACGCTGACAGAGTGAAAAAATTCAATTTCAAAAACTCATGTATAGAATAGAAAAAAATAAAAAACATGTAGATAGAATAGAGGTATAGATAGATTAGCCCAAAAAAGAAGAGGACGGGGAAATTTCGAACGCTCGCCTTTAACTCAGCACAGCAGACACCTCCCTCGCGCACCTAAACTTTCGAACGCGCGCCCAATATTTCGAACGCTCGCCTTTAACTCAGCACCCAGCCCACCTTGTTCTTCTCTAGACACCTCCTTCGGCGCCCTGTTCTTCTCTAGACACACCCTCGGTGAACCAGGCCGCGCACCAAAACTTCCCCACGCTGTCTATCAGCCGCGTCAGCCGGCGACTGCTGGTGGCGCCGTTCTTCTCCAGCCGCACCGGCAGGCGCGGTCAGCTGGTAGATCCTCACGGTATGCATGCTATCTTCAGGCCTGGGCAAGTACGATTCATTATAGCTCAATCGAAGTCAGTCGCCGTCGCCCAGCCCTTATAAGTTCGTTAGTTCGTTCGAATCGATCGGTTGATATTGTTTTCCTCTCGATGTGTTTGTTTGACATTGTTTTCCGCTTTACCTATTTGCTCGAATTCGTTCGTACTGTACACTGTACTGCTCACCATTGCCCAATGTCTGTAGTCGTCGCTTGGTGCCAGTCCTCTATGGACCTGTTTGTAATCTTATTACTTCTGGGTTCTTTGCACTGCTAATACATCGGTGGATTTACGGCCAAAAAGAAGAAAGAATTTGTTGGTATTATATTGCTTTCGATTGATCTGTTCGCCCCCAAGCTTTTACAGAAGCCGCAAGAGATTCAAGGATGAAATGGCTCTCCTTGTTTGCGGTGGCGGATCTACAGGGTATGCCGTATATGCCACGGCATACCCTGCGTCCAAGCCGTGCAAGATCTTTGATAGTTTAATGAGCTGAGCAATTAATCAAGATGAGTGATGTATATGTATACATGCGGTGCTAATACATGTGGCGGTGCAGCCATGCGAACACTGAGCTAGTGCATGTAACCGATTGATTAGACATCCGATTGATTTGGCCAAAATCCGGTGATAACACATGCCCCCCTGGTTTTGGTAATGATAATATCAAAACCATCTGTTTTTCCTTCGAGGGGTCATGTCGTGGCAGAGCAGAACCGTCGCAGTATTCTTCATCATGACGCCTTGCCTTCTCAACTTCTCTGCACGATTTGACAGTTTTGAATATTTTATGATTTGCCACACTTTTCTTAAAAGTGTCTATTATTTGCCACATGACCACCACATGTCTCTTTTTATTTAACCGCATCGAACAGTTCACTTCTTCATCCTCCTGCTTCAAACCAGCCATCGGCCCAAAAACCCTCCTCCTCTGTAACCATGTCTTCCTCTTCCTCCTCCCAATCCTTTTCCTCGAGTGAGCTGGAGCCAGAGGTCAGCCAGATGGAAGCGTACAATAGGCGCGCTCCCAAGCATTGGGACGAGCAAGAGTTCGACTTCGACTTCGTACCAGAGGGTCGACCCGAGGACCTCGTCTGGTCGGATGGCGACATGCCCCTGACTGACGGGGAAGATGACCTCCGATTCCTGATTGACGGAGAACTGGAGGCGGAGAGCGACGACGACGACCCTCTCTTCCGGGGTAAATTCACTTCCTCCACCAAAGAAGAAGAAGAAGAAGAAGAGGACGACGAAGACGAAGACATCTCCTCCGACACGAAGAAGGAACCAGAGGACGACACCTCCTCCGATGAACCGCCACCAAAGCGCATCCGTGGCTGGGCCTGGTCCGATGAGGAGGATGATGATGAAGAGGAAGAGGCCTCCGCTGAAGGTCACAGTAGCAGCGACGAGGAATTCGTCGACAGTAGCAATGACGGCAGCTACCCCAGCGACGACGAAGACGGCAACAGCCCTTAGAGTAGGGATTTACTAGCATAAGACTAGCCGTAGCAATCTGTTCCCCTTTTGTTGAGCAATCAGCTTCTCCTTGTAAGAAATCCCCTTTTAAATCAATGAAGATGGATAGATTCTTCCTTTTGAGGGCAATCAGCTCTTCTATGTAAGAAATCTGATCATCGATGAAGAATTTCCTCTAATTTGACTTTGTCGATTTTCTTCAAATTGATTTAGCCGATTTTCCCTCAATACTCCACTATAATAAATATAGCATATCTATGATAGTACTCTATGATACCACCCACTATGCACCCATGTTCCAAACACCACTCCCGCTGACTGTACCTTATTGTATCGAGCGATAAGCTTGATGAGCAACCCAAACAAACAAAAAAAAGACTGTACCTTATTGTACTTGCTCTTACCCGTATCTTCTCTTTCTCTTTCATCGCGAGTGCAGCTAATTCAGTTAGTCTTCCAATGAATATTAATATTTTGTCTCAATGATGTCATGTTTCGACTAACAATTAGCACTTTTGAATTCTTAGATTGCCTTTTCACACGATGCACTTCTTTTAATTTATTTTACCACATTTCAATGTGAACCTTGACCAAATAAATAGGACAACAATATCACGATCATATAATACATAAGCAGCATTGTTAGAATCGTGTTGGAAAATACTTTCTAATGATACCAGTTTTATATCAATTTTTTTATATACTTCATCCTGAAAAATATGTTTCAACTTCATCAAAACTTGCATGTATCTGCAAACTAAACTCATCTAAATACATGTATATCTACATAAAATTGAAACATCATTTTTAAATAGAGAGATATAGATTAATATTTTTTCGAAGATAAAATACGAAAAACAAGGGTGCATTGTTTATTGAAATGGAGTGAGTAGTATATATAAAATCATTTTAGTTGCCAATGATCATGTTGAGGGCCTCTATTTCTTGTTTTGCTCAGGCCCTCCGTATTCTCAGGTACGGCCCTGGTGGTCTATGAACCTGTATGTAATCTTATTACTTTTGGCTTCTTTGCACTGCTAATAGATCGGCGGAATTACGGCAAAAAAGAAGAAAGAATGTGTTGGTATTGTATTGCTTTCGATAGATCTGTTCGCCCCTCCCCCCAAGCATTTATAGATGGCACAAGAGATTCAAGGATGAAATTGCTCTCCTTGTTCATAAGGCAAAGAGGAAATCATATCATGGGTAGAACATTATATATATATTTTGCTGCTTGGGATCTATGATCCTTTTAGTTGCTGCTCTCCAGCAACTTTTGTACATATTTCCCTCTTTTTATTAATAAAAAAATAATAAGTGGGGAAACCCAGTGGTCAGCCTAAAAAAATCTGTTCGCTAGGTAGCCGTAGTTTTGCACTCAGTTTGTTTGCTGAAATCGGCTCAAATAATGTAGCATTTATAGTTTTATATTCGACCTGTTTGCTCAGGTATGCTTGCTTACATTCGTAGGTGACCTGTTTGTTGAAATAGCTTATCGCTTCTCTGACCATCTATCTCCTCAACAGATGGACAGAACTTGGATATTATTTGACTCATTAACCACACCAACATATTTGAGTGGTATTGAAGACTTCATGAAGCACGTTAGTGATTTTACTGACGGCGACAAGACAAAGGAAGTGATTTGTCCATGCCGCGTATGTTTGAATATTGGGTCCAAGCCTCAACATGTAGTCTCAGATCATTTATTCGTTTATGGGATGGACCAGACATATATCAGGTGGATTAACCATGGTGAACACTATGATCAGCCTGACATTATTGATCCTCTTTATTCTGATGGTTATCAGCCTGAAGATCTCGTCCAGGATGAGGCTACTGCTAATTTGTTACGGGATCTGTATCCATATGCAAGCCAACAGCCCCATGGTTATCACAAAAAGCCTCTTTTCCATGACCTGATAGAAGATGCTAAGCGCTTAGTGGCCCCTGGTTCTGTTGTGTCAAGATTCGAATTAATTGTGAAATTACTTCATGACAAGTCATACCAGGGGATTACCAATAAAGCGTTCAATGCAGTTGCGAAGACATACAGCGATGCACTCCCTGGGGCTGGACTGCCAAAATCCTTTTATGAGGTGAAGCAGTACATCAAGGTACTGGGACTTGGATATGAGAAGATTGATTTTTGCAAAAATAACTGTGCACTGTTTTGGATGGAGTATAATGACCTCGATGAATGTCCAGTATGTAAGGAATCAAGATGGAAACATGATGGAGCTGGTGGTAAGAAAAAGATTCCTTGGAAGGTTCTGAGATACTTTCCACTTGTACAAAGATTGCAGAGGTTGTTTGCTTCAGAACAAACATCTCGGGAAACAAGATGGCACAAAGAGATTCTCACGCCCGACCCTGATTTACTGAGGCATCCTGCTGATGGCGATGAATGGAAGCAATTCGACCTGGATCATCCAGATTTTGCTGCAGATCCAAGGAACCTGAGACTTGGCCTTGCTACAGATGGATTCAACCCATTTGGCAACATGAGCAACTCGTATAGCATGTGGCCAGTACTAGTTACACCTTACAACCAGGCTCCCTGGACATGCACCGATCAGTCGAACTGTATGATGGCCTTACTCATCCCAGGTCCCAAATCTCCTGGGAAGGATTTTGATGTGTTCATGCAGCCTCTTATTAGAGACTTGCAAACATTATGGGAGGGTGTCCCTACACGGGATGTGTGTCAACCTAAAGAACAAAATTTTCTATTACGTGCTGCTGTACTGTATTGCACCCATGATTATCCAGCTTTGGGCACTATGTCAGGCAGAGTAACATCAGGTTATAATGCATGTGTTCACTGTGATACTGATCAGCTGGCAGTGAGGATAATAAACAAGATATGCTATATGGGCCATCGCCGTTTCCTTCCATTAGATCACAGTTTCCGAAAAAATAGAAAAAAATTGCAATTTATTGGTGATCAGGCCTGTAAAAAGACTAAACCGCAGCACTTTAAGAGTCACGAGTTGGAGGCGCACCTAGAAGCGGTCAGAAATGTTAAACCAGGAAAACCACCAGCCGCCACAGCAGGTACAGCAGAGAAGAATACAGAAGATGCAGCAGCAGTAGTAGCAGATAGAAAAAGGAAGAAGAGACGAGATGAACTGAGTCTAGCAGCTACCAAAAGGAAGATGGGAGGTGAAATAGCAGCACGTACCAAGAGGAAGGAAATGGAAAATGATAGACCGAGAATATTTTATAAGCGCAGGACCACTCTTTGGGACTTGCCGTATTGGGCTGGTAAGAAGCTTCGGCATAATATTGATATCATGCACATGGAGAAGAATATATGTGACAGCATTGTCGGCACATTACTCAACATTCCATCCAAGACAAAAGATAGCTCAAATGCTAGGATTGATTGTGCAACATTGAATGTTAACAGGCACTTGCAACTGGATCGTAATGACAAAGTGAACAAAGGCAAGGAAAAACATTATAAATTTCGAGGCGCGGAATTCACATTGCCGATGCCTAAAAGGAGATTATTTTGTGAGTACCTCCGAGGTGTGATGTTCCCGTTCGGATTTGCTTCCAACATTGCAAATTGTCTCAATGCTGAAGGAAACAAGCTCCAAGGGTTGAAAACTCACGATTGTCACATCCTGCTGCAAAGGCTTTTAGCTATTGGCATTAAAGATTTAGTGAAGCCAAATATGTACAACGTGATTGCAGAGTTGGGAAGGTTCTTTAGGGAAATATGTAGTAAAACTCTAAGCAGAGCTGTTGTAGAACGTCTTAAGGTGGACATAGCAGTAATCCTGTGCAAGCTGGAGCTGATATATCCTCCAGCCTTCTTTGATGTGATGGTGCATTTGGCTGTTCATCTACCTGATGAGGCACTTTTAAGAGGTCCGGTACAGTATGGATGGATGTACCCTATAGAACGTCGACTGTGCACTTTCAAGAATACAGTTAGGAACAAAGCTAGACCGGAGGCTTGCATTGCAGTGGCGTATATTGCTGCTGAAGCATATACATTTGCCTCAAGATATATTCCTGATATTGAGACCAGATTCAATCGGGGTCGCAGAATTTTGGAAGTTGGAGGATCTGTTTTTAAACATGGTGTTGAGCTAATAGGAAAGAGGACCGAAAAAACATTAGAGCAGTCTGAATTTGAACAGCTGTCTTGGTATGTGCTGAATAATGCTACAGAGGCTGATGAATATGTTAAGTGAGTACTATGCACACGAAATACTCAGTTCCTCGCATATACTATGAACTTGTATCAAAATGAAATATATTCAGCTGACTTGGCTATGTTTTGCAGGTTGTACATGGAAACGAATGGAAAGCTATCGGCACGTGGGAGTGGGTTTCAGGACTGGTTTGAGAAATATGTAAGATGTTCAATTGCACTCTGACTTGTCTATGTGTTTTCACATGAGATGACCTCTTGTCTATTTTGTAATCGTAGATCTCGAAACTCCATGCGGAGAATCCAGGCGCTGTTAGTGCTGATCTCCTTGTCCTATCACGTGGTCCAGATAAGAGGGTGTTGGTAGCTGCAGCTTGCAATGCCAATGGTGTCCATTACAGCTCCTATGAGCGTGAACAACATTTGAAGACACGAAATAGTGGCATCACAACCAGTGGAGATCACTTGACAACCAGAAAAAAGAGATCAGAGTCATTTGACCATTATGGTCACATAGAAGAGGTTATTCAGTTGTTCTATAGTGATAAGGTTACTGTCCGATCTGTGGTTCTATTTAAGTGTTATTGGTACAACCAAGATCCAAACAAGGGCAAAGGTGCCAGAAATGATGGGTATTTCATATCAGTCGATACTACTGCTCAGTGGTACAAGGATGATCCTTATATTTTGGTACCTCAAGCGGCCAAGGTACTTTTCTTGGAAGACAGATCTAGAAAAGGATGGCAGTATGTGCAAAAGTTTGTGGCAAGGAACATATATGATTTGGATGAGAATGCGGATCCAATAATTGGTGCCCAGCAAGATGATTTCGCTGGTTGTATGCAAACTAAAGTTGCTGACATTGATGAAACCTCGTTGGATACAGGTATCCCTGCACATGATGGAGAAGTAGATTTCACTGTTGAGGTTAGCATAGTCGACAAAGAGATGGATAAACTGAAGCTACCTGGTGAATCTCAGGAGGAGAATGGACAGGACGAGCAGGATGAGACCATGCACGAATATCAGAATGAAGACGGAGGTGATGATGATGATGATGATGATGATGATGATGATGATGATTAGACTCTTGTCTCTGTATCATGCTGTGAGATGAAGAACCATGATTTGTTTTGATTTTTCTATTTGGAAAATGTATGAGTCCTGAAGACAATTATCTGTTGGATTGTAATCCCATGATGACTAATTATTTATGTTTGTTGTCCTACTAAAAGTTGGTCAAACTTAATTGTGTGGAAGTAATCACATGCTGTTTGATTCATAGGGTCATATCCCATAGGAAAATAGAATGATAATAGATCAAACTAATGCAGAATATCTTATAACCACAATCAAATAGAATTTCTCTTGACATAGGATTCAAGTTGGCATGGCATCCCTATCATACAGGGTTTTTATTCATACTATGCTACAAATCGAAAATAAGATGGGTCAGCACTTTATCGCGGCAGATAGGGCAGCTGGCGTTCGTTACAAACCAGGAGAAGATGCACTTCCTATGGAACGGGTGTTTGCATCCCCGGAGACGCACCGTTGTGCGCTGCGACAGCCCCAGCATGCATATGCTGCAGTGGCCGTCCTCCGGCGCAACTAGGACCCAACTGTCCTGCAGCGCCGGCAAGTTGACGATGAGCCGGTGGTCCACCCTAAGGGTGAGGTCGAAGTGGAGGCCACCGAGCCGACGACACGCCTGCTGCCACATCAGGTGCATAACATCGTAAGGCATGATGATGTCCCACTCCTCCTCCGTGAGGTTCAGGTTCTTGAGCAGCCATACACGGGCAAGAATCTCGCGCATAGTTCGCACGACATTGCCCCCACTACGCAGCTTCCTCGGAGGCAAGCTAAGATCCAGCACCACCTCTTCGCAGGGTGTAGTGGTGATATCGTCCTCATCCAGTGGGGCAGGGAGGGGGCCGGCCATCCTCCTGAGCTCGTACGTCCTCGAGAAGAAGATGTGCACTGTCATAGTGTACGGGGACGCCTCGCCCTCGCCCACGGCCGGCGGCTCGCCGACGGAGAAGTCGGTCGTGCTTGCCGACACACGGCAGGCACGGAAGACATGTGGGCCAGACTCGATGATGCGCTCGCGTGAGGAGCGCTCTAGTAGGGGCGTCGCCGCCATTGGGGATTCTTCGGAGGGCTGTAGACTGGCGGCTAGTCGACGGTGAGGTGGTTGGTGTGAGATCTCTGGGATGAGGCCAGGGGAAGTGGGCGAAGTGCTCGGGACTAGGGACTGCCCTCAACTTTCCGCAGTAGTTTATGATAATAATTGGTGGACGAGGGAGACTAGTCCAGAGACTACCCAAAGTTGATAAATCATGTTCGAGGGAAAATGCCCAAGATTTATTATCAAAATTCAAGCTAATTTCGCCGATTTTGTTCTGCCGTTCATTAGACATCATCCAACGGCCTTTGGTCTCTGGGATTCGCTGCTACAGTGTCATCGAGTACTATTTTCTACCCAATTCCAGAAACATCCATAAAGCTAGTACAGTAGATAGCTTTCCTGCTTGTTGGCCCCACCCCATTTTTTTAATCTTTTCTTCCTTATCCCCTTCGCTCATGCTAGCAGCTACTTGCAGCCATTGCTACACTACACCAGCGAGGTGATCTCTATATGATAGGCACGGTTTTAGTAAGACAGCAAGTTGTAGATAGCTAACCATGAGACACATGCCTCTCTGGTTGAGACTGAGCTCGCTCTTGTGATTGGGCTCCAATGGTCGAGGTGAGTCACAGCTGCAATGACAGAGGTTTGTGCTGAATTAATTAGCACAGAGGCGTAACTAGCACTAGATGGAGAAGGCATAGTACACATATCGGACACGAAGTCGCGTCTGGCGAGCAGCTCGCATTCACTTGCATCAGTGCGGTACAACAAAGATGATGAAGAAGGATTGGAGCTTTGAAGGTAGTCAGAAAAGTTACAAAAAATAATACGTGCAAAACTTAACCTGTATAAACGCACATGCATGGATAATTTTACATTTCTGCATGAGAAAGACATGTCAATTTTCAGTACGACATGGTTTGATTTGTCAAATTTGATGCTCCTTAATGCATTTTAAGTGAAAATTACAGGTTTATTCATTATAATTGCCGATTTTTAACGTTACGTGCAGCTGACTAGCAAACTATAAGTGTGTGATTGCTTGCTTCCAAAATAAGGATATGTAATCATTTTGTATAAGGTAGTACCAATTAGTCGTTATATTGCAGAACTTAAAGAGTTTTGAGAGATTCAACTCGTTGCTACTCCATAAGAATGGTCATGTTGACAAATTTGATCCAGTGTTGAACAGAGCCAGAAACATTTCAAAAACTTGAGCATGGAAGAGGCTAGGGGTAAATGCCCCAAGGCCAGCCGAGCCTATCGTAGGTGCCGTCCCGAGGAGGAAGTACCTTAATTTGGGGCGCGCGCGGACGCTGCGGTACCCCGAGCTCGAGACGCCGCCGTACCGGTAGCTCGACCCGCGACGAGGCATGGCGGCGGCGGCGGAAGCGGAGCGGCGGCGGCGGAAGGTAAAGCTCCTGCTGACAAACATATTAGGCACAAATGGGCAACCTTCAGTAACCCATGTTCCATTTTTTTTGTCAGGATAACCCCATGTACCACCTTCCCAATAGAAAAAGTACTGTTCAACCTTCCCCTGTTGGGCCCAATATTTCACTTTTGGGTTGCCAAGGAACATCTACATGGTAATTGTTATCGGTCTACTTGCTCCGGCCGTCGAAGCCCAATAACTTCAAATGGGCCTTTCTGCTCATGCAATTTCGGCCCTTTTCTAATGAAACACAGATCCTATGATTGGCAAAAAAAAAAATACACGGAGATTCTACATAAAAGTTGTTTTTATTTATTTTGAATTATAGGGTTCCAATTTTTGAAACTGCTCATGCCCAATATGAAAATCCTTGATCGCTCCATACCCACATGGATAACGGTATTTTTAAAAATTCATAAAGTGGATTTGAAATTTAAAACATATCCTAATAATTCCTTGATTTAATCTATCAACTTGCAAGATCTTGGAGCCAAAGAGCTTGTATTAGTCTGCGAAAATAATACTGATAAACCTGTCGTTAACAAGAAATGAAGGTTTATCGTTCAGAGAGGATGCCATGTGGGACCCATGAGACAGTACCGTCCTCAACGTTTCAAAGAAAAAGGCAAGTAGCCCGAAAATAGGGGTAAAAAATAAATCCTACAAAGGAAACATTTATTGTTCATAGAGGCTGACATGTGGGACCGATCTGCCAGCTGCATCCTCATCATTTCGAAGTCGGTAGGGATCAGAAGAAAAAGGCAAATAGCCAGAAATTAGGGGTCAAAAATAAATCCAAAAAGGAAACTTATATTCTTCATAGAGGATGACATGTGGGACCGACCTGCCAGCAGCGTCCTCATCGTTTCAAAGGCCGCAGGGGATCAAAAGAAAAAGGCAAATAGCCAGAAATTAGGGGTAAAAAAAATACAACAAAGGAAAGGTTTATTGTTCATAGAGGCTGACTTGTGGGACCCATGAGCCAGCGGCGACCTCAATTTCAAAGGCGGCATATGATCGAAAAGAAAAAGGCAAGTTAGCAAAAATCAGTGGGTAAAAAAAATCTAAGAAATGAAACTTTATTGTACAGTCCCATGAGCCAGCACCTTACTCAACGTTTCAGTGGCGGCATGAGATAGAAAGAAAAAGGAAAGTGACCAAATATCAGGAGCAAAAAATAATCCAAGAAAAGAAACTTTTATTGTACATAGATGATGACATATGGGTCCCACTTATACAAGCTCTTTCGCTCCAAGATCTTGCAAGTTGATTGTACATAGAGGATGACATGCGGGCCCCTTGTGTCAGCAGCTTACTCAACGTTTCCAAGGCGGCAGGGGATCAAAAGAAAAAAGGAAGTAGCCAGAAATTAGCGGTAAACAATAACTCCAAGGAAGGAAACTTTTATTGTTCATAGAGTATGACATGCGGGACCCATGCGCTAGCAGCTTCCTCAACGTTTCAAAGGGGGCATGAGATCGAAAGAAAAAGACAAGTGACCAAATATCAGGAGCAAAAAATAATCCAAGAAAAGAAACTTTATTGTACATAAAAGATGACATGCGGGTCCCATTTTGCAGCAGCGGTGTCAACGTTTCAAATGCGGCTTGAGATCAAAAGAAAAAGAGTAGCCAGAAATTAGGGGTAAAAAAAACTCCCAGAAAAAAAAGTTGATTGTACATAGAGGATGGCATGCGGGTCCCATGACCCAGCACCTTACTCAACGTTTCAGAGGCGGCATGAGATCGAAAGAAAAAGGAAAGAGACCAAATACCAGGAGCAAAAATAATCCAAGAAAAAGAAACTTTTATTGTACATAGAGGATGACATATGGGTCCCACTTATACAAGCTCTTCCGCCCCAAGATCTTGCAAGTTGATTGTACATAGAGGATGACATGCGGGCCCCTTGTGTCAGCAGCTTAATCAATGTTTCCAAGGCGGCAGGGGATCAAAAGAAAAAGGAAACAGCCAAAAATAAGAGGGTGAAAAAATCCAAGAAAAGAAACTTTTATAGTATCGAGGATGACATGTGGGTCCCATGAGCCAGCAGCTTCTCAACGTTTCAGAGGCTGCATGAGATCGAAAGAAAAAGGCAAGTGACCAAAAATAAGGGGGTAAAAAAAATCCAAGAAAAGAGACTTGATTGTACATAGAGGATGACATGCGGGTCCCACCAGTCAGCAGCTTACTAACGTTTCCAAGGCGGCAGGGGATGAAAAGAAAAAGGAAATAGCCAAAGATCAGAGGGTGAAAAAAATCAAAGAAAAGAAACTTTTATAGTACATAGAGGATGACATGTGGGTCCCATGGGCCAGCAGGTTCCTCAACGTTTTCAAGGGCGGCATGAGATCGAAAGAAAAAGGCAAGTGACCAAAAATCAGAGGGTGAAAAATAATCCAAAAAAAGAAACTTTTATTGTACATAGAGGATGACATGCTGTCCCAACGTTTCAAATGCGGTTTGAGATCAAAAGAAAAAGAAAGTAGCCAGAAATTAGGGGGTAAAAAAAACTCCAAGAAAAGAAAATTGATTGTACATAGAGGATGACATGCGGGTCCCACGAGTTTGCAGCTTACTCAACGTTTCCAAGGCGGCAGGGGATCAAAAGAAAAAGGAAATAGCCAAAAATCAGAGAGTGAAAAAAAACCCAAGAAAATAAACTTTTGTAGTACATAGAGGATGACATGCGGGTCCCATGAGCCAGCAGGTTCCTCAACGTTTCAAACGTGGCATGGGATCGAAGGAAAAAGGCAAGTGACCAAATATCAGGAGCCAAAAATAATCCAAGAAAAGAAACTTTATTGTACATAGAGGATGACATGCGGGTCCCATTTTGCAGCAGCGGTCCCAACGTTTCAAATGCGGCTTGAGATCAAAAGAAAAAGAAAGTAGCCAGAAATTAGGGGGTCAAAAAAAACTCCAAGAAAGGAAAGCTTTATCGTTCATACAGGCTGACATGTGGGACCTATGAGCCAGCAGCTTACTGGACGTTTCAAAGGCGGCAGGGGATCAAAAGAAAAAGGAAATAGCCAAAAATCAGAGGGTGAAAAAAATCCAAGAAATCAAACTTTTATTGTACATAGAGGATGACATGCGGGTCCCATGAGCCAGCAGATTCCTCAACGTTTCAAACGTGGCATGAGATCGAAAGAAAAAGGCAAGTGACCAAATATCAGGAGCCAAAAATAATCCAAGAAAAGAAACTTTATTGTACATAGAGGATGACATGCGGGTCCCATTTTGCAGCAGCGGTCTCAACGTTTCCAAGGCGGCACAGGACCAAAAGAAAAATGAAGTAGCCAGAAATCAGGGGGTGAAAAAAATCCAAGAAAAGAAAGATTTCAATTGGGCTGCATCTAGACATCTGGGCCTTCGAACTATCCTTCTGGGCCTTTTGACACGTACAATTTCAGCCCACTCCAGAACATGATAGTTCGGATTTTTCTCAAAAAAAAAACAGGAAAGTCCTATGCTTCGCCAAAACAAAAAACAAGGAGATTCAAGATATATGTTGTAAAAATAAAGATTTAATTTATCCGTTTGCAATAGCTCAGAGCGCAATACACTGTTTATTGTCTGCAAAATAATCAAGATATCACATGTTTCTTGTACGGGGAGGCTGACATCGTGGACCCATGAGCCAGCAGCGTCGTTTTAAAGGCGGCAGGGGATGGAAAGAAAAAATAAACCAAAAATCTGTTGGTAAAAAATCCAAGAAAAGAAACATTTTCGTTCTGAGAGGATGACATGCGGGACCCATGAGGCAGCAGCGTCCTCAGCGCTTATTGTTCATAGAGGCTGACATGTGGGACCCGTGAGCCAGCAGCGTCCTCAACGTTTTAAAGGCGGCAGGAGATCGAAAGAAAAAATAAGCCAAAAATCATTTGGTAAACAATATCCAAGAAAAGAAACATTTACCGTTCTGAGAGGATGACATGCGGGACCCATGAGGCAGCAGCATCCTCAACGATTCCAAGGCGGCAGGGGATCAAAGAAAAAAAAGGAAATATCCAGAAATTAATTAGGGGTTCAAAAAAATCCATCAAAGGAAACTTTTATTGTTCATAGAGGATGACTTGTGGGACCGACCTGCCAACAGCGTCCTCATCGTTTCAAAGGGGCAGGAGATCCAAAGAAAAAGGCAAATAGCCAGAAATTAGGGGTCAAAAATAACTCCAAGAAAGGAAACTTTTATTGTTCGTAGAGGATGACATGCGGGACCCATGAGCCAGCAGCTTACTCAACGTTTCAAAGGCGGCATGAGATCGAAAGAAAAAGGCAAGTGACAAAATATCAGGAGCAAAAGATAATCCAAGAAAAGAAACTTTATTGTACATAGAGGATGACATGTGGGTCCCATTTTGCAGCAGCGGTCTCAATGTTTGTAATGCGGCTTGAGATCAAAAGAAAAAGAAAGTAGCTAGTAATTAGGGGGTGAAAAAAATCCAAGAAAAGAAAGTTGATGGACATAGAGGATGACATGCGGGTCCCTTGAGCCAACAGCTTACTCAACGTTTCAAAGGGGGCAGGGGATCAAAAGAAAAAGGCAAGCCAAAAATCAGAGGGTGAAAAAAATCCAACAAAGGAAACTTTTATAGCACATAGAGGATGACATGCGGGTCCCATGAGCCAGCAGGTTCCTCAACGTTTCAAACGTGGCATGAGATCGAAAGAAAAAGGCAAGTGCCCAAATATGAGGAGCCAAAAATAATTCAAGAAAAGAAAGTTTTATAGTACATAGAGGATGACATGCGGGTCCCATTTAGCAGCAGCGGTATCAGCGTTTGAGAGGTGGCAGGGGATCAAAAGAAAAAAAGAAATTGCCAAAAATCAGATGGTGAAAAAAAACCAAGAAAAAGAACTTTTATAGTACATAGAGGATGACATGCGGGTCCCATGAGCCAGCAGGTTCCTCAACGTTTCAAACGTGGCATGAGATCGAAAGAAAAAGGCAAGTGAAAAAATATCAGGAGCCAAAAATAATTCAAGAAAAGAAAGTTTTATAGTACATAGAGGATGACATGCGGGTCCCATTTAGCAGCAGCGGTATCAGCGTTTGAGAGGTGGCAGGGGATCAAAAGAAAATAAGAAATTGCCAAAAATCAGATGGTGAAAAAAAACCTAGAAAAAGAACTTTTATAGTACATAGAGGATGACATGCGGGTCCCATGAGCCTGCAGGTTCCTCAACGTTTCAAACGTGGCATGAGATCGAAAGAAAAAGGCAAGTGAAAAAATATCAGGAGCCAAAAATAATTCAAGAAAAGAAAGTTTTATAGTACATAGAGGATGACATGCGGGTCCCATTTAGCAGCAGCGGTATCACTGTTTGAGAGGCAGCAGGTGATCGAAAGAAAAAGTCAAGTGACCAAATATGAGGTGCCAAAAAAATCCAAGAAAAGAAAGTTTTATAGTACATAGAGGATGACATGCGGGTCCCATTTAGCAGCAGCGGTATCACCGTTTGAGAGGCGGCAGGGGATCGAAAGAAAAAGGTAAGTGACCAAATATGAGGTGCCAAAAATAATTCAAGAAAAGAAAGTTTTATAGTACATAGAGGATGACATGCGGGTCCCTTTAGCAGCAGCGGTATCACCGTTTGAGAGGCGGCAGGGGATCGAAAGAAAAAGGCAAGTGACCAAATTTGAGGTGCCAAAAATAATCCAGGAAAAGAAAGTTTTATAGTACATAGAGGATGACATGCGGGTCCCTTAGCAGCAGCGGTATCACCGTTTGAGAGGCGGCGGGGATCGAAAGAAAAAGGCAAGTGACCAAATTTGAGGTGCCAAAAATAATCCAGGAAAAGAAAGTTTTATAGTACATAGAGGATGACATGCGGGTCCCATTTAGCAGCGGTATCACCGTTTGAGAGGCGGCAGGGGATCGAAAGAAAAAGGCAAGTGACCAAATTTGAGGTGCCAAAAATAATCCATGAAAAGAAAGTTTTATAGTACATAGAGGATGACATGCGGGATCCAGTTAGCAGCAGCGGTATCACCGTTTGAGAGGCGGCAGGGGATCGAAAGAAAAAGGCAAGTGACCAAATTTGAGGTGCCAAAAAAACTCCAAGAAAAGAAAGTTGATTGCACATAGAGGATGACATGCGGGTCCCATTTAGCAGCAGCGGTCTCAACGTTTCCAAGGCGGCAAGGGATCAAAAGAAAAAGGAAGTAGCCAGAAATCAGGGGGTCAAAAAAATCCAAGAATAGAAAGAATTTTGGTTCATAGAGGATGACATGCGGGACCCATGATCCTGCATCGTAAACGGCTCGTTGAACGAGATGGCGCGATGTAGAAAAAAAACAATGCCAGAGAGGCTGCCATCTGGGCCCTACATCCCTCGGCGGTGCGGATTTGCGTTGACTCGGCCGGCGAACCCGAGATTTCGAGATGCACCACGTCCCGGGCCACCATACGCCACGTTTTGGCCGCTTTCGTCGGGCTAGGTGGCCTCAAAAACGAGAAAAAAAAGTTTTGACATGCACCACGGAGGGACCAAAATCGTCGGCCATGGTACACCAGCAACCACGGCGCGACTTCAACTTCGTCGGCCATGGCAACTTTTCTTGTAGTGCAACTCCCCCCAAGCTTAGACCTCGCTTGTCCCCAAGCGAAACTGAGCTCGATAAACAAGACCACATGTTTATGGAGTGAAGAGTCGATAAATAAAATACGGACAAGAAGCATCATATTCATTCACACAAGACATTCTAGTAAACAACTTCCTCATATAACTCATCTTGAAATAAGTAAAGAGAAATCACAAGTAAAGGTGCATAAGAAATCATAATTGGTGATGGCAAACTTTGTTCTTGGTCAGAGAACTACTAACGGATTGTACTTCTAAGCAAAGCTTTCATATTAGATTTTATTGCTGAGCCTTCATATTTAAGCATGACAATCTCTTCATAATCATTGATAACTTCAAAGCCATATTCATTCAAATAAAATTGGTACTAAACAAGAAAGCATAAAAGACATGATTAACTGAATCATAGCATAAATGATTGGTTCACAACAACTCAATTGCTTGCTTGAGATAGAGAGAAATAGGTTTACTGACTCAACATAAAAGTAAAAGACAGGCCCTTCGCAGAGGGAAGCAGGGATTAAATCATGTGCTAGAGCTTTTCAAGTTTTGAAATCATATAAAGAGCATAAAAGTAAGATTTTGAGAGGTGTTTGTTGTTGTCAACGAATGGTAGCGGGTACTCTAACCCCCTTGCCAAGCGAACCTTCAAAGAGCGGCTCCCATGAGGGACGGCATCTCTACCAGCAAGGTAGATCATCCCCCTTCTCTTTTGTTTACACATGTGTTTTAGTTTTATTTAGGATGACACTCCCCCCAACCTTGGCTTTCTCAATCCATGGCTAACCGAATCCTCGGGTGCCTTCCAACATTCACATACCATGGAAGAGTGTCTATTGCAAAATTAAGTTGCTTACTGATAAATCAGAGCAAAACATGTGAAGAGAATTATTAATGAAAGTTATTAATTGGGGCTGGGAACCCCGTTGCCAGCTCTTATTGCAAAGTTATTGGATAAGCGGATGTGCCGCTAGTCCATTGGTGAAAGTCCGCCCAACAAGATTGAAAGATAAAACACCACATACTTCCTCATGAGCTATAGAACATTGACACAAATAAGGAGTAGTATAGTTTGAATTATTTAAAGGTAGCACATGAAGTATTTACTTGGAATGGCAGAAAATACCATGTAGTAGGTAGGTATGGTGGACACAAATGGCATAGGTTTGGTCTAGGGTTATGGATGTATGAGAAGCATTCCCTCTCGATACAGGTCTTTGGCTAGCAAGGTTTGATAGCAAGCATAAAGGTTGAGGGAAACAAACAAATATACATATGATAGAAACAATCATGCATCTTTCTCATAAGCACAAGCAATTTTAACTTAAGAATACTAAACATAGAGATAATGGAGTAATGTATCTAAGTGTATTTCTCTCTCCTATTAAACATCAGGGTGTTGTTGCTATTGACCAATGCTAAGTTTGCCAAAACCAAATAGATTTACTTAATGCTCCCAAAGTGATATTAATACTCATGTCAAGAGTAATCATATAATAGAGATTGCAAACTAAAATAAGGTGTGCAAAAAGTAAATGATAAGACTTCTCATTAATATTCCATAACGATAACTCACACCAACGGATACATAGATAACTAACTAAGAGAGATACTTCCACATTGCATACTATTTCATATGATAACTTCCCTACTCATGATATGACACTACTTGATAGTAAAAGATAAAGGTGGTGGTGATGTGATACCGCGGCACTCCCCCAAGCTTGGAACAAACCAAGGGGATGCCAATACCGATGATGAATTACTCCTTCGGTGATGATGGTGATGGATTCTTCTCGCGCTTCATAAGGATCTCCTTCAGCTTCAGCTTCTCAATTTTGCAATTCTGCACCAAAACCTGAAGAGACTCATTGTTACCCGAGTGTGGCGGTGACGGCCTTGTGCTGGGATTTGAGTAATATTCCAGCATTCTGCGAAGTCGCTGGTTCTCCTCCTGAAGTATCTCCACTTCCCTCCTTAGAGCACGATATTGATCACAAAACTCATCAGCAACCCGTATTGCTTCCTCCACACAAGGGAAAGAATCGAGGTCCAGAGCAGGCGGGAGAGCTCCCTGCAAGTTATGAGAAAAAGAGCGCCCAGTATTAACCGATCCCACCAAAATTGGCTTACTCCTCGTAGTTTCCCACTCTCCTTTTGCTGACGCTATCTTCTCCTTCTCCTTATTGATCCTCTCATCCATCTCTTCCCTCCAAGGCCCCTTGTCTTTGTTGCTGGAGACCATGGTGCTTCTAGATCAAAACAAATCTGGCAGAAAACAGCTCGAAACAAAACACGACGAGAAAACGATATTACGGACCTCCAGGGGTCCGGGGGATTATATAGCAAATATTTTTACGACAAAAGGAAGGTTCCAGATCGAACCAGAGTCGGAAAGGGGCAACGAGGCGGCCAGACCATAGGTCGGCGCGGGCCCAGGTCAGGCCGCGCCGGCCTATGGTGGCACCCCCTCGTGCGTCCTTTCCACTCCGTTTCGAACTCGTAATTTTTCATATTTTCTAAAAACAGCAGAAATAATGTTCGGAAAGGTAAACGCGGACTTTTTATTACCTATACTGTTACCTATTCAAAGTCCAGTTCTGGCGGACTGTCAATTTGTCCTTTGATGAAGGCCTCCGGTGTTTCCACTTGAATAATATCAACATCAACATTATAAGAATCGCCCGAGATATAATGCTTTAGTCTTTGTCCATTCACCACTTGTGTGGCATTGCCTTGGAGAGAGCTAATTTTAATTGCTCCTGAACGATACACCTCCTCAACAACATATGGTCCTTCCCACTTCGAGAGTAATTTCCCTGCAAAGAATCTGAGACGAGACCGATACAATAGAACTTGATCTCCAACATTAAATTCTCTTTTGATGATCCTTCTATCATGCCATTTCTTAACTTTTTCTTTAAAGAGTTTAGCATTTTCATAAGCTTCACTTCTCCATTCATCTAGAGAACTTAATTGCAACAACCTCTTATTACCGGCTAATTTAGGATCTTTATTTAATTCTCTAACAGCCCAATAAGCTTTGTGCTCTAGTTCTAGAGGTAAATGACAAGCTTTTCCATAAACCATTTTATAAGGTGACATTCCCATAGGATTTTTATAAGCAGTTCTATAAGCCCATAGTGCTTCTTTCAATTTGCTAGCCCAATTCCTCCTAGATTTATTAACAGTCTTACCTAAGATAGCTTTAATCTCTCTATTTGATAATTCTACTTGACCACTAGTTTGAGGGTGATAAGCAGAAGCAATTCTATGATTAATACCATACTTAGCAAGAGTTTTTCTAAAACCTCCATGAATAAAATGAGAACCTCCATCAGTCATAATATATCTAGGTACTCCAAATCTAGGAAATATAATATCTACAAGCATTTTTATAGAGGTCTCACCATCAACACTTTTTGTAGGTATAGCTTCTACCCATTTAGTAACATAATCAACAGCAACAAGTATATGAGTGTTACCGTCTGAAGAAGGGAAAGGACCCATGAAGTCGAATCCCCAACAATCGAATGGTTCAATAACAAGAGTATAATTCATAGGCATTTCATTGCGTCTAGAGATATTACCAACTCTTTGACATTCATCACAAGATAAAATAAATTTCCTTGCATCTTTGAAGAGTGTTGGCCAATAAAAACCTGATTGTAGAACCTTTTGCGCGGTTCTATCTCCAGCGTGATGTCCTCCATAAACACTTCCATGACATTTATTCAATATCTCCTGTTGTTCATATTCAGGAACACATCTTCGCATAATACCATCCACTCCTTCTTTATATAAGTGTGGGTCATCCCAAAAATAATGCCTCAAGTCATAAAAGAATTTCCTCCTTTGCTGAGCTGAAAAGGTTGGAGGCAAATACTTCGAAACAATAAAGTTAGCATAATCTGCATACCAAGGGCTCTCTCGCGAGCTCACCTTTATTACAGCCAATTGTTCATTTGGAAAACTATCATTAACAGGAACAGGATCATAAGCAATATTTTCCAATCTAGACAAATTATCAGCAACAGGATTATCAGCACCTTTCCTATCTATAATATGTAAATCAAATTCTTGCAACAGAAGTACCCATCTAATAAGCCTTGGCTTAGCATCTTTCTTTGTCATAAGGTATCTAATTGCAGCATGATCAGTATGAATTGTAACTTTCGAATCAACAATATAGGGTCTAAACTTATCACAAGCAAAGACTACAGCTAACAATTCCTTTTCAGTTGTAGCATAATTTCTTTGAGCAGCATCAAGAGTCTTACTAGCATAATGAATAACATTTAATTTTTTATCTACCCGCTGTCCAAGAACAGCGCCTACAGCAAAATCACTAGCATCACACATAATTTCAAAAGGCAAATTCCAATCAGGAGGTTCAACTACAGGAGCAGTTGTTAAGGCTTTCTTTAGAGTTTCAAAAGCTTCCTTACAATCATCATCAAAAACAAAAGGTACATCTTTTTGAAGAAGATTAGTAAGAGGCTTTGAAATTTTAGAGAAATCTTTAATAAATCTCCTATAAAACCCAGCATGACCAAGAACACTACGAATACCTTTAACATCCCTCGGATAGGGCATCTTCTCAATTGCTTCAACTTTAGCTCTATCAACTTCAATACCTCTCTCGGAAATTTTATGTCCCAATACAATTCCTTCATTAACCATAAAGTGGCATTTCTCCCAATTAAGAACAAGGTTAGTTTCTTCACATCTCTGCAAAACTTTATCAAGGTTTCGCAGGCAATTATCAAAAGAATTCCCATAGACAGAAAAATCATCCATGAACACCTCTACAATACTTTCGCAAAAACCATGAAAAATAGCAGACATGCATCTTTGAAAAGTAGCAGGAGCATTACATAAACCAAAAGGCATACGCCTATAAGCATAAGTTCCATAAGGACAAGTAAAAGTGGTTTTCTCTTGATCTTTAGCTTTAACAGCAATTTGTGAAAACCCAGAATAACCATCAAGAAAGCAAAAATGAGTATTTTTAGATAACCTCTCTAGCATTTGATCAATAAAGGGTAAAGGGTAATGATCTTTCTTAGTAACTTTATTAACTTTTCGAAAATCAATGCACATTCTATAACCTACAACTATTCTTTGAGGAATAAGCTCATCATTATCATTAGGCACAACAGTCATTCCTCCTTTCTTAGGAACACAATGAACAGGACTAACCCATCTACTATCAGCAATAGGATATATAATACCAGCTTCAAGGAGTTTTAATACCTCGTTCCTTACCACTTCCTTCATCTTCGGAATTAGACGACGTTGATGTTCAACAACAGGCTTTGCATCATCTTCCATATTAATAGCATGTTGGCAAATAGAAGGAGAAATCCCTTTCAAATCATCAAGAGTATAGCCAATAGCTCCTCGGTGTTTCTTCAATATTTCCAATAACCTTTCTTCCTCAACCTCTGAAAGCTTAGAACTAATAATAACAGGATATATTTTCTTATCATCAATATGAGCATATTTAAGATTATCAGGTAAAGGCTTTAAATCAAAAACAGGATCTTCCTTTGGTGGCGGTGTTGTACCCAAATCTTCCACCGGTAAATCATGCTTGAGAATAGGTTGGCGAAGAAAAATTTCCTCAAGCTCATCTCTTTCTTTCCTAAAAGCTTCACTTTCACTATTCTCCAAATGTTGCTGCAAAGGATTATTAGGAACAAGAACAATAGATGCACACTGCTCCATTTTAAAATCATTACTAGGCAAGTCAGCTTTATAAGGAGTTTTGGTAAATTTAGAAAAGTTAAATTCATAAGGTTCACCAGCAAATCTAGTCAAAATTTTCTCTTTCTTACAATCTATAATAGCTCCACAAGTATTTAGAAAAGGTCTACCAAAAATGATAGGACAATGATCACTAGCAGCAGAACCAAGTACCAAAAAGTCAGCAGGATATTTAATCTTACCACATAGAACTTCCACATCTCGAACAATACCAATTGGAGAAATAGTTTCTCTATTAGCCAGATGAATAACCACATCAATATCTTCAAGTTCACAAGAACCAATTTCGTGCATAATCTCCGTGTAAAGCTCATAAGGAATAGCACTAACACTTGCACCAATATCACATAAACCATAATAGCAATGATCACCAATTCTAACAGATAGCATAGGAACACTAACTTGTTTGGATTTATTAGGATGTGAAACAATATTAGAAGCATCTTCACAGAAAATAATATGACCATCCTCCACATTTTCAGTCACAAGATCTTTAACTATAGCAACAGCAGGTTCAATTTTAATTTGTTCTTCAGGTTCTTTAGGTTTCTTTTCACTTTTATTAACCGCACTAGATATGACAGAGTACTCCTTCATTTTAGCAGGGAAAGGAGTTTTTTCAATATAAGCTTCAGGAATAACATTATCAACAGTTTCAACCACTACACATTTGTTTACAGATGAATCAATTTTATCTTTATACGGTTCATGATACTTATCAAAATTCTTCTTAGGCAGTTCATAATGAGAGGCAAAAGCTTTATAAAGATTTGCAACAACTTGGGAATCAAGACCATATGTAGCACTCATATTACGAAATTTATCAGTATCCATAAAAGCTTCAATGCATTTATAATCATAAGTTATACCTGATTCTCTATCTTTGTCGTTCTCCCATCCTTCAGTATTTTCTTGGATCCGATCAAGAAGGTCCCTTTTAAACTCTTCATTCTTGCGTGTAAATGATCCAGAACAAGAAGTATCCAGCAAGGTCTTGTCTTGAAAAGAAAGTCTTGCATAGAAATTATCAATAATAACATTACCAGGAAGCTCATGAATGGGGCATTTGAGCATTAAAGACTTCAATCTCCCCCAAGCTTGGGCAATACTCTCTCCATCATGAGGCCAGAAATTATATATGCGGTTCCGATCTTTGTGAATTTCACTTGGAGGATAAAATTTGGAATAAAATAAAGGCACAATGTCCTCCCAATCAATAGAATCACCATTCTTCAGCAATTTATACCAGTGCGCCGCTTTACCAGACAGCGATATAGTGAATAGTTTCTTCCTAACTTCATTCATAGAAATACCTGCACATTTGAATAAACCGCATAATTCATGCAAAAACAGTAAATGATCACCAGGATGGACAGTTCCATCCCCTTCATAGCGGTTATCCATAACACGTTCAATAATTTTCATAGGTATTTTATATGGTACTACTTCCTCACCTGGCGCTTCATCCACTACCGTTGCAGTAGTAGTAGATTTCCCAAATAGAAATTGAAGAGAGGATCTCTCCATAATGATTTATAGCAGCAGGCAGAAATAAAATCAGCACAAACAGTAAATTTCCTTACCAATTCCGCTTACCAATAGCGCTTCACTCCCCGGCAACGGCGCCAGAAAATAGTCTTGATGACCCACAAGTATAGGGGGTGTATCGTAGTACTTTCGATAAATAAGAGTGTCGAACCCAACGAGGAGCAGAAGGTGTTGACAAGCAGTTTCGATGAAGGATTCACTGTAAATGCTCACAGACAAGTATTCAGGGGGTTTTGATATTGCAGATAAATAAAGTACAATTAAATAAAATGCGAGAGAAATAATTGCAGCGAGTGGCCCAATCCTTTTTAGCACAAAGGACAAGCCGGTTTGTTTACTTATAATGACCAAACGTTCCTGAGGACACACGGGGATTTTAGTCTAGTACTTTCGCTTCAAGTGGCTAAATAATCTTCATTGTTTTGATAAGTGTTGTGTCCCAATATGAAATATATCAGTGAATAACAGCAAATTATGATACAAAATAGTGATGCAAATTGGACGTATCACTTGGTAAAAGAACTTTGTGCTCATACGCCAAAAATGCCCAGAGAAGGTAGGCAGAGCCAAGGCAAAAGAGCCAAGTATGCATCAATTGGATGCGGAAACAATTTCGAAATCATTGCAGTGCAAGAAAAAGCAACTCAACAAGCAAATATGTTAAGACAAACATAACTTAATAAGTTACCGGTGTGCAAAACACCGGCATAGATTGTTGTACCACCAAACCAAAAGGATAAGTTTTATCTTACATCATAAACCCCGGCATACCGGGGTAGAATTTAACAAGTTTTGTTGCAAAGCAAGCAGGAGCAGGTAACATATTTTCACAACAAATAGTCAAGCAGCAGTGGCTTCAGGGGGAGCAGCGCCGGCATCAGGAGCTTCCGGTGGCACATCCTCGGCACCGTCATCCTCACCTTCATCTTCCTCCTCCTCGCTCAGATAGTCCTTGACATCTTCAGGAGGGGGGATGAAAGTGCGCATTTCAGCGTACTCCGCGATATGGTACGCGCGATCCTGCCGCTTAGCGGTAAGGACCGGGTCCAGATCGGTGGGAGCGCCTTCACGCACGCCGAGGAGGGCGTCCAGGTCCAGCTCCGGGTACCAGGAGCAGGCAACGCGAAGCGCTGAATCTGCTCCGGCACGGGCAGCAGAGCACTGCCACTCCCGGATCCTTCGACCGGCAACCTTTAGGCGCTCGCGGATGAGGGAGAAGGTGTCGGGCACCACTTCTCCAGGCCAGAGGGTCTTGTAGAGCTGGGAGGCCACCTCAGGGATGTCGGAAAGGTTCCGGTCCACCGAGCGCATGTGGGAGACCCGCGCGTTTAGAGCAACCAGGTGGTCATAGGGATCCCAGGGCGCACCCAGATTCTCGCCTGCCTGCCGCGCCCGGTGCTCTGCAACCTTCCTTATAGCATGTGCCTGGGAGTCTGGAAAGAGCCCTGCAAGACAAAGGAAAGCTAAGTATATGATCCGGAATAAATAAGCTTATAAGCAGAAACCGGAAAAGAGAAAAGAAAAACGTACGAAGGGCAAGCGCATCAGTCCGCGTAACCAGAAGGTCGTACTCCTTCTGTTCCGCCTTCAACCGCGCGACCTCGTCCTCGGCTGCTTTCTGTGCCCTGGCGGCCTCCTCCGCGGCGGCTTTGTGCGCTTTCGCGGCCTTGCCCTCGGCTGTTTTCAGCGCCTTGGTGGCTTCTTCCAGCCCAGCCTGCAACACCACATTGGCGTTGCCGGCATCCTCCAGCGCCTCATTGAGCCTAGCCTCCGCAGCAGATTCAGCGGCCTTCAGCTCTTCGGCATGCCGGACTCCGGCCTGGATAGCCTGATCCTTGAGCTCCCTAGAGATCTCCTTCTGGGCGTCCAAGGCCTTCTGGTGGTCCCGGATGAGCTGCTCCTTTTCAGCTAAAAGCCGAAAAAGAGGATGTTAGCGAAAACACAAAAACAGATGAGACACAAAGAAGCAAGTTAACCGGAAAAACAGAAGCTGTACCTTGGAGTGCGGCAACCTGGACCTTGAGGGCCTCAACGGAGGCTTCCGGGATAGCTGTTATGCGAAAAACTTGTAAGTAACAAAGAAAAGAAAACCTTCCGGTAAAAAGATGCCGGAGGCGCAAGAAGTTACCTTGGCACTTGCTGTGTGCCTCAGCAAGGTTCCGGTGCTCCCAAAGAAGCTCCTCGAAGAGAGCCTTCCGGGCGTCAGCCGTGCTCTATTTAAGGAAGTGATGTTAGCAAAGAACAAAGGATCTTAACCCGAAACTCGGGGACTGGCTATGCCGGTTTCGCGCGTTTCTAGTAAGTTTCGCGCTAAGAGCAAGATCTCAACCCGAAACTCGGGGACTGGGAGTTTGCGGTGTCTTTAAAAGAAAGTTTTGCGCTAAGACCTACGCTCTCAACCCAAAACTCGGGGACTGGGAGTTTGCGGTGTCTTTAAAAGAAAGTTTTGCGCTAAGACCTACGCTCTCAACACAAAACTCGGGGACTGGGAGTTTGTGGTATCCTATGAGAAAGATGCCGGTTTCGGAGATTCTTTAAAAGAAAGTTTTGCGCTAAGAGCTGCACTCTCAACCCAAAACTCGGGGACTGGGAGAATAGACAAGATCCGGAAAGAAGAAAACCGGCATCAAGAAAATTTACAAGAAGGTTGGCGGAACTTACCACCACGTTGCTGGTGGCGTCGTACCACGCGCTGTCGAACTCCTTCACGGCATGCTTGAGCCGCGTGAAGTGTTCTTCAGTGGACCGAGGGCCAGCAGGATCTGGCGCTGGAAGGCGATCTTTCCCCAAGCCACGGGTAGCTGCGGAGATGTCCGCATCATTCCATTTTTGGGCATAGGGGAGAAGATGCCCCAAGTCCTTGCCCTCGCGCTTCAGCTCAACAATCCGGCCCAGGAGGCCGGAAGGTTTTTCCTGGACCACAGCGGCGGCAGGCCCGACATGCAGCACTAGAGGCTGCGAGCCGCTTGAGGCGCTGCCATCCGCGGCCTTTCCGCGGGACGCCCCCGGCTTGAGGAAGTCCGTGATCTTGAGGGTCGCAGGCGGCGGCTTTGGCGTAGTCGCGGGAGGTCCTTGGTTTGGTGGAGGTGTTGGCGTGGCCCCGGTTGCCTCAGGAACAGAGGTTTCCGGCGGCGGCGCTGGTGTAGAGGTTGCCGGCACGGAAGTCTCCGGCACGGCCTTGGAGGGAGAAGAGCGCGAACTCTTCTTCTTTTTCTTCTTTTCAAGGACGGGAGGAACCGAAGGTTCCGCCCGCCCGGCAGGTTCTTTTCCGGCGCCCATGTTGCTGGCGCCGTCTTGGGTCTCGGAGGGGAGGCAAGGTCCTCCTCCGCGCGGTGATCTGGCGGTGTAGGGGCCGCGCGCCCCGAACTTGTTGTGCCTCCCAGAGGGGAGGCAGAGGTGGTGCCGGCACCAGACGGTGCCGGGCTTGAGTGAGGAGGAGGAGTTGAGGTCCTGGCAGATCCGGCAGAGCCCTCAGGCCTGGAGCCGAGCTTGAGCGCGGGGCTGAAAAAGAGAAAAGAAAAGATTGGGAAAAAAGCAACCGGAAAGGAACTTGGTAAAAACGAAACAAGCAGAAAAATGGGGCCTTACCCGGTAGAGGTCGGCATCTGTTTGCCCTTGTGGCGCCTCACAGCTACGACCTTACCCGCGAGAGGTTCGGTCCGGAAGCGCTTGGCTGGAGGAGCTTGGCTCGAGCCGGCATCAGAAGCCGGGGTCTTGTTTTTCTTGCCCTGGGCCATGAGTTTATCCACAAACTCTTGGCCTGCCTCGGCCTGCAGGGGGGCGACGTGCTCATGGACCTGTGGGTTGATGTTGTCTGAGGGAACATCTACAGAAGAACGATAACATAAGAATATGAGAGGTATAAAAGGAGAGCTACCTCTAGGATGGTCAATTCATCAGACGAACCGGCGGGTTCCGGCGGAGACTTGCCGAGGCGCGAGGCAGCAGTCCGGCCCATCTTCAGGTCCCGCCAATGAATGACGGGGTCGGGGTCGAATTTGTCGAGACCGCGCTTCCGGCAACGGCCTCGCCGGTCAGATTCGATGCCGGGGAAACGGTCCTTGGCCTGAAAGAACAAAAGAGAAAAAAGGGGTTAATCGCAATGAAAGCTTCCGGTGAACCGACCCGAGTTGCGTAATTTCTTACTTCTTGGGTCGGAGGGTTAGTAGAGCTAAGAGGCCGGAGGCCCCATTCCCAATCTTCCGGCATGGCAGTCTGGCAGATCTGCCTGGCCTTAAGGACAACATCCTTCTTGCTGAGAGGAAGTCCGGTGATCTTGGTAGGATCACCGGGGCCATACATCTCGCACATCTTGTGGGCGCGGCGCTGAAGAGGAAGCACCCGGCGCGAGATGAAGGTGCGGATGATATCATCGGAGCAGATGTTGGTGTCCTTCATCCGCTGTTTCATGAAGCGTATAATCCGGTTAGTCTCATTGTGAGACTCCTTCGGATTGTAGCTCCAATTGGTCTTTGTGGGCGGCGCCGGATCAAAAGGAGGCAGATCAATAAGATCTGCGGCGCCGTTGTTCTTCACATAAAAGAAGGTCCCTTGCCATAACCGGCATGACTCGAGACCGGAAAACTTGAAGAAGGGGCTCCCTTGACGAGAGCCAATGATGCAAGACCCGCATTGTACGGGGGGTTTGGGTTTAGGAATGTCTAAGCCCTGAACGGAATTAATCCGAAGAGCGAAGAAACGAGCAAACGTCTCGCGAGTGGGACGAATGCCGATGTAAGCCTCCATGAAGGTGGCATAGCAGGAGAGGTAGAAAACGGCGTTGCTGGGAAGATGGTGAGGTTGGAGTTTGTAGAAATCGAGAAAACTCCGGAAAAAAGAGGAGACGGGGAGGCCGAAGCCGCGCTCAAAGTGAGCGAGAAAGACAACGCGTTCACCGGGATTAGGCACCGGTTCGATCTCGTCGCCAGGAAGCCGGCAGGTTACTCCTTCCGGAATCCTCCTGGACCGGTAAAGCCAGTCAATCTCGTATTTACTAACGTTGGAGCCCATCCAGGCTCCGCGAGTGATATCGGAAGGGTCAGCACCGGAAGCTTGGCTAGAGCTACCGGCATCTTGCTCTTGGCCGCCGTCGGTTTCCATCTGGGCTAGATCTGCGCTAACCCCGTCGGAGGCGCGACTTTCCTGATTACTGGAGGAGGAAGTGGAAAGGTACTCCTCTGAAGACATGCGGATCTGAGGAGCCCCGGTATCTACTCGAAAAAACAGATTTCCCAAGAACTACCCCCGCGCGAAGATCTACGAAAGAGAGAAAAAGCAGCAGAAAAGAGGAAGTAAATACGCAAACAACTCAAGATCTGAAGAGCAAGAAAAAGAGGAGTAAACCCAGATTAAACCTAACCTGGGGCGGCGGAGTCGCAGAGGAGCAAGTGCGCCGGTGGTCTGGCAAGCTTGCTGTTGGCGAGGAGGACCGTCGACGATGAGGTGGAAAGGAGCTCGAGAAAGCACCAATGTCGCAGCCGCGAGAAGAGCACCGCAGAAGCTCTTCGCGCGGTGAAGTCCGGCGGCGTCCGACGGAGCAGTAGCAAAGGTTCGCTGTGCGGCGGAGCTCAAGTGGCGAACGGAGCGGCGGAGACGCGAGAACAAGGAACACTTGTGCGCGAGGAACTGGGGAATGCAAGAAGAGGAAGGAGAAGGGGCGGTTTTGCCTTATAAAGGAAGAGAGAGAAGTGGGCCAAAAACCGCTGAACCGCGGCGGTTCGGGCCGTGGGCCGCGACGGTTCGCTCCACGGGCTTCCACGTGGTGCGGCGATACACGCGAAACAGCAAGAAGCCACAGGGAAGGACACACGGATCCAGAGAAGTGGTTGGGATCCGCTGTGAAGCAATTAATACGCGCGCGGAAGCCGAAGGGAAGTGACCCCTGACACTGGCGCGTCAGTCACAGTGCGCATGTCACTGACAGGTGCGGGACCCGATATATTCTCGACTTCGCCGAGGAAGTATTTAATGACTAAGATGCCGGAGGATAAGCTGCCGGAAAATGCCTTGCAAAGAGAGAGGGCTTGAGTCCGGGCAAAGATGCCGGAGCTAAGCTGAGCGCCGGAAAAATTAAACCGGTATGCAAGGACATGGGAACCTGGCATGGTCTGTTGGATAGAATCCGCCAGACTATACCAGCTTCGGGGACTAATGTTGGGGGGATGACCCCCGGTGTGCCAAAGGCATGCCAAACCGGATGGTCTTATCCATCAAGATACCGGTTTAATATTTATACCGGAGCTCAAAGATGAGAGTTTGGCTAAGTAAGGCTAAGCCGGTATCCCCAAGAGGGGTATACCGAGACCGGATAGAAAGGATGCCGGAGACCGGAAGGAAGAGCATGTCGGCAGGACCAGTCAAAGATTCTCTCCAGAGCTAGAGGACAAGGATGAGCTAAGCAAAGTGGCTTTAAACGAAGGCCTGAAGACAAAGAGGAGGATGACGGTCAAAGAAGCCGGAGGACGTCAGCCTCCCTGTTTAAAGAAGACCCCGGCGTCATCTATGATTAAAGTAACTTTATAAAGTATCTTTGTAAAGTAGTTTGTCTAGTCAAAGATGCCATTAGGGTTTCTTGCCCTGTAAGCCACCCTCTCCCCTATATAAGGAGAGGGGGGAGCCCCATTCATACGCGCGGAACATAGAGAGAGGAACCTTGTAAGCTCAAACCTGTAACCTGTGGAGATCAATGAAGATAATGATCTAGAGCGAGTTCTTCCTTGTGTCTTTCTTCTTCAACCTCTGGCCTTGGCCAAGTTCTTGAGGAAACCATCCGGAAGTTCATCCCGTCTAGTCATAAACCCTCCCCCGAATCCTCTAGCGTCCATTCGGCCCCAACATAAGCCATCCTATGGCATCTGTTTGTTCACCACGACGACACTTTCCATTGTTGTGGAATGAGCTTATATTCACTGATCATCTTATTTTTGTATGAGATACGGAGTTTTACGAAACTATGGATACCATCATATTTCTTGGATTGGAGTTAATTGGATCTGTCTAATCCAACATAGGATAAATAATATGCAACATGGCCCTACAGAAAATATTGTGCACTAATTGACTTCATTAAGACCAGACTAACCATTCTGAGTTGGTCAGTTGGATGCCAAGACAAGGTAATTAGAAGTTTTGAATTCTATTATAATTGGATATCAAGACAAGGTAATTAGAAGTTTTGAATTCTAAAATGAATACATGTTTAGCTGAACTAAATTAGATGCTCTAATTTTCATCGTTCCCGTAATGCAGTAATAATACACCATGTGGCCAGATAATACAAGATCTAACTTTCTGCCATGTAAGATTCTAATGATCACTTCGCGTAATTATGTAGTAGTAGATAGTTGCTCCATATCATGCTTACGAAAACATTGCATTTATAAACTAGGTTAGTGAACCGACGGTACTTGTGGCTACTTATTAAATTAGTTTCCTCTATGGATAACTTGTTCCCCATCGATAAACATGCATCGATCCTCTTTCTGTACCATCGTCGTTGGAGAGTAAAATGATTCGATGTTAGAACATGCAATTTAAGTTACAAAGAATTACAATCTACCCAGTCATACTTGCATTAGCACAACTCGGCTGGGATGTCGATATATTTTTCTGGCCACGTAGATCACCGGTTGATATTCGGAAAGTCTAAACAGGTGAATATCTCTAAAACCAAAACCTAAATGTTTTACTCTATTTTCAATAGTAAAGACAATGAAGAGAGATTTATCTACATGAATGCATGTTATGCTCTTATGAAATGGTAAAGAAGTGGTTCATCTAATATGTACGGTTGTACTTTCTTTTTATTTTTCCACAAGAATTATACATGCTAATGACAAGTACTGTTGTTCAAAATATTTTCCAGCGCAGGAAGGTTTATTTGGTATGTTTGCTCAAGTCTCATAAAAATGAAAAAGAAAAAAATATTCCTGACATTGTACGACGGTATCTAAGTAGCATCGAGGAGTAGAATTTTTAATATAAAATAATTAGTGAAGTCTTATTTAATATTTAAACGATGTTAGTTATAACAATTGTCAAGATATAATTTAGTGGGGTAGAATCTTGTGAGTTTATAGAATATCTTTTGACTGTTTTTTTGATACACTTAAATTTTAACATCTATTGTAGTAAAATATTGTGAGAAAAAAAAGCCGTAGCAGCGAACGGGCATTCAACTAGAGGTACATGGCCCTTCTAGTCTTCGAGATGGCACTGTGTGTGTAGAATTCCTCTATTTGAACTGCATTACATGTATTTACCATCGACGTAGCCAGCCGTAGAAGACACGGCAGTTGCACGCACAAACATTGACGCTGTCGGTGCCAAATGGAGTAGCATGCAAGTTCATTGACATGTTGACGCGGTAATTTACCCAAGACAGCAAAAAAATATCTCCACGAGAGAAGGGGAAACAATCTGAACGGACTGAAATCAAGCATGCACGGCCATCAGAGAGAATTAGACAACGACAAGAACGGACGGTATCTTAGACCAATATAAACCGCTCTACATGCTATCTAGTGTTTGTCAGCATTTAAACCTTTCGACATATGTCGCACATCAACGCAGAAGAGATTTCTGTCCGAGTTCCGCGAGAAAAGTATACAGCCGGACTTTGCAACCGAGTCAAGGTCTTCGCTGCAGATGTGTGGGTGTGAGGCCCCTGTACATGTGTAAGCATTAAGTGTAAAATACGCATTGAGTGGGTAATCATGAACCATATAAGAGCATCTCCACTCGTTGGCGCTCCCCACGCCTAAATCCAGCGAAAGTTTTGTCCGGATTGGAGAAAGCCTGGGGAGCGCCGAAGTTCCAGCCGTTCCCCCGGCAGGACACCCTCAACTTGGGGCATTTGACATATTTCAAACAAATTCGACATAAAATTTAACAAGTTCGGCAAACAAGATTCAGAAAATTGCTGAAACAAATTCGGCGAAAATCAGTACAATGTTTAACAAGTGCTGAAACAAATGAAGCACACAATTTCACAAGTTTTGAAACAAATAAATAAAGACAGACTAGTTGGCGTCGGCGTTGGCGTTGCCTCGGAGCGTCCATATGTGCTCCACCAGATCATCTTGCAGCTGTTGATGCATTGTAGAGTCTCGGATCTCCTGGCGCATAGCAATGAAGGCGGCCCATGATGTCGGCACCTGGTGATTAGGCTGTGCAAGAGGTCCCTCTCTCTCATATGGTGCTTGTTGCTCAGCCAGAGGAACCGGATGTTTTCGCTCATTTTCAATAATCATATTGTGTAGGCACACACATCAGTTCATCACCTCCCACATCTGATCTTTGGACCAAGTCATAGCGGGGAACCGGACGACAGCAAATCTCTGCTGGAGGACACCAAATGCACGCTCGACGTCTTTTCGGCAAGCTTCTTGTTTCTTCACAAACTCGCAAAGTTTGGGGGTGCTAGGTTTCGAGATAGTCTTCACAAATGTTGCCCACTTTGGATAGATACCGTCTGCAAGGTAGTATCCTTTGTTGTAGTGCCGACCATTGATCACATAGTTCACCGGGGGAGCATGACCCTCAACAAGCTTGGAAAAGATCGGGGAGCAGTTTAGGACGTTGATGTCATTGTTGGATCCAGGCATACCAAAGAAAGAGTGCCAAATCCAGAGATCATGGGTAGCCACTGCTTCAAGTATCACAGTGCAGCCGTTTTTGTGACCCTTGTACATTCCCTGCCACGCAAACGGACAGTTCTTCCATTTCCAATGCATGCAGTCAATGCTTCCAAGCATCCCTGGAAAACCCCTAGCTTCATTTGTTGCAAGGATCCTCTGAGTGTCTTCGACAGTGGGTGATCTCAAGTAAAAGTCCCCGAACACTGCTATGACGGCCCTGCAGAACCGGTAGAAACAATCAAGGGCGGTGGACTCCGCCATCCGAAGATAGTCATCTGCACCATCACCGGGAGCTCCATACGCCAGCATCCTCATAGCCACTGTGCACTTCTGCAGTGACGAAAATCCAACCAAACCAGTGCAATCCGCCTTGCATCTGAAGTAGGGGTCAAAGTCTCGGATGGCATACACAATTTCCAGAAATAGCTTTCTGCTCATCCTGAAACGACGCCGGAAAACACTCTCACCGTGCAATGGATTGTCGGCGAAGTAGTCGGCGTACAACATGCAGTAGCCCTCCATTCGTTGTCTCGGCTTGCACTTCCGGCGACCTGGTGCCGACCCACCACGTCGACCAGTTGCCAGTCCGGCGTACATGCTTGACAAGCAACCGAGGATCATCATGTGCTCCTCGTCTTGGGCGGCGGCTGCCATCTCTTCTCGCATAAGCTCGACGAACATCTGCTCCTCCTCTTCGTCCGAGTCCATGGCCGGCGAGGCAAATGGACGAACACCTGACGGGCGTGGTCGAGGCAACCCGAGCCGCGAGCGACGAGGAGTAGGCCAAAGTCGGAAAACAGGCCGGCGGAGGAGCAGCCAGATAGGCCTTCGTCGAAGACGGCGGAATATAGGCAGGTGGAGAAGGAGGGACGGCGGAATCTGGGCAACAAGCCGCGGGGTGGTGCCGGCGGCGAGAGAGATACGAGGGGGGGGGAGATTTTGAGCGAGGTGGCGGTGGGGTTCGTGTGTCGAGTCGCCGACAGATCGGGCCCTTCCCCGCTTTTCACTCATCCGGAGTCTCGATAGATCCCCGGGGGACCGGGGATGGCGTGGGCTCGCCGGATGAAAGGGCCAAATCCGGACGAAAACGAGGAACCGGGGGCGCGACTGGGCCGAATTTCGCCGTCTGGATGGAAAAAACGTCGCTCGGGGGCCTCGTCGGGGAGACGAGTGCAGATGCTCTAACTTGTTGAGTCAAAATTCGTAGTGATCTAAAAATTATGCGGTACGTACGAGATGTATTGTTGAAATATTGGGTTCCATATGTGAGGCAAATTAGATTTCAGATTTTCTTATAAATCTCAAAACCCACGGTGTGGCAACTTAAGTGAGTTTGAGCCTAAGTTGGTGGCAGCTCACTAGGGAGTGAAAAGAGGTGAGAAGTTTAGTTCCACATGAAAAGTTGGGAGGGAGTTAGATCACTTTATAAGGTGGGTTGTTTCACCACTAATAAGTGATTGAGAAGAGCAGTGGTACACGCGTGCTCCTCCTCCTCGCTCGTCTCGACTCACGCTCGTGGTGAGTAGTCGGTTCGGGTTGCTCCCGAGACGAACTTTTCTTTCTTTTCGTAGGAAAGCGAATAGTCTTAGACGAATGTGTCGCAGTTAGTCGGTTAGGGTCGCTCCCGGGCCGTGAGCTATCTGTAACCGACTCGAAACGTACGTGCGACATGGGCGCGGCGCACGTTGCTTAGGGTTTCCTGAGCCTATATAATCTCTTGCCTGGCTACCGCAAAAATACATTCAATACACGAGTTAGAGTTTTCACCTCTCTTTGCTTGCGTCGACATTGTACCCTACTCCATCCTGCCCGTCGGCGTGCACCGACGAACGAGAGAGCAGGTCTCCAGTACCGCTCGCCTTTGCGATCCTGTACGAGAGAAGGTGAATTAGGTTTTTCGGAAGTGCTCTGCGCGACTGCTCAAGCTCTTTATCACAGGTCATCTTCTGTCTAAGTCGAGCGGTGCTGCCTACCGTCGTCTTCAACGCCGTCTATTTCGATCCGTCGTCAACAACGTTGTCATCAACAACGTTACTGCTGCATCGACGACTGCTACGCCGCCGCCACCACCTCCACCAGAGCGGTACGTGCGACATATCTTGATATGTTTAGCGATAGATGTTGTGTCGTTTGCCCTAATGCATCTAATATATTTGAGTTTCACATGTTAGTAGTTGCTGTCGTCATGCTTAATATTCTGAAATTAATCATGAAAATTGTGCCTAATTATCTAACATGTATGTGCGTGTTATTTTTCATACCTAAATTCAAATGTATATAGCTTAGGAAAAAATGATAAATTTCAAATGAATAGTCCGAAGAAAACTTCTCCCTCCTGAAATTTCTGTAATTTAAAGATCGGGGCAACTATGTAACTTAAGGTTAGAGTAAGTTATATCAGCTTTAGAAGTAGCCACGTCCAGAAAATCTATTATATACTAAAAGCAAAATAAGAATCTTTACTATTAAATTGCAATAGGTGACTGCCTGGTGTCACAAACGGGCCAAACAGCCCTTTCCTGGGCCCAACATAAGTCTTTTCCAGGTCAAACGTTTTGCCCGAATCCGAAATGGGCCAAAACCTTTTTACTAGGCCCAATTCTGGCACATAAAAGCCACGTGCCCATGTTTGAGCGGCCAAGGCGCTACCCCACGCGACGGCAGCTCGGTCGCCACATCTGCACCCGGCCAGGGGATGAACAATCACCGACCGCGCGCAACCGCTCGTGACGCAGCGACGGCTATTAGGCATCCAATCGCCGTCTGTACTCTGCTCCGTCTAAAACACTGGCTCGTTGTTTCCAAGGCAGCAGACAACTTCTTCCAAAGTACTGTTTTGCTTGTGCGGTTCAAATCCAGCCACAAAAGGAGATCAGCATGTGATGATGTCTGTTTGAGCCAAGTTTGCATCCTGTGTCAATTCAATGGCTCAGATGTAAGGTGGCTAATAGAGAAGAAAAGAGAGCAGAAGAAAAAACGAAAAAATAAGGAAGAGTGGTGCTACGACGATAAGAAAGTGGCGTGGAAATTTTGACTATCGATCTCTTTTACTCAACATCACTTTTCACCTTTCAGGAAAAAACTTTCAGTGAAGGGAATAGTAACTAAGCCTAACAATACATTCTATTGTTAGTCCAATATATGTTATGCAAAGTTTCAGCCTATTTTTTCATGAGCCTATTTTTCAGAAAGAAAACAAATCGGTAAAAACATTTTATATGTAACTTGATGTCATTTGATTTTCACTATTATACGACTTGAACGGTCATATGAATTTTAGTATAGTTACATATATACATTTTAATTACTGTGACATCCACTAGCCATGACAGTTGGATTAGATTGATTACAAATTTAAACATACAAAAAGTTGTTCATTTGATTAGGTTTTGGTAGACCGGGAAAAAAAAGAAAAAAAAAACGTTTCGTCCGTGGGCTCCCGCGAGTCCCAGGGCGAAAGCCTAATCGCTCGCCCGCCAGAATTCCCGTCCCCCTTCCCGCTTCGCCGCCACCAGGGGGGCGCCGTCGGGCGAAGCTCGTGGGCGGCGGCGGCGGCGGGGCACCTCTCCCCTCCTCGCGGTGTCGCCGGCGCGGGCGGCCTCGTCGCGGGGCGGACGCGAGGTGGCGTGGCGCGCGACCGCGCAGCCGGGGTGGCTCGCGTGCTGGGCGCACCTGGGCGGCGCGGCTCCCGGAGGCGTCGCAGCGCGGGCGCGCGAACTCGACCGGCGGCAGGCAAAGGGCGACGAGCACGGCGGCGCAGCGGCGGCCACGGCCGAGGGCCGGCGGTGGCTTGACCTGCAGGGAAGGAGCAGGGTGCCGCGTGGGCTGGGTGGCCTCCCTGGCCGCCTTGCGTTCGGGTTGGGGCAGGGGTGGCCTCCCTAGCCGCCTTGCGTTCGGGTTGGGGCAGGGGCCCCGGGCCCTGCCAGGCCCACTTTGTCCCCAGATCTGGTACCCGGCGGCCATGGTGGCCAGCGGTTGCCTCTCCGGCCTTCTCGGGGTTTGTATGTCGACCCTCGCGGTGGCGGTTCTTGTTTCCTGTTTGGGGGCAGAGCACCGGGGCGGCACCCTGGAAAGACCTGGTTGGCGGGCGAGCCGTGGCCGTGCTGGTCGGTGCCATGGTCATGAGGGGACATGGTATTCGACGAGTTGAGTGGGGTGTAGATGGCGGTGATTTTGCAAAAAGGAAACCTTTGCCCCTCGGGCCACGGCGGCGGCGTCCGCGGACGGCGTTCCCTTGTTTAAGGCGCCATGTGGCCAATCTCCATCCCTCTACTTCATCCGGGTGAAAACCCAAGATCCTCGAATCGGGCGGTGGCGGCACTCCGGTGTCGTGCTCTTCTTGAAGACACCGTCTTGGAGCCCACAGCGCGAGGCTCGCTGATGGTTGTGACGGAGGTGATTCTTCGGCAATGCTTGCTCCGTGCCCTTCCCTTGTCGAGCTTCCTTGGCGCTGCTGTTCGGTTTGTGAGCAACGTCGGTTGGTCCCCGGTGGTGGTCGGCTTCCGGTGGCGTTTCTACGACGGAGGAGTTTTGTTGAGGCACGCATGAAAAATGGCTCGCTCTCGAGTGAGCTCCGGCCCGACACTGCAGCTTCCAGCTCTTCTACGAGTCCTCGTAGGCATTTTGGCTGAGCATGTTGTTCGCACTTCCAGTTGTAGCTTCTTCGGTAGTTCGTGTGGGTGTGTGGTGTCGTTCTATAAGCTGGGTTCAGCACTTTGTATCGTTCTCGCCGTTGGTGGCTTTGTTAATTCAAAGTTGGGCACTTGAGTGCCTTTTATCTAAAAAAAAATAGTTTTTGGTAAAGTTGTCTAATTTTTTAGTGTGGCGCCGTAGCAACGCACGGGCTTTTTGCTAGTGATTAATAGAGCCACCATATTAAGCCACACCATCTAAATTATTTTAACGGTTAGATCTAAATTAAGTGGCTATGATTTAATGAAAAAACATTTTTTACGTAACAATATGTAGTCGCGCTTGACACGTTTAATATATGGAGAAGATCCATCTCCGTATATTCTTTTGGCCGGTCCATTGATTCCTTTAAACGCGGTGGGCCCTTCTAATTGATTAACCATACTAATTTTATTTGCCTGGCCATACGGGTTAGACACGGATTAGAAAAGTTGGTTCACCCAAAAAAAAAGCTACGTAACTAGCTCTATCGGAGATATCTTAGACGATGCAAACAAAAATGACGTACACGTGCTAGCTAGAAGTGGAATGCATGATTTTGTAGAGTTTTTCCTGCGAGAGCTGTACGTGAATGTATAGATCTATGGTGCATGATCATGTGTATTACTACCTCCGTCTAACAAAGGATGTTACAAGTTTGTCTATATTAGATATATGTAGATGTGACTTAGTGTATAAGTAGATCCAAATTTTAGATATACGTAGGCGTAACTTACTGTATAAGTAGATCTGAATTTAGACAAAGTTAAGACATTATTTGTTCGACGAAAATAGTATTTACTAGAAAAAAATTAAAGTGTTTTTCGAGGAATCAGGTTAACCCTCAAAAGCTAAAAGAAATATAAACGGATAATTTTAATCTTAACATCTAAAATTATACGTGTACGAAGCGAACGGCTAGAACCAACATCGGGCATCGGTAAGCAGTCCCGGTTGCTCATCGACTCATTGGTTGAAGATTATATGAATTAAGAAGCCCAGATATTACACGTATGTGGAATTAGGCCAACTCATATTTTATAAAATCTTTTTGCTACATGCCGTGTCAGTCGAGCTAGCTAGGTAGCTTAAAGAACTCCATGAAGAATAGGCTAATGGTATTAAAAAATGTAGAAGAATACGCTAATGGCACATTAGCCGGGCTGAGTTTAATCTATATAGAAGCTTAAAGAACCGGGCTGAGTTTTAATCTATATAGAATTTACTTTGTCTAACACACTTTTGTTTTGTTAGTTAATTAGTAGATCTTTGATTCTATAACGTATAGAAAATTTTAGTGTCATGCATACTCGATTCCTCCCAAACTTAATTTGTACCAACAAAATACTCTTTTGGATAGATTGGGTGTGATGAAAAATTAATTTTCAAAACTATAGAGAAGATAAATTGGTAGGGAAAAACCTACTGCAGTCCTCCAAAAAAAATAAACAAAAACGCTATGAAAGAAATAGTCCCTAGAAAATATAAGCATACTACCTGTGCCACAAAAATAAGAGCAAACCACATGATTATATATTTGAACGTTAATATTTTAAAAGTACAACCATCCATAGAAAGAATACATCACATATGCATAAAATACCTAAACCATAACTGATTATGTGCATCCGAGTCACATCTAAAAGCTTACATGAATTATGGACTCAAGGTAGCACCAAACTTGATATTCTAGAACTGTGTTCTAGACCATTATTTTGTTAACTTAAGATAGCAGTGCCGCAACGCTAAAATATACCATATTTATCAATGTGTAGTATTAAAATGGCTTAAAGTGTCACGGAAGTGACATAACCGAGGGAAAAATCAAGGATTGTGTGTCTAGAATAAATTAATAAATTTCTTATGATAAAATAAATACAATGCCAACATTCTAAAAAAAATAAAGATAGTGCCCTCGCATTTGCGAGGGCCACCTTGCTAGTTCCCTTTAAAACCAACTCACACTTCACAGCTCGAGCTCACACACCACCACCCGGCAATTCAAACCAAGCCTAAGCGCGGCTGCCGCGTTCTGCTCCGGACTACCAGAGGTGCGCTGTTCATATTCTTTCTATCTCCTAAACTATATCTTTGTGTTCGTCTGTGCTGCCACACTAGTAGGAGTACTATTTTTTTTTGTAAATCAATCTTGTAGGAGTACTTCGGTTAATTGACGTGATCACTTGACACGTGCAGTCATATCAGATCATGGCGGATCGCACGGTGCCCCCGCTGCTACATCGCCTGGTTCTCTCGTTTGTCCTGCTGCTTCTTTTCCTTGCTCCCAGCCAAGCCGAGGGCCGCACCACGCCACGTCGAGGCACTTCACTAGAAACTCAAGCAGGGGCGCTTCTCCGCTGGAGATCGTCCGTGAGTTACTCCTCCAAACACCAGCTGGGAACCTGGAGAGACGACGGTATGTACCCATGCAATTGGACCGGCATCACCTGCGGCGACACTCGGTCACGCGGAGGAACCATGGTGAAGGTCATCAGAGGAATTTCCCTTGGTGGCGCCGGTATTGTAGGGAAACTGGACACTCTGAGATTCGAGTCACTCCCTTACCTCGTCAACCTTAACCTCAGCGACAACTTTCATCTCTCGGGCGCCATTCCTTCTGGCATAAGCTCTCTTTCCATGCTTTCAAGGTTCAACTTCTCAGGTGATCAGATCAGTGGACACATACCTGCATCAATCTGCAACCTGGGAAGGCTCACACAGCTGGACCTCTCCATCAATAATCTCACTGGAAAAATCCCTCCTGCCATGGGTAATCTCTCAAGACTTGCTATTCTTTATTTGACTGGGAATAAGCTCTCAGGTAACATTCCATGGCACCTCGGACAGCTTCAGAACATGAGGGAGATGGATTTGAGCTTCAATATCCTTTCTGGCCAAATACCTTCCGCCCTTGCAAACTTGACCAGCCTCAGCTATCTTGACCTTTCTGGTAATTGGTTGTCAGGACCTATACCTGAAGAGCTAGGAGACATCCATTCCCTGCAAGAAATAGCCTTGGCAGAAAACAATCTGACTGGCACAATTCCTCCCTCTCTTGGAAACCTCACAATGCTCCTTCTATTGCAAATATCTCTAAACCAGCTCACTGGTCCGATCCCCGTTGAGCTTGGGATGCTCTCGAATTTGATTGAGTTGGAATTGCCTTTGAATCATTTGACCGGCTCTGTTCCTTCTAGTGTTGCTGGAAATCTTACTTCGCTGATCTATATGTCTCTTCAGAGTAACCGCATAACGGGATCCATCCCACATGAGTTTGGAAATCTCGTGAATCTAGAAGAGCTCAACCTATCGAACAATTTCATAGTTGGATCAGTGCCGGCAAGTATAGGGAACATGTCTTCACTCAGCCTAATGCATATTTATAACAACAATCTATCTAGTGAATTGCCAACTGAGTTTGGAAATCTGGCAAATTTGGAATCACTTCAGCTCAATGGAAACCAATTGTCCGGCTCAATCCCTTGGAGTTTTGGAAGATTGGTGAGGATGACAGATATGCGACTATTCACCAATCAACTCTCCGGCCCTTTTCCTTCGGTACTCTCTAACCTTACCAATTTGGTCATGTTTGCACTGAATGACAACCAGCTGACCGGACACTTGCCAGATTTGTGCCAAAGTAAAAAGCTACAGATTTTCGAAATTTTTGAGAACAATCTGGATGGCCCTGTCCCAAAAGGATTGAGGGATTGCCATTCACTAACATATCTTGGAATTTCCAATAATCAGATTGAGGGAGACATAAATGAAGCCTTTGGGGTGTATCCACATCTCATTGATATCGATTTATCTTCAAACCGGTTTGTAGGCCACCTCTCACCAAACTGGGGCTCATGTCAAAACTTGACAAGTATTGATTTTGGACACAATATGATACAGGGCAGTATACCTTCTGAGCTCGGGGAGCTAAAAAATCTTGGAAGGCTCCTGCTAAGGTTCAATAGGTTGAGCGGTGAGATACCACCGGAAATTGGCAAGTTAACCAGCATGTACTGGATGGATTTAAGTAACAATCAAATATCTGGTCAGATCCCTAAGCGAATCGGTCAACTTAGCAATCTTGAGATTCTTTATTTGTCAAGCAACCTGTTGAGTGGTAACATACCAGGAGATATTGGAAATTGTTTGAAACTACAATTATTAGAATTAAATAGCAACAACCTGAGTGGAAGTCTTCCCGGAAGTTTGGGCAATATAGCTTCCCTGCAAAGCATGCTTGATCTTAGTATGAATAGTCTCAGTGGACCAATACCACCGGAACTTAGCAATTTACAAGCGTTGATCCTTGTAAATTTCTCACACAATCAATTCAGTGGTGGCATCCCTATTTGGATTGCAAGCATGAAAAGCCTATCAACGTTTGATGTATCATACAATTTCCTAGAAGGTTCTGTCCCACACGGGATCCGCAATGCATCAGCTGAATGGTTTCTCCACAATAAAGGTCTTTGCGGAGACATTGTTGGCATGTCTCCTTGTCCATATGTGCAACATAGGCGAAAACATCAGAAGTTGATACTATCAGTAGGTGTTCCTATGTTTGTCACTACTATTTTAATAGCATCCAGTGCAATTGCCTTTTTTCTTTGCCGAAAGAAAGTATCTCAAAAAGCTAATGAGGAGAGCAAAAGGGATGTATTCTCTATATGGAGCTTCGATGGTAGAATGGCATTTGAGGATATTATCAATGCAACTGAAAATTTTGATGAGAAGCATTGCATTGGAGAGGGATCATGTGGTCGTGTTTATAAAGCAGAACTTCAAGATGAACAAGTGGTTGCAGTAAAGAAACTACATGCAGAAAATGAAGATGCGCATGATGAAGAAAGGTTCCAGCACGAGATTGAAATGTTAACAAAACTTCGCCAACGCAGCATCGTCAAGTTGTATGGATATTGTTCTCATCCACAGTACCGGTTCCTTGTATGCCAGTTTATAGAGAGAGGAAATCTAGCTACGATCTTAAGCAATGAAGAACAAGCAATCCAGTTCCATTGGCAAAGAAGGACAGCTCTGATAAGAGATGTGGCTCAAGCCATCACTTACCTCCATCATGATGTTCACCCACCGATAATCCATCGAGATATCACAAGCAAAAACATCTTACTTGATGTTGATTACAAAGCATTTGTCTCAGATTTCGGTATTGCAAAAATGTTAAAACCAGATTCGTCGAATTTGAGTGCACTAGCGGGGACGTATGGCTACATAGCACCTGGTAAGTTTGGTTAATAAAATACTATATCATCTAGTAATTTTTTTTAATAGGAATGCTCTGTATTATTAAGGCATGCTCCTAACGTCCTAATTCTTATGTTCATGTGGTGGATGCAGAATTTTCCTACACATCTGTAGTTACAGAGAAATGTGATGTATATAGCTTTGGTGTTGTGGTCTTTGAGGTGTTGATGGGCAAACACCCGGGAGACATGCAAAATTTTCTTTCTTCGCTGGGCGGCCAATTTTTCCTGGAAGAAATATTGGATAAACAACTTCCACAACCAGAAAATGATGAAGCAAAAGACGTGAAACGGTGCATCTCTGTGGCGTTTGACTGTCTGCATCCTTCACCTAAAGAAAGGCCAACTATGATGAAAGTTTATCGAGATATTAACATCTAAGTTACATGTTCTATTCTTGCATATGTATCGTCTTAGGCTTGTTTAGTTCACAATAAACTTAGGCTACCTTAGCTGCCCAAGCATCTGCAAACCAAATAACTAATGTCATTTCTATTGGGCACCATAAATTTGTCGGTCACCAATTTTACAGTGTACAATTGTTCTATGGTGATCATACAGATCCTGCATCAAGCTCATGATTGGGTATATGTTCTACTATCTGAAATTATGTTATCTCCTAATTGTCCTTAATGTTTAGCACTGCCAACTTTTGGGTATCTATATGAATTGGACCCAGCTAAGTAATATCTTCAAGAACGCTAATATTTTAAGAGCATCTCTAGCCGAGCTCTTATTTTAAAAAACGAAGTTTAGTCTCCCGAAAAACAAATTGCGAGCGGTTTAGGAGCTGGCGCAGAACAGCACCCGTATTCGGAACCGAAAAAACGCAAATTCAAAATTTTCCGGTAAACTGATAATCACAAACAAGTTATAAAAGTGAAATTCAAACTACATAGTTGCATATTTGCATAGTTGCGATCACAAAAGAGACTACATTAGTCTGGTCGTCGGCGACCAGCTCCTAAACTTAGCTAATTTCGCCCGTCGGCGACCTACTATACGCGCGGCGGAGGACTACGCCGTCAGCGGCCTACTCGGAGTCGAGGTCGACGACCTCCTGCTTCATGCGACGGACAGCCGCCTCCTTCTGCGTCGCCTCGTGAGCGCGCACGGCACGGACGACTTCCGCCTCCTCGCAGCGGAAGCACGCGCGCCCCTCGGCCTCCGAGATGATGGAAACTTGTTGGATCGTCGGCGCCTCCTCCTCATCATTGAGGACGTAGTCCCCCGAATGGAGGACGGTGCGCACAACTCGCGGACCGCACCACCACCGCCGCGCTGCACCGTAGAATGCTGATCCTTGCACGCCTTGCGCTATCACTATTTTTCTCCACGAAATAATACCAAACCGTAATATCAATTGGCAAATTATGGGCGCGTTTGGTAGGTCTCATGCCCCCTCGCATCTAGGAAGTTTAAAATGTCCGGTTTGGTTCAACCGCTTCTCAAAGTACCTCTGAGACACCTTCGGGAGTGCCGTTTCGAGCAAGCCACCCTCGTCTCGTGCTTCGCTGATTTAAAAGGAAATCTTTCCATGCTCGAATAGTATTTTCAGGAGTACCCATTATAACAGTAATAAAAGTAACTAAGCAAATAGAATAAAATAAAGTAAGACAAGTAACTAATTTTTTTGTATTTTGATATAGAGCAAGTAAACAAGACAGTAAGTAAAGCAACTAATTTTTTTGTATTTTCGATATAAAGCAAACAAGACAGTAAATAAAATAAAGTAAAGCAAGACAAAAACAAAGTAAAGAGATTGGATGTGGAGACTCCCTTGCAGCGTGTCTTGATCTCCCCGGCAACGGCGCCAGAAAAAGAGCTTGATACGCGTGAAGCACATGTCCGTTGGGAACCCCAAGAGGAAGGTGTGATACGTACAGCAGCAAGTTTTCCCTCAGTAAGAAATCAAGGTTATCGAACCAGTAGGAGTCAAGCAACACGTGAAGGTTGTTGGTGGAGGAGTGTAGTGCGGCGCAACACCAGTGAAACCGGCGCCAACGTGGAACCCGCACAACACAATCAAGATACTTTGCCCCAACGTAACAGTGAGGTTGTCAATCTCATCGGCTTGCTGAAAACAAAGGATTAAACGTATCGAGTGGAAGATGATGTTTGTTTGCAAAGAACAGTAGAGAACAATGATTGCAGTAGATTGTATTCAGATGTAAAAGAATGGACCGGGGTCCACAGTTCACTAGTGGTGTCTCTCCAATAAGATAAATAACATGCTGGGTGAACAAATTACAGGCGGGCAATTGACAAATAAAGATTCAATACATATCATGATGATTACTATGAGATTTAATCAGGGCATTACGATAAAGTACATAGACCGCTATCCAGCATGCATCTATGCCTAAATAATCCACATTCAGGTTAGCATCCGCACCCCTTCCAGTATTAAGTTGTAAACAACAGACAATTGCATTAAATATGGTGCGTAATGTAATCAACACAAATATCCTTAGACAAAGCATCGATGTTTTATTCCTAGTAGCAACAACACATCCACAACCTTAGAACTTTCTGTCACTGTCCCAGATTCAATGGAGGCATGAACCCACTATCGAGCATAAATACCCCCACTTGGAGTTACAAGTATCAACTTGGCCAGAGCCTCTACTAGCAACGGAGAGCATGCAAGAACATAAACAACACATATATGATAGATTGATAATCAACTTGACATAATATTCTATATTCATCGGATCCCGCCAAACACAACATGTAGCATTACAAATAGATGATCTTGATCATGTTAGGCAGCTCATAAGATCTAAACATGATAGCACAAGAGGGGAAGACAACCATCTAGCTACTGCTATGGACCCATAGTCCAAGGATGAACTACTCACGCATCAATCCGGAGGCGGGCATGATGATGTAGAGCCCTCCGGTGATGATTCCCCTCTCCGGCAGGGTGCCGGAGGCGATCTCCTGAATCCCCGAGATGGGATTGGCGGCGGCGTCTCGAAGGTTTTCCGTATCGTGGCTCTCGTACAGGGTATTCGTGAAGAAGGCTTTAAGTAGGCGGAAGGGTAGGGTGGAGGGGGCACAGGGCCCCACACCATAGGCCGCGCCCAAGGCCAGCCGCGCCGCCCTATGGTCTCGGCCCTCGTGGCCCCACTTCGTATCTCCTTCGGTCTTCTGGAAGATTCGTGGAAAAATAAGACCCCGGGCGTTGATTTCGTCCAATTCCAGAATATTTCCTTTGTAGGATTTCTGAAACCAAAACAAGCAGAAACAGCAACTGGCACTTCGGCATCTTGTTAATAGGTTAGTGCAATAATGATGTAAAGTATGCATAAAACATGCAAGTATTGTCATAAAAGTAGCATGTAACATAAGAAATTATAGATATGTCTGAGACGTATCAAGCATCCCCAAGCTTAGTTCCTACTCGCCCTCGAGTAGGTAAACGATAACAACAAATAATTTCTGAAGTGACATGCTACCAACATAACCTTGATCAACATTATTGTAAAGTATATGAGATGGATGGAGTGATTCGAAGCAAAAGATTGCTAACAAAAGATAATGACTAAACAATTGAATCATATAGCAAAACTTTTCATGGATAGTACTTTCAAGACAAGCATCAACAAGACTTGCATAAGAGCTAACTCATAAAGCAATAAATTCAAAGTAGAATGCATTGAAGCAACACAAAGGATGATTAAGTTTCAGCGGTTGCTTTCAACTTGTAACATGTATATCTCATGGATATTTGTCAACATAGAGTAATATAACAAGTGCAATAGGTAAACATGTAAGAATCAATGCACACAGTTAACACAAGTGTTTGCTTCTAAGATAGAAAGAAGTAGGTGAACTGACTCAACATAAAGTAAAAGAATGGCCCTTCGCAGAGGGAAGCATGGATTACTATTTTTGTGCTAGAGCTTTTGTTTTGAAAACATAGAAACAATTTTGTCAACGGTAGTAATAATTCATATGTGCTATGCATAATACTTCCTACAAGTTGCAAGCCTCATGCATAGAATACCAATAGTGCCCGCACCTTGTCCTAATCAGCTTGGATTACATGGATTATCATTGCATAACATATGTTTCAACCAAGTGTCACAAAGGGGTACCTCTATGCCGCCTGTACAAAGGTCCAAGGAGATCAATTGCATTTGATTTCTTGTTTTTAATAGATCTCAACTTAAGACATCCATACCGGGACAACATAGACAACAAATAATGGACTCCTCTTTAATGCTTAAGCATTCAACAACAGATAATATTCTCATAAGAGATTGAGGATGTATGTCCAAACTGAAAACTTCCACCATGATACATGGCTTTGGTTAGCGGCCCAATGCTCTTCTCTAACATATGCATACTCAAACCATTTGATCATGACATCACCCTTACTTCAGACAAGACGAACATGCATAGCATCTCACATGATATCCAACAAAGGTAAAAAGTTGATGGCGTCCCCAGAAACATGGTTACCGCTCAACAAGCAACTTATAAGAAATAAGACACATAACTACATATTCATCACCACAATAGTTTTTAAGCTATTTTCCCATGAGCTATATATTGCAAAGACAAAGGAATGAAATTTTAAAGGTAGCACTCAAGTAATTTACTTTGGAATGGCAGAAAAATACCACATAGTAGGTAGATATGGTGGACACAAATGGCATGGGTTTTGGCTCAAGGTGTTTGGATGCACGAGAAGCATTTCCTCTCAGTACAAGGCTTTGGGCTAGCAAGGTTGTTTGAAGCAAACACAAGTATGAACAGGTACAGCAAAACTTACACAAGAACATATTGCAAGCATTATAAGACTCTACACTGTCTTCCTTGTTGTTCAAACACTTTACCAGAAAATATCTAGACTTAGAGAGACCAATCATGCAAACCAAATTTTAACAAGCTCTACGGTAGTTATCCACTAATAGATTAAACTACATGATGCAAGAGCTTAAACATGATCTATGAGAGCTCAAAACAATTGCCAAGTTTTAAGTTATTCCAAACCATATGAAGCATTTTCTGATTCCAACCAAATAGCAATCAACGAAGCAATTTTCAGCCTTCTCCATGAACATTAAAGCACAACTAAGAACACAAGTGTTCCATATGAAAAAGCGGAGCGTAATATCTCCAATAAAAGGATGGTGGGATCCAACTTTATTCAAACCAAAACGAAAACAAAAGCAAACAGAAGCTCCAAGTAAAGACATAAGATGTGATGGAATAAAAATATAGTTTCACTAGACGTGACCTGATAAGTTGTCGATGAAGAAGGGGATGCCTTGGGCATCCCCAAGCTTAGATGCTTGAGTCTTCTTAAAATATGCAGGGATGAACCACGGGGCATCCCCAAGCTTAGACCTTTCACTCTTCTTGATCATATTGTATCATCCTCTTCTCTTGACCCTTGAAAACTTCCTCCACACCAAACTTAAAGCAAACTCATTAGAGGGTTAGTGGATAATCAAAAATTCACATATTCAGAGGTGACATAATCATTCTTAACACTTCTGGACATTGCACAAAGGTACTGAAAGTTAATGGGACAAAGAAATCCATTCAACATATCAAAAGAGGCAATGCGAAATAAAAGGCAGAATCTGTCAAAACAGAACAGTCCGTAAAGACGAATTTTACAGAGACACTTAACTTGCTCAGATGGAAAAACTAAAAACTAATGAAAGTTGCGTACATATCTGGGGATCACGCACGTAAATTGGCAGATTTTTTTGATTTGTTTACAGAGAGTTCTGCGTAAATTTGTGACAGACAGCAATTCTGTTTCTGCGCAGCAATCCAAATCTAGCATCAACTTTACCATAGAGACTTTACTTGGCAAAAAAACATGATAAGGAGACAGTAGTAACAACTTCCAAGACTCAACAATACAGTAATAAAATAAAAACATGGGTTATCTCCCAAGAAGTGCTTTTCTTTAACGCCTTTCACTAGGCGCAGAAAGTGCAAATCAAGTAACATCAAGAGAGGAAGCATCAACATCATAATTTGTTCTAATAATAGAATCAAAAGGCAACTTCATTCTCTTTCTAGGGAAGTGTTCCATACCTTTCTTGAGAGGAAATTGATACTTAATATTTCCTTCTTTCATATCAATAACAACACCAACAGTTCGAAGAAAGGGTCTTCCCAAGACAATAGGACAAGATGCATTGTATTCAATATCCAAGACAACAAAATCATCGGGGACAAGGTTATTGTTAACCGTAATGCGAACATTATCAATCCTCCCCAAAGGTTTCTTTAGAGAATTATCAGCAAGATTAACATCCAAATAACAATTTTTCAATGGTGGCAAGTCAAGCATATCATAAATTTTCTTAGGCATAACAGAAATACTTGCACCAAGATCACATAAAGCATTACATTCAAAATCATTGAATTTCATCTTAATGATGGGCTCCCAACCATCTTCCAACTTCCTAGGAATAGAAGCTTCAAGTTTTAATTTCTCTTCCCTAGCTTTAATGAGAGCATTTGTAATATGTTTTGTAAAGGCTAAATTTATAGCACTAGCATTAGGACTTCTAGCAAGTTTTTGTAAGAACTTTATAACTTCAGTAATATGACAATCATCAAAATCTAAACCATTATGATCTACAGCAATGGGATCATTGTCCCCAATATTTTGAAAAATTTCAGCAGTTTTATCACAAGCAGTTTCAGCAGTTTCAGGCAATTTTGCACGCTTTGCTCTAGGAGTAGTGATGTCCCACAAGTATAGGGGGTGTATCGTAGTACTTTCGATAAATAAGAGTGTCGAACCCAACGAGGAGCAGAAGGTGTTGACAAGCAGTTTCGATGAAGGATTCACTGTAAATGCTCATAGACAAGTATTCAGGGGGTTTTGATATAGCAGATAAATAAAGTACAAGTAAATAAAATGCGAGAGAAATAATTGCAGCGAGTGGCCCAATCCTTTTTAGCACAAAGGACAAGCCGGTTTGTTTACTTATAATGACCAAACGTTCTTGAGGACACACGGGGATTTTAGTCTAGTGCTTTCGCTTCATATGGCTGATTAATCTTCATTGTTTTGATAAGTGTTGTGTGGGTGAACCTATGCTAATGCACCGCCCTTCCTAGGACTAATACATACTTGTGATTATACCCCTTGCAAGCATCCGCAAATACAAGAAAGTAATTAAGATAAATCTAACCACAGCCTTAAACTCTGAGATCCTGCTATCCCTCATGCACCGATATACTAACGGGGGTTTAGGTTGCTGTCACTCCGGCAACCCCACAATTAGCAAACAAATACAAGATGCACTCCCTAGGCCCATAAAGGTGAAGTATCATGTAGTCGACGTTCACATGACACCACTAGAAGAGTAACACCACAACTTAAATATCATAACATTGAATACTACTCAACAATAATTCACTACTAACATCCAGACTTCACCCATGTCCTCAAGAACTAAACGAACTACTCACGAGACATCATATGGAACATAATCAGAGGTGATATAATGATGAATAACAATCTGAACATAAACCTTGGTTCAATGGTTTCACTCAATAGCATCAATAACAAGTAGTAATCAACACCGGGAGAGTTTCCCCTATCAAACAATCAAGATCCAACCCAAATCATTACAGCGGTGACGAGATGCAGCGGTGGAGATGGCGGTGTAGATGATGGAGATGATGGTGATGATGATGGAGATGATGTCCAGCTCGATGACGATGGCGATGGCGTCGATTTCCCCCTCCGGGAGGGAATTTCCCGGCGGATTCCTGCCCGCCGGAGAGCTCTTTTCTCTCTCGGTGTTTTCCGCCCCGCGAGGCGGCTCGTCAATTCTCCGTAACTCCCCGGGGCTTTGGTTTTCGGGACGAAGAAGTACGCGAAGGAGAGGCGGCGGAAGGGGCTGTGGGCCCCTCCCCACAAGGCGGCGCGGCCAGGCCTGCCCGCGCCGCCTATGGGGGGCCCATGGCGGCCCCTCTCGGCCCCTCCTTTTGGCTCCCTTCGTCTTCTGGAAAAATAGGAATTTTCGTATAATTGCCGTCAATTGTTGATCTTCGAAATATGGTGTCCTGACGGTGCTTTTTCCAGCAGAATCCTGACTCCGGTGAATAATTCTCCAACGATCATGAAACATGCAAAATAGATGAAATAACATAAGTATCATCTCGAAATATGAAATATATCAATGAATAACAGCAAATTATGATATAAAATAGTGATACAAAATGGACGTATCAAGTAGAAACATTGCCAATACCAATTATTTTACCATTGATAGTAGGAGGTGTAGCAACATGTGAAGAATCAACATTACTAGTAGTGGTAATAGTCCAAACTTTAGTTACATTATTTTCTTTAGCAAGTTTTTCTTTTTCTTCTCTATCCCACCTAGCATGCAATTCAGCCAACATTCTAATATTATCATTAATTCGAACTTGGATGGCATTTGTTTTAGCAAACCTAGCATCTTTAACTTCCTCAGGCATAACTTTAAGTTTTAAAAGATCAACATCAAGAGCAAGACTATCAACCTTGGAAGCAAGAACATCAATTTTACCAAGCTTTTCTTCAACAGTTTTATTAAAAGCAGTTTGTGTACTAATAAATTCTTTAAGCATGACTTCAAGACCAGGGGGTACACTCTTATTATTGTTGTAAGAATTACCATAAGAATTACCATATCCACTACTATTATTAGAAGGATATGACCTATAGTTGTTGTTACCATAATTATTCCTATAAGCATTATTGTTGAAATTATTATTTTTAATGAAATTCACATCAACATGCTCTTCTTGAGCAACCAATGAAGCTAAAGGAACATTATTAGGATCAATATGAGATCTACCATTTGCAAGCATAGACATAATAGCATCAATCTTATCACCCAAAGAAGAGGTTTCTTCAACAGAATTTACCTTCTTACCTTGAGGAGTTCTTTCAGTGTGCCATTCAGAGTAATTGATCATCATATCATCAAGAAGCTTCGTCGCGGCGCCCAAGGTGATGGACATAAAAGTACCTCCAGCAGCTGAATCCAATAGGTTCCTTGAGGAAAAATTCAATCCTGCATAAAAGGTTTGGATGATCATCCAAGTAGTTAGTCCATGGGTAGGGCAATTCTTTACCAAAGATTTCATTCTCTCCCATGCTTGAGCAACATGTTCATTATCAAATTGCTTAAAGTTCATAATGCTACTTCTCAAAGATATAATCTTAGCAGGGGGATAATATTTACCAATAAAAGCATCTTTACATTTAGTCCATGAATCAATACTATTCTTAGGCAAAGAAAGCAACCAATCTTTAGCTCTTCCTCTTAATGAGAAAGGAAACAATTTCAGTTTTATAATATCACCATCTATATCCTTATACTTTTGCATTTCACAAAGTTCAACAAAATTACTAAGATGGGCAGCAGCATCATCAGTACTAACACCAGAAAATTGCTCTCTCATAACAAGATTCAGTAAAGCAGGTTTAATTTCATAGAATTCTGCTGTAGTAGGTGGAGCAATAGGAGTACTTATAAAATCATTATTATTTGTGCTAGTGAAATCACACAACTTAGTATTTTCAGGAGTACCCATTATAACAGTAATAAAAGTAACTAAGCAAATAGAATAAAATAAAGTAAAGACAAGTAACTAATTTTTTTGTATTTTGATATAGAGCAAGTAAACAAGACAGTAAGTAAAGCAACTAATTTTTTTGTATTTTTGATATTAAGCAAATTAACAAGACAGTAAATAAAATAAAGTAAAGCAAGACAAAAACAAAGTAAAGAGATTGGATGTGGAGACTCCCTTGCAGCGTGATCTTCTCAACGGCGCCGAAAAGAGCTTGATACGCGTGAAGCACACGTCCGATGGGAACCCCAAGAGGAAGGTGTGATGCGTACAACAGCAAGTTTTCCCTCAGCAAGAAACCAAGGTTATCGAACCAGTAGGAGTCAAGGAACACGTGAAGGTTGTTGGTGGAGGAGTGTAGTGCGGCGCAACACCAGTGAAACCGGCGCCAACGTGGAACCTACACAACACAATCAAGATACTTTGCCCCAACGTAACAGTGAGGTTGTCAATCTCACCGGCTTGCTGAAAACAAAAGATTAAACGTATCGAGTGGAAGATGATGTTTGTTTGCAAAGAACAGTAAGAACAATTATTGCAGTAGATTGTATTCAGATGTAAAAGAATGGACCGGGGTCCACAGTTCACTAGTGGTGTCTCTCCAATAAGATAAATAACATGCTGGGTGAACAAATTACAGACGGGCAATTGACAAATAAAGATTCAATACATATCATGATGATTACTATGAGATTTAATCAGGGCATTACGACAAAGTACATAGACCGCTATCCAGCATGCATCTATGCCTAAATAATCCACCTTCAGGTTAGCATCCGCACCCCTTCCAGTATTAAGTTAAACAACAGACAATTGCATTAAGTATGGTGCGTAATGTAATCAACACAAATATCCTTAGACAAAGCATCGATGTTTTATCCCTAGTAGCAACAGCACATCCACAACCTTAGAACTTTCTGTCACTGTCCCAGATTCAATGGAGGCATGAACCCACTATCGAGCATAAATACCCCTCTTGGAGTTACAAGTATCAACTTGGCCAGAGCCTCTACTAGCAACGGAGAGCATGCAAGAACATAAACAACACATATATGATAGATTGATAATCAACTTGACATAATATTCTATATTCATCGGATCCCGCCAAACACAACATGTAGCATTACAAATAGATGATCTTGATCATGTTAGGAAGCTCACAAGATCTAAACATGATAGCACAAGAGGGGAAGACAACCATCTAGCTACTGTTATGGACCCATAGTCCAAGGATGAACTACTCACGCATAAATCCGGAGGCGGGCATGATGATGTAGAGCCCTCCGGTGATGATTCCCCTCTCCGGCAGGGTGCCGGAGGCGATCTCCTGAATCCCACGAGATGGGATTGGCGGCGGCGACGTCTCAGTAAGGTTTTCCGTATCGTGGCTCTCGGTACAGGGGTATTCATGACGACGGCTTTAAGTAGGCGGAAGGGTAGGTCAGGAGGGGGCACAGGGCCCCACACCATAGGCCGGCGCAGCCAAGGGCCAGGCCGCGCCGCCTATGGTCTCGGCCCCTCGTGGCCCCACTTCGTATCTCCTTCGGTCTTCTGGAAGCTTTGTGGAAAAATAAGACCCTGGGCGTTGATTTCGTCCAATTCCGAGAATATTTCCTTTTTGTAGGATTTCTGAAACCAAAAACAGCAGAAAACAGGAACGGCACTTCGGCATCTTGTTAATAGGTTAGTGCCGGAAAATGTATAATAATGATGTAAAGTATGCATAAAACATGCAAGTATTGTCATAAAAGTAGCATGGAACATAAGAAATTATAGATACGTTTGAGACGTATCAGTAAGCGGCACACACATCGCCGGTCGGCACCGGCGACGGGGGCGGCGCTTCGGCTTCATCCTATTCTTCGATGAGTTCTCCTTCCAGTTCGGCGATGACCGTAAGCAACCACATCTCCAGCATCGCCGGTTAGGGTTAGATCTAGGGTTTGTACTGTGCCCAAATGTAGCGAATCGTCATGATTTATGCCTCCTATATGCTTGATCTTAGGTAGATTTACTTTTTGTGCACTGCAATTGCGGTTTTTCGAACTCCGTAGTACATATTAGGTTCACTACGGGTGTATGATATGATCTGTGCGCATGTTCATCTGTGATAGTGGTCATTATTGTAGGACTCCTTTTGTGACGACTTTAGTCAGGCCCTGGTCTGCGTGGGGGAGTCGTAGATCCCCTCACGGGTGCCAGATTCATAGCCCCTTGCAGAGTCCCAGGTGTCAGCGACTGATATGTCGGTCTGATACGTCTCCAACGTATCCATAATTTCTGATGTTCCATGCTTGTTTTATGACATTACCTACATGTTTTGTTCACACTTTATATCGTTTTGATGCATTTTCCGGAACTAACTATTGACGAGATGCCGAAGTGCCAGTTCCTGTTTTCTGCTGTTTTTGGTTTCAGAAATCCTAGTAAGGAAATATTCTCGGAATTGGATGAAATCAACGCCCAGCATCTTAGAAATCCACGAAGCTTCCGGAACACCCGAGAGCCACCAGGAGAGCCACAGGGCCCACACACTGGCGGTGCGGGCTTGGGCCCGCCCACCCTGTTGTGTGGCGGCTCCGTACCCCATCCGACTCCGCCTCTTCGCCTATTTAAAGTTCCTGACCTAAATCTTCGATACGGAAAAGCCACGGTACGAGAAACCTTCCAGAACCGCCGCCATTGCGAAGCCAAGATCTGGGGGACAAGAGTCTCTGTTTCGGCACGCCGCCGGACGGGGAAGTGCCCCCGGAAGGCTTCTCCATCGACACCACCGCCATCTTCACCGCCATCGCTGTCTCCCATGATGAGGAGGGAGTAGTTCTCCCCCGAGGCTGAGGGCTGTACCGGTAGCTATGTGGTTAATCTCTCTCTGTACTCCAATACAATGATCTCATGAATTGCTTTGCATAATTGAGATCCATATGATGAGCTTTGTATCGCTACTAGTCTATGTGCTACTCATGTGATGTTATTAAAGTAGTCTATTCCTCCTGCATGGTGTAAAGGTGCCAGTGTGTGCACCGTGTGGTTCTTGTCGTAGGCTATGATCATAATCTCTTGTAGGTTGTGGAGTTAATTATCATTATGATAGTATTGATGTGATCTATTCCTCCTTTCATAGTGTAATGTGGACAGTGTGTATGCTATGTTAGTTCTCGGTTTATTTTGCAAAGATCTATTATGCTCTAAGGTTACTTAAATATGAATGCCGAATGTTGTGGCGCTTGTTAACTCCGGCTTGAGGGAGCTCTTGTAGCCCTACACAACGAATGGTGTTTGTCATCCAACAAAAGAGTGTATGTAGCACAAATGAGAGAAGTTATTATTTATTATGCGATCAATGTTGAGAGTGTCCACTAGTGAAAGTATGATCCCTAGGCCTTGTTTCCAATACTGCAAACACCGCTTATTTACTGTTCTGTTGCATGTTTACTCGCTGCCATATTTTATTCAGATTACTATTACCACTCATATACATCCATACTACTTGTATTTCACTATCTCTTCGCCGAACTAGTGCACCTATACATCTGACAAGTGTATTAGGTGTGTTGGGGACACAAGAGACTTCTTGTATCGTGATTGCAGGGTTGCTTGAGAGGACTATCTTTGACCTCTTCCTCCCTGAGTTCGATAAACCTTGGGTGATTGATACGTCTCCAACGTATCGATAATTTCTTATGTTCCATGCTACTTTATTGATGATACCTACATGTTTTATGCACATTATATGTCGTATTTACGCATTTTCTGGAACTAACCTATTAACAAGATGCCGAAGAGCCAGTTGCTGTTTTCTGCTGTTTTTGGTTTCAGAAATCCTAGTAAGGAAATATTCTCGGAATTGGACGAAATCACCGCCCAGGGTCCTATTTTTGCACGAAGCTTCCAAGACCGAAGGGGAGTCGGGGGGCCACGAGGTGGCCAGTGACGGGCGGCGGGCCCAGGTGGCCGCGCCGGCTGTCCCTGGGCCCTCGTGCCGCCTCTTGACCTGCCCTTTCGCCTACTTATAGCCTCCGTCGCGAAACCCCCAAGACCGAGAGCCACGATACGGAAAACCTTCCCAGACGCGCCGCCGCGAATCCCATCTCGGGGATTCAGGAGATCGCCTCCGGCACCCTGCCGAGAGGGGATTCATCTCCCGGAGGACTCTTCACCGCCATGGTCGCCTCCGGAGTGATGAGTGAGTAGTTCACCCCTGGACTATGGGTCCATAGCAGTAGCTAGATGGTCGTCTTCTCCTAATTGTGCTTCATTGTTGGATCTTGTGAGCTGCCTAACATGATCAAGATCATCTATCTGTAATACTATATGTTGTGTTTGTCGGGATCCGATGGATAGAGAATACTATGATATGGTGATTATCAATCTATTGTTTATGTGTTGTTTATGATCTTGCATGCTCTCCGTTATTAGTAGAGGCTCTGGCCAAGTTTTTTCTCTTAACTCCAAGAGGGAGTATTTATGCTCGATAGTGGGTTCATGCCTTCATTGACACCTGGGACAGTGACAGAAAGTTCTAAGGTTGTGATGTGCTGTTGCCACTAGGGATAAAACATTGATTCTATGTCTAAGGATGTAGTTTTCGATTACATTACGCACCATACTTAATGCAATTGTCTGTTGCTTTGCAACTTAATACTGAATGGGGTTCGGATGATAACCTGAAGGTGGACTTTTTAGGCATAGATGCAGTTGGATGGCGGTCTATGTACTTTGTCGTAATGCCCAATTAAATCTCACTATATTTATCATATCATGTACATGCATTGTTATGCCCTTCTCTATTTGTCAATTGCCCGACTGTAATTTGTTCACCCAACATGCTTTTATCTTATGGGAGAGACACCTCTAGTGAACTGTGGACCCCGGTCCTATTCTTTACATCGCATACAATCTACTGCAATACTTGTTTTACTGTTTTCTTGCAAACAATCATCTTCCACACAATACGGTTAATCCTTTGTTACAGCAAGCCGGTGAGATTGACAACCTCACTGTTTCGTTGGGGCAAAGTACTTGGTTTGTTGTGCAGGTTCCACGTTGGCGCCGGAATCCCTGTTGTTGCGCCGCATCACATTTCGCCACCATCAACCTTCAACGTGCTTCTTGCTCCTCCTGGTTCGATAAACCTTGGTTTCTTTCTGAGGGAAACTTGCTGCTGTGCGCATCATACCTTCCTCTTGGGGTTCCCAACGAACGTGTGAGTTACACGCCATCAAGCTCTTTTTCTGGCGCCGTTGCCGAGATCAAGACACGCTGCAAGGGGAGTCTCCACTTCTCAATCTCTTTACTTTGTTTTTGTCTTGCTTTATTTTATTTACTACTTTGTTTGCTGCACCTAAACAAAACACAAAAAAATTAGTTGCTAGTTTTACTTTATTTATTGTCTTGTTCTCTATATCAAAAACACAAAAAAATTAGTTACTTGCATTTACTTTATCTAGTTTGTTTTATTTACCGTTGCTAAAATGAATACCCCTGAAAATACTAAGTTGTGTGACTTCACAAACGCAAATAATAATGATTTCCTATGCACACCTATTGCTCCACCTGCTACTACAGCAGAATTCTTTGAAATTAAACCTGCTTTACTGAACTTGGTTATGAGAGATCAATTTTCTGGTGTTAGTTCTGATGATGCTGCTGCCCATCTTAATAATTTTGTTGAACTTTGTGAAATGCAAAAGTATAAGGATGTAGATGGTGATATTATTAAATTGAAAGTGTTTCCTTTCTCATTAAGAGGAAGAGCTAAAGATTGGTTGCTATCTTTGCCTAAGAATAGTATTGATTCATGGACTAAATGTAAGGATGCTTTTATTGGTAGATATTATCCTCCCGCTAAAATTATATCTTTGAGAAGTAGCATAATGAATTTTAAGCAATTAGATACTGAACATGTTGCTCAAGCATGGGAGAGAATGAAAACTTTGGTAAAGAATTGCCCAACCCATGGACTGACTACTTGGATGATCATCCAAACCTTCTATGCAGGACTAAATTTTTCTTCGCGGAATTTATTGGATTCAGCTGCTGGAGGTACCTTTATGTCCATCACTTTGGGGGCGGCTACAAAACTTCTTGATGATATGATGATAAATTACTCTGAATGGCACACGGAAAGAGCTCCACAAGGTAAGAAGGTAAATTCTGTTGAAGAAACCTCTTCCTTGAGTGATAAGATTGATGTGATTATGTCTATGCTTGTGAATGGTAGATCTAATGTTGATCCAAATAATGTTCCTTTAGCTTCATTGGTTGCTCAAGAAGAAAATGTTGATATGAATTTCATTAAAAATAATAATTTCAACAACAATGCTTATAGGAACAACTCTGGTAATAACTATAGGCCATATCCTTCTGCTAATGGTAATGGGTATGGTAATTCTTATGGGAATTCTTACAACAATAATAGGAGTGTACCCTCTGGTCTTGAAGCTATGCTTAAAGAATTTATTAGTACACAAACTGCTTTTAACAAATCTGTTGAGGAAAAGCTTGATAAAATTGATATTATTGCTTCTAGAGTTGATAGACTTGCCTCTGATGTTAATCTTTTAAATTTGAAAGTTATGCCTAATAATGATATTGATAATAAGATTACTACTACAGCAAATTCCATCCAAGTTAGAATTAATGAGAATATAAGATTAATGGCTGAATTGCGTGCTAGGTGGGATAGAGAAGAAAATGAAAAACTAGCTAAAGAGAATAATGTAGCTAAAGTTTGGACTATTACCACCATTAGTAATGATAATGATTCACATGTTGCTGCACCTCCTACTATCAATGGTAAAATAATTGGTGTTGGTAATGTTTCTACTCCTAGTGCAAAGCGAACAAAACTGCCTGAAATTGCTAAAACTGCTGAAACTGCTTGTGATAAAACTGCTGAAATTTTTTCCAACCTTGGGAACAATGATCCCATTGCTGTAGCTCATAATGATTTAGATTTTGATGATTGCCACATCTCTGAAGTTATAAAGTTCTTACAAAAACTTGCTAAAAGTCCTAATGCTAGTGCTATAAATTTAGCCTTTACAAAACATATTACAAATGCTCTCATAAAAGCTAGAGAAGAGAAACTAAAACTTGAAACTTCTATTCCTAGAAAGTTAGAAGATGGTTGGGAGCCCATCATTAAAATGAAATTCAATGACTTTGAATGTAATGCTCTATGTGATCTTGGTGCAAGTATTTCTGTTATGCCTAAAAAGATTTATGATATGCTTGACTTGCCACCATTGAAGAATTGTTATTTGGATGTTAATCTTGCCGATAATGTTAAAAAGAAACCTTTGGGGAGGATTGATAATGTGCACATTACGGTTAACAATAACCTTTTCCCCGCTGATTTTGTTGTCTTGGATATTGAATGCAATGCATCTTGTCCTATTGTGTTGGGAAGACCTTTTCTTCGAACCGTTGGTGCTGTTATTGATATGAGGGAAGGTAATATTAAATATCAATTTCCTCTCAAGAAATGTATGGAACACTTCCCTAGAAAGAGAATGAAGTTGCCTTTTGATTCTATTATTAGAACAAGTTATGATGTTGATGCTTCTACTCGATGTTACTTGATTTGCACTTTCTGCGCCTAGCTGAAAGGCGTTAAAGAAAAGCGCTTATGGGAGACAACCCATGTTTTTACTACAGTACTTTGTTTTATATTTGAGTCTTGGAAGTTGTTTACTACTGTAGCAACCTCTCCTTATCATGTTTTTGTGAAAGTAAAGTTTCTATGTTATAGTTGATGTTATATTTGGGATCGCTGCGCAGAAACAGCATTGCTGTCTGTCACGAATCTGGGCACAAGTCTCTGTAGAAAATTCGAAAAAATCTGCCAATTTACGAGCGTGATCCTCAGATATGTACGCAACTTTCATTAGTTTTGAGTTTTTCCATTTGAGCAAGTATGGTGCCATTTTAAAATTCGTCTTTACGGACTGTTCTGTTTTTGACAGATTCTGCCTTTTATTTCGCATTGCCTCTTTTGCTATGTTGGATGAATTTCTTTGATCCATTAATGTCCAGTAGCTTTATGCAATGTCCAGAAGTGTAAAGAATGATTGTGTCACCTCTTAATGTGTGAATTATTAATTGTGCACTAACCCTCTAATGAGTTTGCTTGAAGTTTGGTGTGAAGGAAGTTTTCAAGGGTCAAGAGAGGAGTATGATATACTATGATCAAGAGGAGTGAAAGCTCTAAGCTTGGGGATGCCCCCGTGGTTCATCCCTGCATATTTTAAGAAGACTCAAGCGTCTAAGCTTGGGGATGCCCAAGGCATCCCCTTCTTCATCGACAACATCATCAGGTTCCTCCCCCGAAACTATATTTTTATTCAGTCACATCTTGTGTTCTTTACTTGGAGCGTCGGTTTGTTTTTGTTTTTGCTTTGTTTCAATAAAATGGATCCTAGTATTCACTTTGTGGGAGAGAGACACGCTCCGCTGTTGCATATGGACAAATATGTCCTTAGGCTTTACTCATAATGTTCAAGGCGAAGTTTCTTCTTCGTTAAATTGTTATATGGTTGGAATTGGAAAATGCTACATGTAGTAATTCTAAAATGTCTTGGATAATGTGATACTTGGCAATTGTTGTGCTCATGTTTAAGCTCTTGCATCATATACTTTGCACCCATTAATGAAGAAATACATAGAGCTTGCTAAAATTTGGTTTGCATATTTGGTCTCTCTAAAGTCTAGATAATTTCTAGTATTGAGTTTTGAACAACAAGGAAGACGGTGTAGAGTCTTATAATGTTTACAATATGTCTTTTATGTGAGTTTTGCTGCACCGGTTCATCCTTGAGTTTGCTTCAAATAACCTTGCTAGCCTAAACCTTGTATCGAGAGGGAATACTTCTCATGCATCCAAAATCCTTGAGCCAACTACTATGCCATTTGTGTCCACCATACCTACCTACTACATGGTATTTCTCCGCCATTCCAAAGTAAATTGCTTGAGTGCTACCTTTAAAATTCCATCATTTACCTTTGCAATATATAGCTCATGGGACAAAATAGCCTTAAAAACTATCGTAGTATCGAATATGTACTTATGCACTTTATCTTTTATTAAGTTGCTTGTTGTGCGATAACCATGCTTCTGGGGAACGCCATCAACTATTCTTTGTTGAATATCATGTGAGTTGCTATGCATGTCCGTCTTGTCTGAAGGATCTATCACCTTAATGATTGGAGCATGCAAATTGTTAGAGAAGAACATTGGGCCGCTAACTAAAGCCATGAATCATGGTTGAAGTTTCAGTTTTGGACATATATCCTCAATCTCATATGAGAATAATAATTGTTGCTACATGCTTATGCATTAAAGAGGAGTCCATTATCTGTTGTCCATGTTGTCCCGGTATGGATGTCTAAGTTGAGAATAATCAAAAGCGAGAAATCCAAAATGCGAGCTTTCTCCTTAGACCTTTGTACAGGCGGCATGGAGGTACCCCTTTGTGACACTTGGTTGAAACATGGCATTGCAAAGATCCGGTAGTCCAAGCTAAGTAGGACAAGGTGCGGGCACTATTAGTATACTATGCATGAGGCTTGCAACTTGTAAGATATAATTTACATAACTCATATGCTTTATTACTACCGTTGACAAAATTGTTTCATGTTTTCAAAATAAAAGCTCTAGCACAAATACAGCAATCGATGCTTTCCTCTTTGAAGGACCATTCTTTTACTTTTATTGTTGAGTCAGTTTACCTATCTCCCTCCACCTTAAGAAGCAAACACTTGTGTGAACTGTGCATTGATTCCTACATACTTGCATATTGCACTTGTTATATTACTTTATGTTGACAATATCCATGAGATATACATGTTATAAGTTGAAAGCAACCACTGAAACTTAATCTTCCTTTGTGTTGCTTCAACACCTTTACTTTGATTTATTGCTTTATGAGTTAACTCTTATGCAAGACTTATTGATGCTTGTCTTGAAGTACTATTCATGAAAAGTCTTTGCTTTATGATTCACTTGTTTACTCATGTCATTACCATTGTTTTGATCGCTGCATTCATTACATATGTTTACAAATAGTATGATCAAGATTATGATGGCATGTCACTTCAGAAATTATCTTTGTTATCGTTTTACCTGCTCGGGACGAGCAGAACTAAGCTTGGGGATGCTGATACGTCTCCAACGTATCGATAATTTCTTATGTTCCATGCTACTTTATTGATGATACCTACATGTTTTATGCACATTATATGTCGTATTTACGCATTTTCTGGAACTAACCTATTAACAAGATGCCGAAGAGCCAGTTGCTGTTTTCTGCTGTTTTTGGTTTCAGAAATCCTAGTAAGGAAATATTCTCGGAATTGGACGAAATCACCGCCCAGGGTCCTATTTTTGCACGAAGCTTCCAGAAGACCGAAGGGGAGTCGGGGGCCACGAGGTGGAGGTGACAGGGCGGCGGCCAGGCCCCCGCCGCGCGGCCTGTCCCTGGGCTCGTGCCGCCTCTTGACCTGCCCTTTCGCCTACTTATAGCCTCCGTCGCGAAACCCCAGTACCGAGAGCCACGATACGGAAAACCTTCCAGAGACGCGCCGCCGCGAATCCCATCTCGGGGGATTCAGGAGATCGCCTCCGGCACCCTGAGAGGGGATTCATCTCCCGGAGGACTCTTCACCGCCATGGTCGCCTCCGGAGTGATGAGTGAGTAGTTCACCCCTGGACTATGGGTCCATAGCAGTAGCTAGATGGTCGTCTTCTCCTAATTGTGCTTCATTGTTGGATCTTGTGAGCTGCCTAACATGATCAAGATCATCTATCTGTAATACTATATGTTGTGTTTGTCGGGATCCGATGGATAGAGAATACTATGATTATGGTGATTATCAATCTATTGTTTATGTGTTGTTTATGATCTTGCATGCTCTCCGTTATTAGTAGAGGCTCTGGCCAAGTTTTTGCTCTTAACTCCAAGAGGGAGTATTTATGCTCGATAGTGGGTTCATGCCTTCATTGACACCTGGGACAGTGACAGAAAGTTCTAAGGTTGTGATGTTGTTGCCACTAGGGATAAAACATTGATTCTATGTCTAAGGATGTAGTTGTCGATTACATTACGCACCATACTTAATGCAATTGTCTGTTGCTTTGCAACTTAATACTGAATGGGTTCGGATGATAACCTGAAGGTGGACTTTTTAGGCATAGATGATGGATGGCGGTCTATGTACTTTGTCGTAATGCCCAATTAAATCTCACTATATTTATCATATCATGTACATGCATTGTTATGCCCTTCTCTATTTGTCAATTGCCCGACTGTAATTTGTTCACCCAACATGCTTTTATCTTATGGGAGAGACACCTCTAGTGAACTGTGGACCCCGGTCCTATTCTTTACATCGCATACAATCTACTGCAATACTTGTTTTACTGTTTTCTTGCAAACAATCATCTTCCACACAATACGGTTAATCCTTTGTTATAACAAGCCGGTGAGATTGACAACCTCACTGTTTCGTTGGGGCAAAGTACTTGGGTTGTGTTGTGCAGGTTCCACGTTGGCGCCGGAATCCCTATTGTTGCGCCGCATCACATCTCGCCACCATCAACCTTCAGCGTGCTTCTTGGCTCCTCCTGGTTCGATAAACCTTGGTTTCTTTCTGAGGGAAAACTTGCTGTTGTGCGCATCATACCTTCCTCTTGGGGTTCCCAATGAACGTGTGAGTTACACGCCATCAGTGATCCACTTAAGGGAAAACTTGCTGCTGTTCTACAAACCTCTGCTCTTGGAGGCCCAACACTGTCTACAGGAAAAGAAGCGTGAGTAGACATCAAGCTATTTTCTAGCCGTTGCCGGGGAGGAAAGGTAAAAGACACTCATACTCCGGTCCTGGCAACTAAGTTATTTTCTGCTGCCGTTGGAAGTGCTCGGTATCTCCTTTAGACTCGTGCAATTGCGACTTTTTGTTTCTTGTTCACTAGTTAGGCATAATGCAACAAGTGAGCTTCTTATTCTATTTCCTGAGTTAAGACATGGATTGTTTGCTGCGAAAATTTAAAAACCTATGGAATCTTATTTGCATGCTAGTAGCAATGATATTAGTATGAACGCTTTGAACACCATTGTTGCTAATGATATGGAAAATTCTAAGCTTGGGGAAGCTGGTTTTGATGAGCATGATATTTTTAGTCCCCAAGCATTGAGGAGAAAATTTTCTTTGATGATACTTTGCCTCCTATTTATGATGATTACAATGATAGTGGTCTTTTGGTGCCGCCTACTATGGAGAGTAAATTTTATGATGATTATACTATGCCTCCTACATTTGATGAGAATAATAATGATAGCTACTTTGTTGAATTTGCTCCCACTACAACTAATAAAATTGATTATGCTTATGTGGAGAGTAATAATTTTATGCATGTGGCTCATGACAAGAATGCTTTATGTGATAGTTATATTGTTGAGTTTGTTCATGATGCTACTGAAAGTTATTATGAGAGAGGGAAACATGGTTATATGCATCTTAATAATATTAAGTTTCCCCTCTTTATGTTGAGAATCTTGAAATTGCGCTTGTGTTGCTTTTCTATGCTTACCACTTTGTTCTTCATGAATTTATTTGTGTACAAGATTCCTTTTCATAGGAAGTGGGTTAGGCTTAAATGTGTTTTGAATTTGCTTCTTGATGCTCTCTTTTGCTTCAACTCTTATTTCTTGCGCGAGCATCATTAAAATTGCTGAGCCCATCTTAATGGCTATAAAGAAAGCACTTCTTGGGAGATAACCCATGTCTTTATTTTACTACAGCACTTTTGTTTTATATTTGAGTCTTGGAAGTTGTTTACTACTGTAGCAACCTCTCCTTATCATGTTTTTGTGCCAAGTAAAGTCTCTATGGCAAAGTTGATGCTAGATTTGGATTACTGCGCAGAAACAGAATTGTTGTCTGTCACGAATTCGCGCAGATCTCTCTGTAAAAAAACCAAACAAATCTGCAAATTTATGTGCGTGATCCTCAGATATGTACGCAACTTTCATTAGTTTTGAATTTTTCCATCTGAGCAAGTTAAGTGCCCCTGCAAAATTCGTCTTTACGGACTGTTCTGTTTTGACAGATTCTGCCTTTTATTTCGCATTGCCGCTTTTGCTATGTTGAATGAGTTTCTTTGTTCCATTAACTTTCAGAAGCTTTGTGCAATGTTCAGAAGTGTTAAGAATGATTGTGTCACCTCTGAACATGTGAATTTTTATTATGCACTAACCCTCTAATGAGTTTGCTTGAAGTTTGGTGTGGAGGAAGTTTTCAAGGGTCAAGAAAAGAGGATGATATACTATGATCAAGAAGATCGAAAAGTCTAAGCTTGGGGATGGTTCATCCCTGCATATTTAAAGAAGACTCAAGCATCTAAGCTTGGGATGCCCAAGGCATCCCCTTCTTCATCGACAACTTATCAGGTCACTTCTAGCGAAACTATATTTTTATTCTGTCACATCTTATGTACTTTATTTGGAGCGTCTGTGTGATTTTATTTTAGTTTTGTTATTTTCATTCTCTGAATAAATTCATGCTCATGTGGGAGAGAGACACGCTCCGCTTTTTCATATGAACACTAGTGTTCTTCGCTTTTACTTTTAATGTTCATGGCGGAGTTGAAAACCGCTTCGTTAATTGCTATTTGGTTGGAATCAGAAAATGCTTCATATGGTTTGGAATAACTTGATACTTGGCAATTGTTTTGAGCTCTCAAGTAGATCATGCATCATGTAGTTTAAACCTATTAGTGGAAAACTACCGTATAACTTGTTGAAATTAGTTTGCATGATTGGTCTCTCTAAGGTCTAGATATTTTCTGGTAAAAGTGTTTGAGCAACAAGGAAGACAGTGTAGAGTCTTATAATGCTTGCAATATGTTCTTGTGTAAGTTTTGCTGTACCTGTTCATACTTGTGTTTGCTTCAAACAACCTTGCTAGCCCAAACCTTGTACTGAGAGGAAATGCTTCTCGTGCATCCAAACACCTTGAGCCAAAACCTATGCCATTTGTGTCCACCATATCTACCTACTATGTGGTATTTTTCTGCCATTCCAAAGTAAATTACTTGAGTGCTACCTTTAAAATTTCATTCCTTTATCTTTGCAATATATAGCTCATGGGACAAATAGCTTAAAAACTATTGTGATGATGAATATGTAGTTATGTGTCTTAGTTCTTATAAGTTGCTTGTTGAGCGGTAACCATGTTTCTGGGGACGCCATCAACTTTTTACCTTTGTTGGATATCATGTGAGATGCTATGCATGTTCGTCTTGTCTGAAGTAAGTGCGATTTCATGATCAAATGGTTTGAGTATGCATGTGTTAGAGAAGAACATTGGGCCGCTAACCAAAGCCATGTATCATGGTGGAAGTTTCAGTTTGGACATACAACCTCAATCTCTTATGAGAATATTATCTGTTGTTGAATGCTTAAGCATTAAAAGAGGAGTCCATTATCTGTTGTCTATGTTGTCCCGGTATGGATGTCTAAGTTGAGAATAATCAAAAGCGAGAAATCCAATGCGTGCTTTCTCCTTAGACCTTTGTACAGGCGGCATAGAGGTACCCCTTTGTGACACTTGGTTGAAACATATGTCATGCAATGATAATCCGTGTTATCCGAGCTGATTAGGACAAGGTGCGAGCACTATTAGTATTCTATGCATGAGGCTTGCAACTTGTAGGAAGTATTATGCATATCACATATGAATTATTACTACCGTTGACAAAATTGTTTCTATGTTTTCAAAATAAAAGCTCTAGCACAAAATAGTAATCCATGCTTCCCTCTGCGAAGGGCCATTCTTTTACTTTATGTTGAGTCAGTTTACCCACTTCTTTCTATCTTAGAAGCAAACACTTGTGTTAACTGTGTGCATTGATTCTTACATGTTTACTTATTGCACTTGTTATATTACTCTATGTTGACAAATATCCATGAGATATACATGTTGAAAGTTGAAAGCAACTGCTGAAACTTATATCTTCCTTTGTGTTGCTTCGATGCCTTTACTTTGAATTTATTGCTTTATGAGTTAACTCTTATGCAAGACTTTTTGATGCTTGTCTTGAAAGTACTATTCATGAAAAGTTTTGCTATATGTTATCTATTTGTTAGCAAACTATAGATCATTGCTTTGAATCACTTCATTCATGTCATATGCTTTACAATAATGTTGATCAAGATTATGATGGTAGCATGTCACTTCAGAAATTATTTGTTGTTATCGTTTACCTACTCGAGGGCGAGTAGGAACTAATCTTGGGGATGCTTGATACGTCTCCAACGTATCCATAATTTCTGATGTTCCATGCTTGTTTTATGACAATACCTATATGTTTTGTTCACACTTTATATCGTTTTGATGCATTTTCCGGAACTAACCTATTGACGAGATGCCGAAGTGCCAGCTCTTGTTTTGTTTCAGAAATCCTGGTAAGGAAATATTCTCGGAATTGGATGAAATCAACGCCCAGCATCTTAGAATTCCACGAAGCTTCCCACCCGAGATCCACCGAGGAGAGCCACAGGGCCCACAGGGCTGGCGCGGCCAGGCTGGGCCGCGCCCCCCGTTGTGTGGAGGCTCGTCCCTCCGACTCCGCCTCTTCGCCTATTTAAAGGTCCCTGACCTAAATCTTCGATACGGAAAAGCCACGTTACGAGAAACCTTCCAGAGCCGCCGCAATTGCGAAGCCAAGATCTGGGGGACAGGAGTCTCTGTTCCGTCACGCCGCCGGGACGGGGAAGTGCCCCCGGAAGGCTTCTCCATCGACACCACCGCCATCTTCACCGCCATCGCTGTCTCCCATGATGAGGAGGGAGTAGTTCTCCCTCGAGGCTGAGGGCTGTACCGGTAGCTATGTGGTCAATCTCTCTCTCTGTACTCCAATACAATGATCTCATGAATTGCTTTGCATAATTGAGATCCATATGATGAGCTTTGTATCGCTACTAGTCTATGTGCTACTCATGTGATGTTATTAAAGTAGTCTATTCCTCCTGCATGGTGTAAAGGTGCCAGTGTGTGCACCGTGTGGTTCTTGTCGTAGGCTATGATCATAATCTCTTGTAGGTTGTGGAGTTAATTATCATTATGATAGTATTGGTGTGATCTATTCCTCCTTTCATAGTGTAATGTGGACAGTGTGTATGCTATGTTAGTTCTCGGTTTATTTTGCAAAGATCTATTATGCTCTAAGGTTACTTAAATATGAATGCCGAATGTTGTGGCGCTTGTTAACTCCGGCTTGAGGGAGCTCTTGTAGCCCTACACAACGAATGGTGTTTGTCATCCAACAAAAGAGTGTATGTAGCACAAATGAGAGAAGTTATTATTTATTATGCGATCAATGTTGAGAGTGTCCACTAGTGAAAGTATGATCCCTAGGCCTTGTTTCCAATACTGCAAACACCGCTTATTTACTGTTCTGTTGCATGTTTACTCGCTGCCATATTTTATTCAGATTACTATTACCACTCATATACATCCATACTACTTGTATTTCACTATCTCTTCGCCGAACTAGTGCACCTATACATCCGACAAGTGTATTAGGTGTGTTGGGGACACAAGAGACTTCTTGTATCGTGATTGCAGGGTTGCTTGAGAGGACTATCTTTGACCTCTTCCTCCCTGAGTTCGATAAACCTTGGGTGATCCACTTAAGGGAAAACTTGCTTGCTGTTCTCACCTCTGCTTTTGGAGGCCCAACACTGTCTACAGGAAAAGAAGCGTGAGTAGACATCACGGTCGATGGTTGACCACTGGCTTCCCCTGTGGCCCAGGTGGCAGAGGTGGCGGCAAGGATTGCCACCACGAGGAAGCCAAGAAATTCACTGACGCGGAGAAGGCCATGAGGGTTGCACAAAAGGGGGCCTTGAAATGGCTTCCCTTCATGTCTAGCTTGGTCATGGTGAAGATGCGCGCGCTGATCAAGACTGACGTCCAAACTGACAAAGGCTTCAAGGAAGTCCACTTGACTATCGTAGCCAAGGCACTCATGGATCACTACGGTGCTGACGTTAGCTCTACACATGTGTACAATCACCTTAGGAAGTAGAGGGTGTGGTGGCTCGTCGATAGCAGGCTCCGTGATCTTAGTGGTGCTCAATGGTGCGAGGAGACCAAAACCATCCTCCTGGAGGCTGACCACGGGCATGTCTCGGTTAGCACACTATCATCCTCACTAACTTCGATCATCGCTAAAGTGCACAACTAACATGCTCTGTTCCAATGGTAGCATCACCCCAATGACGCTGAGTACTGAACACGCCTATTGTCAACTACGATGAGATGCAACCAATATTTCGTTTAGCCTCGCCACCGGCAAGTACGCCATGGGCTTAAGTGAACCCCTGGGCAGGCCTCCAACTGAGGATGTTGACACGCAAGAGTTTAACACAATGATCCTGATGCAGCCCGACCTTCGGTCTACACCGTATCATGTGCGTCAACGCCGACACGTCACGCAAAGGTGAATCTTCTCCTTTATGTGTGCCTACAATTGTCTCTCATGGATGGTATGCTACTTCATCCTCCATCATATGACCATGATAGGAATACATCGCCAAGTACGGAGAAATTGGAGGACGCCATGGATGCTCGAGGACTCAAGGCCGAGGTCGTGGAAGCATGGAAGAGAACGTCGAGGATAAGGAGACGCGCCAGGAAGACCGGCACTGCCGTCCCCACGACGATCAAGACCGGTCTCCGACCTACATACACCAGAGTCTTCGGACTAAGTGAGGCGCCTGCCACAAGTCAATTAGGGCCAAGGCCCATGTAACCCCTTATATGCCTAAACTACCCCTCCTTTAGTGGCTCCCTATATATAGGCTCCCACCTCTCCCTTTATGAGATAGAGTAGAATGAACTAAACTTGGCTTATGCCTCCACCATCCCTTTGGGATTAGGGAAACCCCCTCCTTAGATTACCAAATCTATTGTATCAAGGCACTCCTCATATGATTGGTCTTTCATACTTTTGATTCTACCTCGGTCTCTCACTCGTGTGACTCTACCAATCGTATACCAATCTTTCTCTTGGGGATTCAACCTCATGTCTTTCCCTCGAGAGATTCTATTGGGACAATGGTTCGGGCTGTCGGGAGCTAACCAAATTGTATCGGGTTGGTGTGTGTTTTGCGTACGTTCATCGTGTTCTTCGCTGAGTTCTTCGTGTTCATCCCTCTCCCCTAGTGTTCTTGGTAAATTCGTGAGATCGGGCCACCCAATCGAGGCTTAGCCCTCATCAGATCCTAGATGCCCCCCCCCCGCACCACCACTCCCTAAGAAGCCTATTGATGCCCCTCAAAATGTGCACGCACGTACATAAGAGGAAGAGGGGTGCCTTCATCGACGACGAGCTCGCGGCCTTCACCAACGTACATGACTGACGCTATGAAGGACGTTGCACATGCATCTGGGACAACAATCCCACAGACATGCACCCCGAAATATACACCTCAATGATGGACATTAGTGTCTTCACCGAGGAGTCTCTCATGGCGGTGTTGACCCTCCTGGTCAACCACAAGGCTCATGTACGAGCTTCGTTGGCATGAATCTGCTACAACTTATCCTCTGGCTCAAGACCTATCTTGGCAAGTACTACGGCAACATGTAGTACGGCCCTTGTGGCCGTGAGGGTGTGGAGGCATGGTCAAGACCAACCATTGTTTTCTTATCCCTTTATACTTTGTACTTTCAACAATCTCGGTGATCACATTGAATGGTTCTTAGTGTCAACTTAGAAGTGATTATTCATAGTTATTCCATAAATTGGAAGATTGAAATCCCTTAACACTGGATTTTCATGAATAGAATTCTGTTGTGGAGGAAAGTAACGACTAATGAAAAGCAACATGATAGAGAAACATGAGGATCAGTATGAAATTATATGGTTTTACTTTTGCATTAGAAGATATTGATCATCTACCCATTGACACTCACTGATGTATTTACAAGCACTAAAACACTTCAATGCAAAATTTCCACCAAAGTTTGGTTTCTTTCCCTCGATATTTTATTTATTGTTTTCTTTTATACTTTAAATGATATTGCGCCAATATGATGGAAAAATATAGTGAACCATTACCTTAACATAACACACGAGTGAATGGTGGAGGATGTTTAGCAAGAAATATTAGAAGCAACAAGTCATGTCAAGTACATAAATAATTATTTATTTTTCTTAAAACATTTAATATAAAATAATATGTACGGCATCGGAAATAACAAGCGATGATGAGTAAGTGATCGAATATTTTAGCACCTTACATACCATTCATATTATACAAATGTATCTCACTGCACTAAGAAACATGTTTGAAATATGCATGAGGCAGATCATAAAACAAACAACTCACGTACAAGACATTAGTGTTTAAATTTTTCCGTAAGAATTCATAAGAAGAATCTATACAAAGGAAAATCTAATGGAATAGGGGAAGCTAGAGACGGCATCCATATATTTAACGAAACCTCTATACAAAAATATGATATTGGTACCAAAGTTCAATCATGTTTATGAAGTTACACTTTTGGTCATACATTTATATATAAATTCTCATGTTGGTAATTCAAAAGAAAGAACACAATATAGATTATAATTAAAATATAAAGTAGGTCTAGCATTGTAATTTCACGGGTCACCTTGCTAGAGAGTGATGCTAGAAATTCTCGAAGAATAAAAAACTGGATCATATTTCTTAATAAATCACAAACCTTAGATCACTGGTAGAAAAATGGCCTTTGGTCGCGGTTGGCAACTGCCATTAGTCGCGGTTGCGCAACCGCGACCAATTAGGCGCGACTAAAGGCCCCCCCTTTAGTCGCGGTTCCTTACGAACCGCGACTAAAGGCCCATCCACGTGGGCGGCAGGCGACGGCGGAGGACCTTTAGTCGCGGTTCTTCTGGCCAACCGCGACTAAAGGCCTCCGCAGGGTTTAGGGTTTAGCCCCCTCCCCCTAAATCTGGTTTCTTTTTAATTTGTATTGTTTTATTTCTTTTGGGTTTTAATTTTGAAGGAGTTTCACATATTCTACCGTACTACATACATGCATATGAATGTACAATTTCAAACAAATTTGAAATTAGAACCAAAAATAATTCAAGAGGAATATACAATATATATTCAATATCGGATGACCATATACAATTTTGAACAAGTTTCCATACATATTTAGTGCATATAAAGTTCTACGTCCTCTACATAGTGTTCTCCTCTAGGATCGATGACTTCTCTCGCGAACCATCCAGCTAGTTCCTCTTGAAGTGGTCGGAAGCGAGCTTCTGGAGTAAGCGTCGTCCGGAGGTTATTCCTCCTGGTGTTGTTCTCAGACGGCTGCCGCTCAGTGGTGTATCTCCGGATCCTCTCACAAACATAGTATCCACATAGATTGGTCCCCGGTGGCTGAATATCCCCGGTCGCAGCCTTTGCCCTTTTAAAATGTAGCTCTTTTTTGAATTCACCGACCTTTTGATCTACGAACCGTCTCCAAACCCTACGAGGCAAGGAAAATTAAATGAACAAGAGAGTTATTAATTAGTTACTTGATATTAGGAAATGATGAATGAAATAGGCCGATCGATATAGAGCGCAAACGAATGAAAGTAGTTACTTTTGCATCATTTTTCTCATGTCGGCCCAAAGCTTCGTATCCATATTCAGAGAGTCGTGGACGAGAACTGTGGAGTTCTGAATTTGAATTACTAGCAGAATCCAGTGGAACCTGCGGACACGATACATGCACAGTCATGCATAACTCATCGATTAGCCACATACCATGCATGGAGTAAACAAAAGAGAATGTGCTCAAGACAGAAACACTCACCCAAAATGGTAAGGAAATAGAATATCACTTTTGAGTTCCTGTTTTGTAAGAAACCGCCACAGGTCATCCTCCACGTCTTTGGGGTGGTGTTCTAACACATATGAATTAACGATTTGTGGGTCAATGAACCCAACATCATGGGTGTGCCTTATTCGCATTTCCCGCTTCTTCATTCTGCATAATAGCGTACACAACAAGATAGTTAGGACAATATATATATTTATAGTGCAGGCAATGAACGAGATGGGGTAGAAATTAATAAATCACTTACAGAACATAGCAACTGATGATAGATTTGTCGAGCTCGCGCAGATTGAACAGCTGGAACAATTCACTCCGATGAATTGTTATATAGTAATGTTTGAAGTGATGCTCAGGTCTAACTTCCGCATAAATATATTCTCTGGCGTTTTTAAGTTTTATGTAACCCTTGTACCAATTTAGCAGACCTTTCATTTGTCGAGGTAGATCCTCTTCCTGCGCAGGCTCGACGAGAGGACCATCCTTCACATATGCAAATACTACGTCCTTCATTGCCACCTCATCAAGGCCTAACGCTGCACGAAGAGTCAGACCTAAGTCTGCCGCTTGTTCTTTGGCTCTCGCTACAGTCAATCCCTGTGCTGCCGCAGCTGCTATGACATCAGGGGCATCGTCCGGACCTGCGGCTTTCACTATGAGCGGGGCGATCGACTGTTTACTTTGTTCCCCGAGCTGGGCAACTTGTTTCCCCCCGACCGCGAGTGCTTGACTACGAAGTTCACGTTCATAGTCGTCAGGCAGATTCTTCGCGGCCTGGGACGGTGTGTTCAAAAATGACTTAGCCCAGCTCTTTTCCTTCTCAGAAAATACTTGTTTGGGCTCGGGCTCTCTTTTCTTCTTGCAGTCCGCCTGCCATTTCTCATGCTGAGCAGCCACGACCGCTGCATTTTGCTCCACACTAAGTTCCCAAGGCCTCGGGGTGAGAGGCTTTAGTGATGGCTCTGGTATCTTTGTGGTTGCAGGTACATAAGGCTCCGGGTTAATAACCCAAGACTGCCTCTGCTTCTTCGCCGGAGGTGGATTGGGGGGCGGCGTCTGATCACCCGCCGGACGAGGACTGGGGGGCGGCGTCTGCTTACCCGCCGGAGGTGAATTGGGGGGCGGCATCGGCTGACGTGAAGGAGGTGTAGGTGAACCACCACCACCACCGCCGCCGCCACCACCACCGGAGGGGGGTGGACTTGTTTGCCTTGGCGCCTCGCCTGGAAACTTGATAAACTTCTTCTGCCATAGAATGAACTGGCGCTTGACATCTCCAAGTCTTGTCGCCCCTTCAGGTGTAGCAATGTCAATGTCCAGGTCCTCAAACCCTTGGACTATGTCCTCCACCGTGACACGAGCATAGCCATCTGGAATGGGGTTGTTGTGGTGGAGTGCTCCAGGTGGTAAAGCACTGCCGATGGCTACCTTCATGGACATGTTCCCGATAGGATAATACAGATGACATGCTTTCATCTCCTTTATATCGTCCACGGGGTAGCGAGGAGGCTCCGGTGCAGTAATTTCGACCACCAGAGGCTCCGGTGCAGTAATTTCGATCGTCGGTGCACCAGCCGGTGGGGCCTCCGTGGAAGCCACGCTGCTTCTTCTCTGCTCCTGGCTTCCGAGATCCATTGGATGATCTTCATGCTGCGCCCGAGCTGCATCTCTTTCGGCTACTAGTACACTCACGGTTTTCTTCATCACATCCATTTCCGTTACCAACTTCGCCACAACATCTGCATCCCGATCCATCTTTCTCTTACGGCTTCTGTAACCGTACGGGTCATCGTTCTGGGGGAACCCTACTTTCCACGGAATGTCCCCGGGCATGCCTCGTACACGTCCTCCGTGTTCAGGATTCCCGAGGGCTTTTGTCAGGGCGTCGTTCTCTCTGTTGAACTTGATCCTCCCCTCTTGAGCATCCCTCATTGCCTCAATAAGCTTTTGGGTGGGTTTAATTATTTTGCCCTGATAAACACACTCCCCTGTCTCCGGGTCAGCGATCCCCCATGCCCGTACCACCAGCTTTTGGCCCTTGGGTCCCATCCCTCCGTACCTGGACGGATTCCTCGCGCCCTCAGCTCGTTCTCCATCTTCTCCCACCTAGGCTGCCAAAAGCGATACCCTCCTGGCCCCATAATATGATTGTACTCCTTCTTGGCCGCATTCTTCTTATTTTTTTCGACATTTCAAGGAACTGCTCCGATTTCTTTTGCTTCACAAATTCTGGCCAATCATGTTGCAGTTTCTCATATTGTCCTTCGAAAACCGGAGTCTTGCCCTGCTTGACAAAGTCATGGCCTAGTTTTTGCTTGTATTTCCGGAATGCGTCGGCCATCTTAGAAAGAGCGAACTGTTTGACTAGCTTGCACCTCTCCTTGTTTTCCTGAATCTTGTTACCCGCCTCATCGTATCTGCGGTATTCCGGAGGTAGAACGAAATGTTCTATAAGCTTCTTGAAGCAATCTTTTTTTGTTCTCTTATCGACAAAAGTGAAACCAAGACGTGCCTTCTTTGGCTCATTCCACTCCTGGACGGTGATCGAGACGTTGTCTCTAACAACGGCTCCGCATTGGCTGATAAACTTGGTGGCGTTCTTGCTGGGCTCCAGCGGCCTGCCGGTTGCCTCGACAACCTCGATGGTGCATGTTTCGTTTGGTTTCATCGTCTTGGTTGCGCCACGCTTTGACGACGTACTCGATTTTTTCGACGATCCGGCCGAGGGCTAAAATAAGAAAGAGAGTCGCGCGCGTTAGTACACACATATTTATTCAAATCAGTTAGTTTGTATCACCAGAGGCTCAATGTATATATATACCTCGGCGCCGGAGGTGGTTGCTACTTCCAATTCAAGATCGTCGTTTACCGACGTTTCTTCGGCATCATCTTGCTGACGGCGCCCTTCATCTTCACCGTCAAGGTTCAGATAAGAAGAGATATCATCTTCTTCTTGTCCGGTCGGCACATATAGAATATCGCCTTTTATGATGCCGAACATATGGTCTTCAGCGTCCGGATCATAGTTGTCCAGAATCGGGTCAGCTCTATCGTCCGCCATATGTCAGTCCTGAAAACATGTAGTCAAAACAAATTAATTGTGTATATGCCAGCATTATCACATCTCTTCTACATATAAAGAGAGAGGGCGACGATGGAGGCGAGAGGGGGGACGCAGTGACCGCGTGACCGAGAGACCGGTGGCGGTGGCGAAAGGGGGACGCAGTGACCGCGTGACCGAGAGACCGGTGTGGCGGCGAATTGAAAGCGGGGACGCAACCGCGTGACCGAGAGACCGGTGTGGCGGTGACCGAGAGAGCGGTGGCGGTGCCGAGAGAGCGGTGGCGGTGACCGAAGTCTAAATTTTGTTAAGTAAAATTTTGATCATTAAGTCTAATTTTTCTTAAGTTAAAATTTTGATCATTAAGTCTAAATTTTGTTAAGTAAAATTTTGATCATTAAGTCTAAATTTTGTTAAGTAAAATTTTGATCATTAAGTCTAAATTTTGTTACTCCCTCTCTCACAGTTTATAAGGCACGCGCGTACCCCTAGGTCGCAAATTTGATCAAGTTAGCATTAGTTATATGTTATAAAAATTATATCATTAGAAAGTTTAGATGTTCTATTTTCTAATGATATAATTTTTATATTATATAATTTAAATTATATAGGTTAAATTGGTGATCTAGGGGTACACGCACGCCTAATAAACTGTGAAGGAGGGAGTAAGTAAAATTTTAGTTACATTAAGTTCCCCTTCTCCCTCACTCCTTCAAGTTTACAAAATTTTAAGTCAATTTTGATTAACAAATTGTGAGTTCATATGAAAAAAACAAAAAAAAAACAAAAAGGGCCGGCCGGCCTTCTCCCTCACGCGCTCTCCCTCTCGATCTCCTCTCTCTGTAACGACGACGCGCGGCGCGGCTAGGCGACGCGCGGCGGTGCGGGCGGCGGGCGAGGCGCGACGTGACGCGACGAGGACACGGCAACGGCGGGCGACGTGCGGGCGCCGGTGCGGGCGAGGGCGGCGCGGCCGCGGCGCGACGTGACGCGACGAGGACACGACAACGGCGGGCGACGTGCGGGCGCCGGTGAGGGCGGCGCGGCCGCGGCGCGACGTCGACGACGTACACGCGGGCGGCGCTTGCCGGCAGAGAGAGCACGTACACGCGGGCGGCGCTTGCCGGCAGAGAGAGCACGTACGGACGGCGACGAGGATCGAGGGCGGCGGCGGAGGTGTTCGGCGGCGGCAGCCTGTCGGAGCGTCAGGGCCTTCGGCGTCTTCGAGATCGAAACGGCGAAGAAGATGAAGTGTGGGCGGAGGCGACGTTCGCGCGAGATATTTATAGCCCTTTAGTCGCGGTTGGGGAGGCGACCACTAAAGGACCCTTTAAAGCCAGGCTTTTTCCGGGTTTTTTCGTTCCGCGCAGAGACCTTTAGTCGTTGCCAGGCCAACCGCGACTAAAGGGCTTTTTTTCAAATTACTTTTCTTTTTCAAAATCATAAAATACAAATAATATATCAAAAAATTCACAAAAATAAAACTAATTCAATTCAAAATGTTAATAATACAAATAATATATCAAGAAATTCAGAAAAATAAAACAAATTCATTTAAAACGTTAAAAATACAAATAATATACCAAAAAATTCAGAAAAATAAAACTAATTCAATTCAAAATTTTAAAAATACAAATAATATATCAAAAAATTCAGAAAAATAAAACTAATTCAATTCAAAATTTTAAAAATACAAATAATATATCAAGAAATTCATAAAAATAAAACTAATTCAATTCAAAATCTTAAAAATACAAATAATATACCAAAAAATTCAGAAAAATAAAACTAATTCAATTCAAATTGTTGAAAATACAAATAATATATCAAAAAATCAAAAAAATACTTCCCGCCACTTTCTTCCCGCCACTTTCTTCCCGCCACTTTCTTCCCGCCACTTTCTTCCCGCCTCTTTCTTCCCGCCACTTTCTTCCCGCCTCTTTCTTCCCGCCTCCTGTCTTCCCGCTCCCATTTTTCCCGCCATTTGTCACTACATATAGGTAGCCCGGCTTGGCCAGCATTATCACATCTCTACAATCTCTCATCACTCTCTCATGGCTTCCACCGCACCCACTCTAACCTACCAGCAGGTGGAGGAGCTTTGCGCCTCGAACTACCCTTGCCCTCCGGGCTACCGCGTCCCTGCCGGCTGGAGCCTAAGCGCCGGCGGCGTGCCGGTCCCTCCCGTCCCTCAGGGTACTGCGCGCCGGGCGGCCATCACGAACCACTACTACCGCTGGCATCCCGATAACCAGCATACTTGGGACGCCTTCTTCATCAATCGGCGTGAGAGGGCGCTCGCCAGGTATGAGGAGGACGGTCTGCCTCCTGGAAACTTCCACGAGGCCGGCCGTCGGCTATGGTGGTACGGCCGGACTCTGCAGAGCGTCATGGACTACATCACGGCCGGCGATATCCCCCGCCTGCGCTACCCTCAGTTCGAGCCACGAGCGCCGCCCGACGATAGCGACGACAGCAGCGACGACGACGCCGGCAACTTAGAAGGCGACGACTACCAGTACAACGGCGGCGGCTATGAAGACTACGAGTATGCATATTATACGCCTAGGCAGGAGTATGACTAAATCACTCCAAATTTCATGTATGCAGGAGTATGACTTAGTCACTCCAAATTTCATGTATGCAGGAGTATGACTTAGTCACTCCAAATTTCATGTATCATCAGTGCTATCTCGAGTCAATTGAATCATTCGAAAATGGACACCAAACACATCACGGGTAATATAATACACATGATTCATTCAACAAAGTTTGGTACAATAATAAATTATTACACATCATTTCTTCCCTTGTGTCCCTGCTTGCTTACGATTGTGCCGTATCCATGGAGCATCCTCATCATTTAACTTAATGCTTGGGTCGGTGTTCACTTTGAAGGGCGGAATTTCAGCAAACATATTATAATCTTCTGACATGTCTGTCTTGTCCTCCACTCCCACGATGTTTCTTTTCCCTGAAAGAACAATGTGGCGCTTTGGATCATCGCATGATGTACTGATCATTTTCTTATCTTTCCGTTTCCTCGGTTTGCTACTCATGTCCTTCACATAGAAAACCTGAGCGACATCTTTCGCTAGGACGAATGGTTCGTCAAGGTAACCAAGATTGTTGAAATCCACCATTGTCATTCCGTATTGCTGGTCCACCTTTACCCCACCTCCTGTTAGCTTGAACCATTTGCACCGGAACAAAGGGACCCTAAAGGAGGGTCCATAGTCAAGTTCCCATATCTCCTCTATGTAACCATAATATGTGACCTTTTGCCCATTCTCGGTTGCTGCATCAAAGCGGACACCACTGTTTTGGTTGGTGCTCTTTTTATCTTGGGCGATCGTGTAAAATGTATTCCCATTTATCTCGTACCCTTGGAAAGTCGTTATAGTCGAAGATGGTGTCTTGGCCAACATGTACAGCTGATCTACAACCTTATTGTCACTCATTAAATGTTTTCTCAACCAACTGCCGAAAGTCTCCATGTGGGCCTTCCTAATCCAGGATTCAGGCTTCCCCGGGTTGTCCGAGCGTAAAATATTCTTGTGTTTCTCAAAGTACGGAGCCACCAAGCTGGAATTGGTCAGAACTGTGTGGTGTGCTTCAGTCAGAGAATGGCCGTCCATACATATCGTTGATTTCCTTCCGATCGTGCCTTTTCCACTTAGTCTCCCCTCGTGCCGCGATTGAGGAAGACCAATCGGCTTAAGGTCAGGAACAAAGTCAACACAAAACTCAATTACCTCCTCATTTCCATAGCCCTTGGCGATGCTTCCTTCTGGCCTAGCACGGTTACGAACATATTTCTTTAATACTCCCATGAACCTCTCGAAGGGGAACATATTGTGTAGAAATACAGGACCGAGAATGGAAATCTCATCGACTAGGTGAACCAGGAGGTGCGTCATAATATTGAAGAAGGATGGCGGGAACACCAACTCGAAACTGACAAGACATTGGATCACATCGTTCTGTAACCGTGGTAGAACTTCTGGATTGATTACCTTCTGAGAGATTGCATTGAGGAATGCACATAGCTTCACAATGGCTACTCGAACATTTTCCGGCAGGAGCCCCCTCAAAGCAATCGGAAGCAATTGCGTCATAATCACGTGGCAGTCGTGAGACTTCAGGTTTTGGAACTTTTTCTCCGCCATGTTTATTATTCCCTTTATATTGGACGAGAATCCTGACGGGACCTTCATACTGCTCAGGCATTCAAAAAAGATGACCTTCTCTTCTTTGGTCAGAGCGTAGCTGGCACGACCTTGAAACCGTTCCGGATGCCGGTCATCAGGGTCTTTCAAACTTTGCTGGTCCTGCCGTGCTTCCTTTGTATCATTTGACTTCCCATACACGCCCAAGAAGCTTAGGATGTTCACGCAAATATTCTTCGTAACGTGCATCACGTCGATTGCAGAGCGGACTTCTAGGACTTTCCAATATTCTAGCTCCCAGAATATAGATTTCTTCTTCCACATGGCTACGTGCCCGTCAGCTCCCTTCGGAACTGATTGTCCGCCAGGACCCTTTCCAAAGATGACTTTCAAATCCTTGACCATATCAAATACCTCAGCACCAGTGTGTTCCGCAGGCTTCGGCCGGTGATCTGCCTTGCCGTTGTAATGCTTGCCTTTCTTTCTTACTGGATGACCTTTCGGAAGAAATCGACGATGCCCAAGGTACACGTTCTTCTTACAATTTGGCAAATGTACACTTTCAGTCTCATGTAAGCAGTGCGTGCATGCATTGTATCCCTTATTTGACAGTCCCGAAAGGTTACTAAGAGCAGGCCAATCGTTGATGGTTACGAAAAGCAACGCTCGTAGGTCAAATTCCTCTTCTTTGTGCTCATCCCACACACGGACACCAGGTCTGCCCCACAGCTGTAAAAGCTCATCAACTAATGGCCTTAGGTACACATCGATGTCGTTGCCGGGTTGCTTCGGACCTTGGATGAGCACTGGCATCATAATGAACTTCCGCTTCATGCACAACCAAGGAGGAAGGTTGTAGATGCATAGAGTCACGGGCCAGGTGCTATGGCTGGAGCTCTGCTCGCCAAAAGGATTCATGCCATCCGTACTTAGACCAAATCTTATGTTCCTTGCGTCAGCTGCAAAATCTTTAAACTCTCTGTCGATCTTTCTCCATTGCGTTCCATCTACGGGGTGTCTCAACTCCCCGTCCGACTTACGGTCCTCTTTGTGCCATCGCAACAACTTGGCATGCTCTTTGTTCCTGAACAGACGTTTCAACCGTGGTATTATAGGAGCATACCACATCACCTTGGCGGGAACCCTCTTCCTGGGTTTCTGGCCCTCAACATCGTCACCAGGGTCATCGCCTCTGATCTTATAACGCAATGCAGTGCATACCGGGCATTCATTCAAATTCTCGTATTCACCGCGGTAGAGGATGCAGTCGTTGATGCATGCATGTATCTTCAGAACCTCTAAACCTAGAGGGCAGACAACCTTCTTTGCTTCGTACGTACTGGCGGGCAACTCGTTATTCTTTGGAAACATATTCTTCAACATTTTCAGCAAGTTTTCAAATGCCGAGTCAGCTACACCTGCCTGTGCCTTCCATTTCAGCAAATCCAGTGTGCAGCCCAGCTTTTTCAGACCATCATCGCATCCGGGGTACAGCGCCTTCCTGTGATCCTCTAACATGCGATCCAAATTCTCCCTCTCTTTTTCAGTTTCGCAGCGTCTCCGTGCATCAGCAATGGTCTGACCAAGATCATCAACGGGATCATCACGTGCCTCTTCTTCACCTTCCCCTTCACCTTCCCCTTCACCTTCAGCATCCTCCATGAAAGTATCACCGAAATGAGCAAGATAGCTTTCATCGATGAAATCATCCCCTTCTTCATCTTCTTCCATTATAACCCCTCTTTCTCCATGCTTGGTCCAACAATTATAGCTTGGCATGAAACCGTGCCGAAGCAGGTGCATGTGAACATCTCTTGAGGAAGAGTAACCATTCTGATTCTTACATTTAACACATGGACAGATAACAAAACCCCCCTGCTTGTTCGCATTAGCCACTACGAGGAAATCTTTCAAACCCGTACTGAACTCGCCGGAGAGTCGGTTACCGTACATCCATTGTCGATTCATCTGCATTATTATAATATAAAATATATAATTAACCATCATGCATTTGTTAAACTAACTAGCTACAAACAATATAAATTAAACAATGAACTACACACACATGCACATTTTATCAACGACACATCAAAGGTTCAAGTTGCTAACCGCGATCGAGGAGGAAAAATAAATGAGAAAGCTCAAGTGTGGCTCCAACACTTCATATCATGTTTGTTTCATGCTCTTGGGGCATTTCATCAAACACCTTATGTGCATAAGAGGAACCAAAAGCAAACCTAACACCCACTTGTGAAGTTTGTGAAGAAAATGGCACCAAATGGCTAAGTGTTGGCTGCTGGATGGGTATATATAGGGGAGGGGCTTTAGTCCCGGTTGGCCTGGCCAACCGCGACTAAAGGCCTTCGGGCACCTTTAGTCGCGGTTGGCCTGGCCAACCGCGACTAAAGCCCCCCACGTGCACCGGCTGGCCACCGAGCGCCCTGGGCCCAGGCCTTTGGTCGCGGTTCGCCTCCCGAACCGCGACTAAAGGTACCATTAGTCGCGGTTCCTACAGCTTCGCGACTTATGGGGCTCACCGGAAGCCTGTTTTTCTACCAGTGGATGTATATAATCATTCGTAAACCTCATCGGAGTCACTAGATCTTCGTAAATATCTTTACTATTATATTGCAGTTTGCAGTCCATACATCATCAAAAATGTTTGACGTCAAATATCAGGAACATCTAGGCCGTCTAATCCTATGAAACACCCCCGCTTGATATCTGGCCGTACATATTAAATCAACATCATAAGCATTAAACCTTTCACACAAATAAGGAAGTAAGCAAGGAGTATTAATTGCAAAATCGCCACAATCAAGGGATTACCACGATCATGTCAAAAAAAGGGATAACCACGATTAGATGTCAGTAGTAAATGGAAAGCAATATGGACGGCCCCTCCTCGGCTCCTCCACAAATCATGATGTTGTCACGCTTGTGCTCGGCTCGTCGCGACTCAATCTTCTCTCTATATATGTCCACTCCGCCGCCATACCTCCACTCCTCCACACCATCCGCCTTCAATCCTCCACGCCCAAGGGGAGGGGGGGTCATCGAGAGGATCTGCCGCTGCTTGAAGCGCCCAAGGGAATCGCCGTCTTACCCTGTTTTCATGCACCAGGGACGCCCCACTGTCGCCACCTATCTGCACCACCAGGGACGTGCCACCGTCGATGCATGTCTGCACCAAGGAGTCACCGCTGACCATAACCCATGCGCACATTGCATGCTCGACCTCCCATGGCGGCCAATCACCACCTGCCTGCCCCCCCCCTCCCCAGCCACCATCTCTGATACATTCTCTCCTACTGCAAGTCAAATCTTTCAAGTTTAGTAAATCTGCATCAATCAGCCCATTTACCATGTGTTTTGAATTTTTTTGCAGAGATTTTTTTGCCACTAGATGCAGACAAATTGGAAAATGGTTTCTTAATTTCTTGTGCTTCGTCAAGTGTACCACTGCGTTTTGTACTCGTTGTTCTCTTCTCTGAATTTTGTACGAATGGTAAGCATCTACAAGAATCTTAGGATTCCAGTTTCCATGGGTGCCACTACATTTCCTGTATAACTGTAAGTTTGTTTCTAATTGTAATTCTTGGAAAATTAGCTAAATTATCTATGTGCTATGCCATTTTTTTATGTTCCGACACCTTATGACTTTTTTCTATTCTTTTAACCTTGCAAAAGTATTGAACATAAATTTGGCGTATATGAAGTTCTTGGATAATTAGGTCGGTGGGTCGTGGTTATGTAAACTTAATAATGCCGTATTAATTTCTTAATGTGCATCTTTGTTTTTTTCCAGTCTCGCCTATGGATTTTGCTTCTTCGGTAAATGAGAGTCATTTCCATTGATAGGATATGGGGGTTTTGTTCCAGTCTCGCCTATGGATTTTGCTTCTACGGTAAATGAGAGTCATTTCCATCGATAGGATATGGGCACTAGAGATAAAGAATAAAACGGATAACGCAAAATTAATTTTAGTTCTCTTCTAATAACAGATATCTTTTATATTCCTCGGTAAACACCATTAGGTAGTTGGTTTCGATGTTTCACTGCTAAAAAATAGTTATTGGGTTGGCCAATAGAAGAAGATAATGACTTGTGGAAGGTAAATTTTAATAGGTTACATTAGACTTGTGGAAGATAATGACTCCAGTTATCCACACTTCGACTCTTGGGGGTATCGTCATTTATAAAAATGCTACAAGAAAAAAAACAGGAATTTCTTGATATTTACTATATACAATGTTGCATCAAGATTCAGTGTCATGTATGTCATCTTCCTAATTGTAAAATAATAGCAGGAAATGGACATAGCGTTCTCTCTTATGGTGAGGCTTGTCACCGTGGTGTACTGGAAGCAGCAAGTGGACATTGGTGGTCCGGGTACAATGACTGGTATGTGTGCCTCGAGCTATGTAACCATGGTATTGGTACTTATGGATGATAATGCATTGCAATATATGAACTAAAGTTAAATACCAGCATTGTATCAACTAAGGTCAAAAGATGGTAGAGATACACTTTTGGGAATGTTGTAGCATCAAGGAAGCTTTTAGCATACCACTCGGCTATAAGTTGCGCGAGTACAAGGCAGGCTGTTTGGCCATGGTCAAATCCGTGCTCAGCGCAATCCCTATACACCAGTTGCGGGTCTATGCACCGCCGAAGAAATCGCTAAGGATGATCGAGAAGATAAAGCGCGGCTTCCTATGGGTTGGACGTGCCGTCGCAAAATGGCGGCCACTGCCACGTCAAATGGAACCACGTGTGCCGACCTATATCTTATGGTGGCCTAGGCGTCCAAGACATTGAGCGTGCCGGCATCGCCCTGCGGCTACGATGGCTATGGCTATCCCACACTGATGACAACCGAGCTTGGAGTGACCTAGACCTACAGTTCTCATATGTGGAGCGAGCACTTTTATTTGCATCCACAACCATGTGCATTGGCAATGGCCGGAGGGCATTGTTCTAGGATGACCGTTGGGTCAATAGCAAGGCAATCAAAGAGATTGCACCTTTCCTGTACAATTGCATCCCTAGAAGACGACGCAAAATTAGAACATTGGCGGATGGACTCCAGGCGAACAGCTAGGCCAGAGACATCGAAGGTGTTCTTGGAATTCATGAAATTGGGCAATACGTACAGCTATGGCATTTGATCCATGCTACCCCACTCAACAACACACCTGACAAGCTGCTATGGAAGTGGACAACTTCTGACACTTACACTGCTAGCTCATGCTATCTAGCCACCTTCCATGGATCAACAACTTGTTACTCTGGAAGCTCATCTAGAGAACATGGGCGTCACCGAAAGTGAAGGTCTTTCATTGGTTGGCTAACCAATACAGGTGCTGGACCGCCGAACGCTGGCTAGACATGGACTTCCCCACCATCTGCTATGTGACCAAGTGATGCGCGTAGATGTACACGTCCGTTGGGAACCCCAAGAGGAAGGTGTGATGCGCACAGCAGCAAGTTTTCCCTCAGAAAGAAATCAAGGTTATCGAACCAGTAGGAGCCAAGAAGCACGTGAAGGTTGTTGGTGGAGGAGTGTAGTGCGGCGCAACACCAGTGAAACCGGCGCCAACGTGGAACCTGCACAACACAATCAAAGTACTTTGCCCAACGTAACAGTGAGGTTGTCAATCTCACCGGCTTGCTGAAAACAAAGGATTAAACGTATCGAGTGGAAGATGGTGTTTGTTTGCAAAGAACAGTAAAAACAATGATTGCAGTAGAATGTATTCAGATGTAAAAGAATGGACCGGGATCCACAGTTCACTAGTGGTGTCTCTCCAATAAGATAACTAACATGCTAGGTGAACAAATTACAGGCGGGCAATTGACAAATAAAGATTCAATACATACCAACGATGATTACTATGTGATTTAATCAAGGCATTACGACAAAGTACATAGACCGCGATCCAGCATGCATCTATGCCTAAATAATCCACCTTCAGGTTATCATCCGAACCCCTTCCAGTATTAAGTTGTAAACAACAGATAATTGCATTAAGTATGGTGCGTAATGTAATCAACACAAATATCCTTAGACAAAGCATCGATGTTTTATCCCTAGTAGCAACAGCACATCCACAACCTTAGAACTTTCTGTCACTGTCCCAGATTAAATGGAGGCATGAACCCACTATCGAGCATAATTACTCCCTCTTGGAGTTAAAAGTATCAACTTGGCCAGAGCCTCTACTAGCAACGGAGAGCATGCAAGAACATAAACAACACATATATGATAGATTGATAATCAACTTGACATAATATTCTAGATTCATCGGATCCCGCCAAACACAACATGTAGCATTACAAATAGATGATCTTGATCATGTTAGGCAGCTCGCAAGATCTAAACAATGATAGCACATGCGGAGAAGACAACCATCTAGCTACTGCTATGGACCCATAGTCCAAGGATGAAGTACTCACGCATCAATCCGGAGGCGGGCATGATGATGTAGAGCCTCTCCGGTGATGATTCCCCTCCGGCAGGGTGCCGGAGGCGATCTCCTGAATCCCCCGAGATGGGATTGGCGGCGGCGGCCTCTCAGTAATGTTTTCCGTATCGTGGCTCTCGGTACAGGGGGTTTCGTGACGAAGGCTATTTGTAGGCGGAAGGGTAGGTCAGGGGGCGACGCGAGGGCCCAGACCACAGGGCCGCGCGGCCAGGGCCTGGGCCGCGCCGCCCTGTTGTCTGGCCACCTCGTGGCCCCACTTCCTTTCCCCCTCGGTCTTCTGGAAGCTTCGTGTAAAATAGGACCCTGGGCATTGATTTCGTCCAATTACGAGAATATTTCCTTACTAGGATTTCTGAAACCAAAAACAGCAGAAAAACAGCAGCTGGCACTTCGGCATCTTGTTAATAGGTTAGTGCCGGAAAATGTATAATAATGCTGTAAAGTATGTATAAAACATTCAAGTATCTATTATATACTAAAAGCAAAATAAGAATGTTTAATAGAGCCACGAGGTTAATCCACATCATCTAAATTATTTTAACTGTTAGATCTAAAATATATGGTTAGGATTTAACTGAGAGATTACTATTCACGTAACCATGTAGTTTCAGTTTGACACGTTTACATTTTTAAGAGATGACACGTTTATTCCAAAAAGAGATTTCGATGGGTTTGGATATTTTTCCATGCACGCATGTTACGGAGTTAACATACTAGACAACTCACCTAAACCAAAAAATGACCGGCCTGAACGTGATAGGAAAGGAAATAGACACGTACATGTATTTTATATGCCATTGTTCAGATTCTTAAGTAGACGTGATCAAATAGGACTCAAACACTTATTCAAGTTTTAATTTGCATCCGTAGATCTAGCTCAATTTTTTTTCTTTTTGGCATTGTTAGAGTCCATGCTAAGACCGTCTACTCAAAATAGTCAAGGAACCACTATAGTTGATATTGAAATTAGAGTCAACACATTCAGAAAACTACACGGTAGACTGTAAAAAATAAATTATTTTAATCTCCACGATTATTTTGGCAGAGTATATAAATCTTTATTTTTTCTAACAACCACAGTGATCTGACAATCAAGATTAATTAAAATATTTTTTCAAAGGACCGTTATTACTAATTATCCGTGATAACTCAAAAAGGTTGATCAAGATTTCGAGAATTCATTGTCTCTAATTTTTTTCCGTCCACATTTTAGCATTTTTCTATCTCTTCGGCGCTAGCGATCACAAAAACAGACCTTAAAAATCATGACTAATCTCATATGTATAGAAAACCCACATGAAATGTATTTCTTCGAGATGCAACGTTAACCACATCATCTACTAACTTCGATCCATAGTAAGTGCAAGGGGTTTATTTCAATTTAGATTAAATTTAAAGTAAAGTCCCCACACTTATTATAGATCGGAAGGATTAGATCATATTGAGGGTTAGATCTGTAATTTGGACTAAAACTTAATTAATTAGCGGTTGGGAGATTAGGAGTGTATGTGGTCTTTTAGTTCCAAGTCCATATGTATAAAATCCGTGTTACACAGGAGCATCGAAATCACAAAATCGTACACGGAATTTACGTTTCTCTTGAAATCTTGGTTCGACTTTCAATGACTCCCTTGCATCCGAAAATTTCTTGCGAGAAAAAAGGACGATGCCAAAGCTTGTGGTATCCTCCTATACGTAACACACGTAGATAGATCTACACAGTTAAACCTATCAGAAAACTTGGTTGCATCCAGCGCTGCTTGCAGTTTTCCTAAATTTCTTCCGCCACTAAAATTAGCTTTATTGACTTTGAGAATAAACTAGGTCATGTATTCTTGGTTAGCTATTTTCTGATAGTTTTCTCTCCTTAGTGGCATGCTAATTTTCAGAAAAACTGAAATTCTAAATATGCAGCTACCCAAGTACATGTTTCTTAACATTGATCGATTCATGTACACCCTGATAATGTTAAGTAATATCAAGTAAATGCACATTCCATTATTAGAAAGACCTATTTTATTTTTTTATTATTTGACAACTAACATGATATAGCATCTGGGTTTTTTAGGTAGAAACTGTACCATTATATTTTTCATCGTACACAAGTAGTTTGAGTAAAAAAAAAAGGTAGTACAATTGGTGAGTAAGCGCTAAGAAGACCTCAATGGCTTAGTGCAGATACTTGGTGGGCGGTGAGAAATTCAATCTACCTATGCGGAATAAAAAAGAGAAAATATATGATAAATAATTATCCATAAGGTGAAATCAGAGATGGATGCTAAATTTGGGTAGGCAAAGGCTTAAGGAAAATTAAACTAACCGACATATAGGGAATTAGTTTTTTTATACAACCATGCGGGTTCACCGGATACATTCGAGATAAATTGCATGTTACGGCATAATACCACAATAGTTTTGCAAAATACTAGCTTCCAAGGGAGTTGATAAAAAAGATCTCATGGAGCATTTTGAGTGCCAAACACAACACCAATGCACGTGTTATTTTAATGTTGAATCAGTTTAGTTTGATGTGATGTTTGGTCAATCTGTAATGTTAGAATTCAAATTGTCATTAGTTGGCATGTGATATATAGTTATGTAAGTCTATATGGTCCAGGCCAAATTAGGATGAATGTCTACCAGAAGAATGAGAAGATGATGCTTAGATTTTGAATGGAGATTAGAAAATGATATGTGCGAATTAGAGATTTCGTTTATCGTAGTTTCTAGGATGGTCGTAGAACACTATATTCATGAGACAATAAATTGATTCTCAAACACTAAATAATCAATCGATGATGCCCTCGCGTTTGCGAGGGCCACCTTGCTAGTTGTTATAAAAGTAGCATGGAACATAAGAAATTATAGATACGTTTGAGACGTATGAAGCATCCACAAGCTTAGTTCATACTCGCCCTCGAGTAGGTAAACGATAACACAAATAATTTCTGAAGTGACATGCTACCAACATAATCTTGATCAACATTATTGTAAAGCATATGAGATGAATGGAGTGATCTGAACAAAAGATTGATAACAAAGATAATGACTAAACAAATGAATCATATAGCAAAACTTTTCATGAATAATACTTTCAAGCAAGTATCAACAAGACTTGCATAAGAGCTAACTCATAAGCAATAAATTCAAAGTAGAATGCATTGAAGCAACACAAAGGATGATTAAGTTTCAGCGGTTGCTTTCAACTTGTAACATGTATATCTCATGGATATTTGTCAACATAGAGTAATATAACAAGTGCAATAAGTAAACATGTAAGAATCAATGCACACAGTTAACACAAGTGTTTGCTTCTAAGATAGAAAGAAGTGGGTAAACTGACTCAACAATAAAGTAAAAGAATGGCCCTTCGCAGAGGGAAGCATGTATTACTATTTTTGTGCTAGAGCTTTTGTTTTGAAAACATAGAAACAATTTTGTCAACGGTAGTAATAATTCATATGTGCTATGCATAATACTTACTACAAGTTGCAAGTCTCATGCATAGAGTACTAATAGTGCTCGCACCTTGTCCTAATCAGCTCGGAAAACACGGATTATCATCGCATAACATATGTTTCAACCAAGTGTCACAAAGGGGTACCTCTATGCCGCATGTACAAGTGTCTAAGGAGAAAGCACGCATTGGATTTCGCTTTTGATTATTCTCAACTTAGACATCCATACCGGGACAACATAGACAACAGATAATGGACTCCTCTTTTAATGCTTAAGCATTCAACAACAGTTAATATTCTCATAAGAGATTGAGGTTGTATGTCCAAACTGAAACTTCCACCATGACACATGGCTTTAGTTAGCGGCCCAATGTTCTTCTCTAACATATGCATACTCAAACCATTTGATCATGAAATCGCACTTACTTCAGACAAGACGAACATGCATAGCATCTCACATGATATCCAACAAAGGTAAAGTTGATGGCGTCCCCAGAAACATGGTTACCGCTCAACAAGCAACTTATAAGAATTAAGACACATAACTACATATTCATCACCACAATAGTTTTAAAGCTATTTGTCCCATGAGCTATATATTGCAAAGATAAAGGAATGAAATTTTAAAGGTAGCACTCAAGTAATTTACTTTGGAATGGCAGAAAAATAGGTAGTATGGTGGACACAAATGGCATGGGATTTTGGCTCAAGGTGTTTGGATGCACGAGAAGCATTTCCTCTCAGTACAAGGTTTGGGCTAGCAAGGTTGTTTGAAGCAAACACAAGTATGAACAGGTACAGCAAAACTTACACAAGAACATATTGCAAACATTATAAGGCTCTACACTGTCTTCCTTGTTGTTCAAACATTTTACCCGAAAATATCTAGACTTAGAGAGACCAATCATGCAAACCAAATTAAACAAGCTCTACGGTAGTTCTTCATTAATAGATTAAACTACATGATGCAAGAGCTTAAACATGATCTATGAGAGCTCAAACAATTGCCAAGTTGCCAAACCATATGCAGCATTTTCTGATTCCAACCAAATAGCAATTTAATGAAGCAATTTCAGCCTTCGCCATGAACATTAAAGCACAATTAAGAACACAAGTGTTCCATATGAAAAAGCGGAGCGTAATATCTCCGACGTATCGATAATTTCTTATGTTCCATGCTACATTATTGATGATATCTACATGTTTTATACACATTATATGTCGTATTTACGCATTTTCCGGCACTAACCTATTAACAAGATGCCGAAGAGCTGTTTTCTGCTGGTTTTGGTTTCAGGAATCCTAGTAAGGAAATATTCTCGGAATTGGACGAAATCAACGCCCAGGGTCCTATTTTGCACGAAGCTTCCAGAAGACCGAGGGAAAGGAAGTGGGGCCACGAGGCGCCGCCACACTAGGGCGGCGCGGCCGGCCCTGGGCTGCGCCCTAGCGTGTGGGGCCCCTCGTGTGGCCCCCGCGTTGCCCTTCCGCCTACTTAAAGTCTTCGTCGTGAAACTCCGTACCGAGAGCCACGATACGGAAAACCTTCCCAGACGCCGCCGCCGCCAATCCCATCTCGGGGATTCAGGAGATCGCCTCCGGCACCCTGCCGGAGAGGGGAATCATTTCCCGGAGGACTCTTCATCGCCATGATCGCCTCCGGAGTGATGAGTGAGTAGTTCACCCCTGGACTATGGGTCCATAGCAGTAGCTAGATGGCCGTCTTCTCCTAATTGTGCTTCATTGTTGGATCTTGTGAGCTGCCTAACATGATCAAGATCATCTATCTGTAATACTATATGTTGTGTTTGTCGGGATCCGATGGATAGAGAATACTATGTTATGGTGATTATCAATCTATTACCTATGTGTTGTTTATGATCTTGCATCCTCTCCGTTATTAGTAGAGGCTCTGGCCAAGTTTTTGCTCTTAACTCCAAGAGGGAGTATTTATGCTCGATAGTGGGTTCATGCCTCCATTAAATCTGGGACAGTGACAGAAAGTTCTAAGGTTGTGGATGTGTTGTTGCCACTAGGGATAAAACATTGATGCTATGTCTAAGGATGTAGTTGTTGATTACATTACGCACCATACTTAATGCAATTGTCTGTTGCTTGCAACTTAATACTGGAAGGGGTTCGGATGATAACCTGAAGGTGGACTTTTTAGGCATAGATGCATGTTGGATGGCGGTCTATGTACTTTGTCGTAATGCCCTGATTAAATCTCACTATATTTATCATATCATGTATGTGCATTGTTATGCCCTTTCTATTTGTCAATTGCCCGACTGTAATTTGTTCACCCAACATGCTTTTATCTTATGGGAGAGACACCTCTAGTGAACTGTGGACCCCAGTCCTGTTCTTTACATCGCATACAATCTACTGCAATTGTTCTTTACTGTTTTCTTCGCAAACAATCATCTTCCACACAATACGGTTAATCCTTTGTTACAGCAAGCCGGTGAGATTGACAACCTCACTGTTTCGTTGGGGCAAAGTACTTTGGTTGTGTTGTGCAGGTTCCACGTTGGCGCCGGAATCCCCGGTGTTGCGCCGCATCACATTTCGCCACCATCAACCTTCAACGTGCTTCTTGGCTCCTCCTGGTTCGATTAAACCTTGGTTTCTTTCTGAGGGAAAACTTGCCACTGTGCGCATCATACCTTCCTCTTGGGGTTCCCAACGGATGTGTACATCTACGCGCATCAAGCCTGTTTTCTGGCGCCGTTGCCGGGGAGATCAAGACACGCTGCAAGGGGAGTCTCCACTTCCCAATCTCTTTACTTTGTTTTTGTCTTGATTTATTTTATTTACTACTTTGTTTGCTGCACTTAAACAAAACACAAAAAAATTAGTTGCTAGTTTTACTTTATTTACTGTCTTGTTCTCTATATCAAAAACACAAAAAAATTAGTTACTTGCATTTACTCTGTACCTGTTACTTCTTCACCTGAGGAATTAGTTTTTACTTTTAAACATGGTGGAGAAAGTTTTAAAGATGCTTGGTACAGAATTAGTAATGCTCATCATAGGTGCATTAAGAAACACTCCACTACTATCCTTCTTAGGAACTTTTATGTTGGTTTATCTAGTTGGAATAGGTATGTTCTTGATACTCTTTCGGGAGGTAATTTCCTAGGTACTCCCGCTTTAGAAGCTAGTTGCATCATTGAGAGTCTAGTTGGAATACCACCTGTTAATGAAGTTAAAATTGAAATCTCTCTTGAGGATGTTATGAAAAAATTGGAAACCATAGAGAAAAATTTTCCAAGTATTGAAACTAAATTGGAAATGTTATTGGATAAAACTGATGAACTTGATAAATCCCTAGGAGGAGTTGATGAAAGAATTAATGTCCTAGGAACTTGTGTTGTCCATGATAATCAAACCAACAGGATTGATGAACTTGAAAAAGCTATGGGAACCTTGGGTTCAACCTTTTCTTCTCTCAAGTATAATGAGAAAGCTTATGTGGGTAAAGAGCAAAAATTCATGTATGCCTCTAAAGTGCCTAAACAAAAGAATTATTATAGGCCTAAAATTGCTAAAACCCCTAGCACCACCATAGAAAATTTAGATAATGGAGCACCTAAAGTACCCTCTGCAACAAGTTGTGTTTGCAAGAAAAATAATGTTGATGCTTCGTCTCTTGATGTTACTTGATTTGCACTTTCTGCGCCTAGCTGAAAGGCGTTAAAGAAAAGCACTTCTTGGGAGATAACCCATGTGTTTATTTTACTACAGCAATTTTTGTTTTGTTGAGTCTTGGAAGTTGTTTACTACTGTAGCAACCTCTCCTTATCATGTTTTTGTGCCAAGTAAAGTTTCTATGCTAAAGTTGATGTTATATTTGGGATGGCTCGCAGAAACAGCATTGCTGTCTGTCACGAATTCTGGCATAAGTCTGTAAAAATTCAAAAAATCTGCAAATTTACGAGCGTGATCCTCAGATATGTACGCAACTTTCATTAGTTTTGAGTTTTTTCCATTTGAGCAAGTCTAGTGCCCCTTTCAGGTTCGTCTTTACGGACTGTTCTGTTTTGACAGATTCTGCCTTTTATTTCGCATTGCCGTATTTGCTATGTTGGATGAATTTCTTTGATCCATTAATGTCCAGTAGCTTTGTGCAATGTCCAGAAGTGTTAAGAATGATTGTGTCACCTCTGAATATGTGAATTTTTAATTGTGCACTAACCCTCTAATGAGTTTGCTTGAAATTTGGTGTGAAGGAAGTTTTCAAGGGTCAAGAGAGGAGTATGATATACTATGATCAAGAGGAGTGAAAGCTCTAAGCTTGGGGATGCCCCGTGGTTCATCCCTGCATATTTTAAGAAGACTCAAGCGTCTAAGCTTGGGATGCCCAAGGCATCCCCTTCTTCATCGACAACATCATCAGGTTCCTCCCCTGGAACTATATTTTTATTCGGTCACATCTTATGTACTTTGCTTGGAGCGTCGGTTTGTTTTGTTTTTGTTTTTGTTTGAATAAAATGGATCCTAGCATTCACTGTATGGGAGAGAGACACGCTCCGCTGTTGCATATGGACAAATATGTCCTTAGGCTTTACTCATAATGTTCAAGGCGAAGTTGAAATTTCTTCGTTAAATTGTTATATGGTTGGAATCGGGAAATGCTACATGTAGTAATTCTAAAATGTCTTGGATAATGTGATACTTGGCAATTGTTGTGCTCATGTTTAAGCTCTTGCATCATATACTTTGCACCCATTAATGAAGAAATACGTAGAGCTTGCTAAAATTTGGTTTGCATATTTGGTCTCTCTAAGGTCTAGATAATTTCTAGTATTGAGTTTTGAACAACAAGGAAGACGGTGTAGAGTCTTATAATGTTTACAATATGTCTTTTATGTGAGTTTTTCTGCACCGGTTCATCCTTGAGTTTGCTTCAAATAACCTTGCTAGCCTAAACCTTGTATCGAGAGGGAATACTTCTCATGCATCCAAAATCCTTGAGCCAACCACTATGCCATTCGTGTCCACCATACCTACCTACTACGTGGTATTTCTCCGCCATTCCAAAGTAAATTGCTTGAGTGCTACCTTTAAAATTCCATCATTCGCCTTTGCAATATATAGCTCATGGGACAAAATAGCCTTAAAAACTATTGTGGTATTGAATATGTACTTATGCACTTTACCTCTTATTAAGTTGCTTGTTGTGCGATAACCATGCTTCTGGGGACGCCATCAACTCTTTGTTGAATATCATGTGAGTTGCTATGCATGTCCGTCTTGTCTGAAGTAAGAGAGATCTACCACCTTAATGGTTAGAGCATGCATATTGTTAGAGAAGAACATTGGGCCGCTAACTAAAGCCATGAATCATGGTGGAAGTTTCAGTTTTGGACATATATCCTCAATCTCATATGAGAATACTAATTGTTGCCACATGCTTATGCATTAAAGAGGAGTCCATTATCTGTTGTCCATGTTGTCCCGGTATGGATGTCTAAGTTGAGAATAATCAAAAGCGAGAAATCCAAAATGCGAGCTTTCTCCTTAGACCTTTGTACAGGCGGCATGGAGGTACCCCTTTGTGACACTTGGTTAAAACATGTGTATTGCGATGATCCGGTAGTCCAAGCTAATTAGGACAAGGTGCGGGCACTATTAGTATACTATGCATGAGGCTTGCAACTTGTAAGATATAATTTACATAATACATATGCTTTATTACTACCGTTGACAAAATTGTTTCATGTTTTCAAAATAAAAGCTCTAGCACAAATATAGCAATCGATGCTTTCCTCTTTGAAGGACCTTTCTTTTACTTTTATTGTTGAGTCAGTTTACCTATCTCTCTCCACCTTAAGAAGCAAACACTTGTGTGAACTGTGCATTGATTCCTACATACTTGCATATTGCACTTGTTATATTACTTTACATTGACACTATCCATGATATATACATGTTATAAGTTGAAAGCAACCGCTGAAACTTAATCTTCCTTTGTGTTGCTTCAATACCTTTACTTTGATTTATTGCTTTATGAGTTAACTCTTATGCAAGACTTATTGATGCTTGTCTTGAAGTACTATTCATGAAAAGTCTTTGCTTTATGATTCATTTGTTTACTCATGTCATTACCATTGTTTTGATCGCTGCATTCATTACATATGCTTACAATAGTATGATCAAGGTTATGATGGCATGTCACTCCAGAAATTATCCTTGTTATCGTTTACCTGCTCGGGACGAGCAGAACTAAGCTTGGGGATGCTGATACGTCTCCGACGTATAGATAATTTCTTATGTTCCATGCTACATTATTGATGATATCTACATGTTTTATACACATTATATATCGTATTTACGCATTTTCCGGCACTAACCTATTAACAAGATGCCGAAGAGCCAGTTGCTGTTTTCTGCTGTTTTTGGTTCAGAAATCCTAGTAAGGAAATATTCTCGGAATTGACGAAATCAACGCCAGGGGTCCTATTTTTGCACGAAGCTTCAGAAGACCGAGGGGGAAGGGCCACGAGGCGCCGCCACACCAGGCGGCGCGGCCCGGCCCTTGGCCGCGGCCCTAGCGTGTGGGGCCCTCGTGTGGCCCCCGCGTTGCCCTTCCGCCTACTTAAAGTCTTCGTCGTGAACCCCCTGTACCGAGAGCCACGATACGGAAAACCTTCCAGAGACGCCGCCGCCGCCAATCCCATCTCGGGGATTCAGGAGATCGCCTCCGGCACCCTGCCGGAGAGGGGAATCATCTCCCGGAGGACTCTTCATCGCCATGATCGCCTCCGGAGTGATG